>CM075871.1:7441927-7994148 GCA_038021265.1 Cyprinella venusta
ACTGGCATTCGGAATCACAGATTATACTTTTTGGAAGTATGACCAATTTAATCATTTTCACCAGAAAATGTCATTTGAACAAGTAAGCAACATCGACTTTTGTTCTGGTTCTGACATTGCATTAAATCACGCTGATTAAATCTAACAATCACTTATCAAATCACGTCAAACTGTGCAAATTATACTTTGTTCTCAAATTGTTAATGTTAAAAACATTTTCCTGATATGTATCCTTGTTTTCGCATGGGCCCGGTTGCTATAAATCTCCACCTCCAGCATCCTCACACGCAATATAGCCAACTAGCCGAGACTCAATTTTTATGTGTACAGATGTGACGTAATGACACAAAGACATGCTCGAATCTCCCGCGGAAATCCACCAGTACCACTGGAATTAAAAACATTATAAATAGCTTACCACTTTGAATCGAGCTATGGCAAGCAGATCACTGGCTGGTTTTGTATTTGCTCAAAAAATTATTTTGGATAATTTTTAACCCAAAAAAATCTATGGATTGCAGCTTTAGAAGCCACCCATGTGAAGCATTTTTTTTAATTAGCAATCTCAATATGATTCTTCCACTTTATCTTGCTATTAATGGATCTAAATTATTGAATAAAAATTACATGTACTCTCCATATAAAACTTCATATTAGCAAGTAAAAATATGCATAATCGCTGTTCTCAACAGCAACAAAGGCTTTGCATTTTCATCTGCGGGCCTACTAATTCTCCAAATCCTTTTACCCATGACAAAATGTCCTGAGTACAATTGGATAGAACTACCACAGTGGTTATGATATAACAAGATTTATACTCCTCCATCACCACTTTATGGCACAGAGGGCACTGTACACTGATTACTGACAAATTTAATAACACTATCAATGCAGAGGACGATGTACTTTAGTTTAGGGTAACACTAAAAGACACAAATCAACGGGTAAGGTTAATTATAATCACCAAATAACATTCAAATTGCATCATATAGTTGCAGCTATTTGTTTTGATAGTCTTCACCGCGGGCTAAACATTCTCATTGCCGCTAATTCATTATGTTTGACCTGTAAACAGTAAGTGAATGCAGTCCAACTCTCAAAAATAGTATTTGTAAAAAAAAAAAAAAAAAAAAAAAAAAAAAAAAAAGCCTCAGTCTGGTCCAGATATCACAGACTGTTATATAACAGCTTAGCTTGGCACACAGAGGTGTTTGCCATTTTATTCACAAGTACGAGCCTGAACATTTAACTTTATCGCAGCCGCTTAAACTGTCTGTCTGTTATGAATACAGATGGGGGAAGTTTATGGTCATCCATATAAGCTTTCATAACCATCATCTCCACAGTTAAACGTAACGAATATTTAGCTAACAAGTGCTGGTATGAATGCTAGCAAACTGAACCTGGTAGGCTAAATATGACAACGTAGCCTAATATTTTAACCAAAAACATTTTTCTTCTCTCGAAACTGTGTTAAACGAGATATGACACTGAAAAGCAACAATACAAAGCAAAAGTGGCTTTAGCAAGCTAGCCAACTAACGGCGCGCTCACTTCAGTGTTATTAAAATTAACGTTAGATGGTTTAACTGACAAATTAAACGTCATAAACGGGTGACAGAAGTACTCAACCCATTAACAATTTAAGGAGTGTTTGAAAAGCCTGTTAAGATGAGAATACCCGCTGGCTTTCGCTGGTTAGCAGCGTTCACGTTAGCCGCACAGTTCTTGGTGGATGGGGGGAACAGGCGAGCTGTCTACCAAGAGATCCTTTTTGTGAATTTAACGTTACTTTCGGAACGTTCAGAATGCCTACCATCTAGGTAGGCAGCTCACTATATTTTAAACACAGCCTACAGTGTGTACCTCGGTATAGTGATGCATTTGGTGTTGATATTCTGGGTGGTGATGGCCTTCTCCAACTCCTCCAGCTGTCCTGTCTTCTTCAACTTCTTCACCAGACTCTTCACTGCCTTCTCACACCATTTCTCCTCCTGTCCGTTCTGCTCGCCCTTCTTCCAGCCCAGAAGTCTCTTTACAATCGGTGGCGTAAAAGGCAGAATAGACATCTTTAGTAACTTCAAACAACAACAGCTCTAAATATATTCCTTTTCAGTGGACTACAAGTCTTTATGCCTTTAAAGACGTGGCGTCGATGGTCCTGTTAAATGGCCTGATCAAAAAGAACGGAAAGGTTTGTTTATGCCCATTAGAGACACTTCGCCGGATAATGAGAGATGTTCAGCCCCTCATGTCTGTGGAAAGTGAACTGCACACACATGAAATCCGGCGAGACGCAGCGCTGTCTGGACCCGCCCCTCCTCCTCCTCTTTACTTTAGTGCTTTAGACTTTAGAGATGTTAAAAATAAAAAACATCCTATGTGTTTAACATTCATTTATTAGGAAAAATAAGATATAATACATATTGTGTACAAATTATTTCTGTATTATATAAGGTTGTTTTACATTCAATTATAGTATATTAGTCAGTATTAACCCTATGGTATTAACATATTAAGAGTATTTGCATATTATATAGACTTGTTTTCTTTTAGAGATATGGAAATAAAAACATTCATGTCAAAAACCCATATCCCATGTGCTTAACACATTTATTTATTTAAGGCAAACTGAGATACATTTAGTGTCAGCTTTAAATTTTTTTTTTTTTTTTTTTTTTATAAAATTATGCACAACCCTAGTATTTTGGAAATGAATGAACACTATATTATATTGTATTGCATTATATTTAGTGGTGTAAAATCAATTAATCACATCTATAACATAAAAGTTTGTTTTTACATAATATGTGTGTGTTTAAATATAGCCTGTATTTATTACTATTTATTTATACTGTGTACTTTATATATTTCTGTGTGTTTGTGTGTGCACAAACTGTATATACACATACACATTGGTTATGCATTTACTTTCATTAAGCAATATGCCTCATATTTAATGCAATTTAATTCAATTCCATAAATGAGCTATTTTAGGTTGTAACACAAATCAAACTGATGGAATGAGTGAATGCTGGAAAAAAAATACATAGTTTTTTTAGACATAATTATTTGGGTCTGACGCTCTAAGTTGTGTACAATGGTTCTGGACTCCAGACAGGGGGTGGGAGGGAAGAGCAGTCCTGCATACATATTCAGGCCTGTTGCAGCTTGCCCTCTGTAAGCACATACTGGGAATGTCCCGAATCAGTTCACGTTCATTCAAGAGGAAGGCTGTCAATTCAGGCCAGCTGGAGGGAGTACAAGGGCTTTGATTCCATAGAAATCCATCTCTGTCTGACACAGTCCTCTGTGATACATTAATCAAGACACTTTAAAGATCACACATGTTTGGATGACTCAATTGGCCAAAACAGATAACAAAAATATAACCAATTTTATCACAATCACTACTTAAATAACAGCTGTTCTAAATAAATCAAATAACTTTAACTGAGAATCCCATAATTCTTTCAACATTCTTTCAGTAGTTTAAATATTAAGCAAGACCAAATTCCCTGAAAACACTGCCTTATCACCTAGTGAAACAAAAACAAGCTATTTTTTTTAAAGCCATGTCCGATGAGATCAACGTGCAATCTAACATAGTAAAGAGAAATGGCATGTCGGTTGCCCCAGCATGTGTGAAGTGTAGGCACATTACCTGTTTTACAACCCACAATGTAAGGTCCTAAAATAGAGGACACCTCTCAGGCTAACCCTTTGATCCCCCCAATAAAAGCGATTTCATTTCACCTTGAATGCATCCTGTGGAAATTGTTAAGGTGACTGGGGGTGTGGGTATTTTGATCTGTTTGTGGGCTGTTATTCATACTGGATACCATCCCCCTCCTCCTGCACTTATGATATAAATAACTCTACCCCCAGAGGCCCAAACTGATAGTCCCCCTTTTCCTTTTATCTATTTTTATCTTGCCATCAATGGACACCATGTAATAATTTCATGCCGGGCTCTGGCACGATATCATACCTCTTCAATCAGGTCTAAAGTGAAACTCTGAGGTCAATTAAAAAGTATATCCACTAATCCACAAGATGTAAACAATATGATTGTTAAGAAGATATTAGTGTGGGGGAAAAATCCCTTAGTAACTTTTTCTGTGCAAAGTTGTATCCAGTTTTACAGCTTCAAAAACGTAACACATACAACACAAAACGACCATAAGTGAACTTCAGCTCAAAGAATACACGTTTTAATAGAACAATCATATGTGCTGCAAAAACAATTCTGCTTCTAATCCTCCAAAAATTGTCAACATCCACCTACATTATAAGTATCTCACCGTAAACTGAATTTTGGCCTTTTTTGAAGAAAACAAGAGATGAGTCTATATATATATATATATATATATATATATATATATATATATATATATATATATATATATATATATATATATATATATTGTGGTAATCAGCATTATGCCACAAATGCTGTCAACTTAGCAAACCTGGTGTAGTGTTCTTAAAGGAATGAACTCACGAGGTGACGAGCACACAGAAAGCAGCTGACAGTTTGAGACGATGTGTTCCTGCTGGTATTGCGCAATAATTCCCCCACACAGACGCCGTCTGCAGGACCCAAACATAACTAGAATTATTGACGATAACAGCCAGGCTGCATTGCATCTCGTTGTCTCTTCACTGTGGGGTAAAACGAGTCTGTGAGCAAACTGGCCGGTTGGCTTGCTAGCTAACTTAACACCCGCAGGCGCTTATGGAGACTCTCACTTCCGAAAACGTCTGAGCACATTTTTAATTAGCCACAAATTTTTGTAAAAAAAAAAAAAAAAAATATTTGAAATCTACACCGTTGTTTTCTTGTAGCAAATGTTCTCAGAATTGAATTTAGTGATGAAATAGCGTACGTAATTGAAGAAAAACGAATGGGCTCTATGCACGGCGGTATTTCCGGTGAAGGTTTAAGGATGCTCGATAACTTCCGCCGATCGTAGAGTCCAATGCAATGCCGAGAATTTATATTGAATTTTATAATCCATGGTTATTCTAAAGAAACTTTAGTCACCAAAACAGACATTCCTCGTTGTGTTTATGCTTCTTTTTAAAATTATATTAAATAAACATAACTATATATAAAATTACATCTAAACGTATGAAAGTTTCGTTTCAAAGATTATTTTTGACAGTAAATTTTGAACACTGCCATAATCCGGTTTTCCTCGGTTTTCCTCCGCTTTAATCTCCCCAACCGGAAACTGACGAGCATCCTTGCGTCAAATGCGGAATTTAAGCGTGCATATAGCCCATTGCTGTATTGACCTGCGTCGAATGCCTAATTGAATGCTGGGATATTTCTGCCGTCAAGTTCACACAAGTTACCAACCGATGCATCCTCTGTAAAATGGGCATGTCAAGAACATATCCAAGATTTTTAACCATTCTTGCCAAAATGCAAACTTGTGTATTAGGACAGTGCTTGGGCCACAAAAGATGACGTTTCACAAGGACCACTCTCTTGTTGTAGACTCTTATTTTGAAGTATAGTTTTATTCCTGTCTTCTGACTTCCTGTGTTTAGTTCCTGTTTCCTTTGTTTCATTACCTGCCTTATTAGTTTAGTTCACCTTCACCTGTTCCTTGTTAGCCCTTTTTATCTTGTGTTTGTTTTCCTGTCAGCCATCTTTGTGAGTTATCCAAACCAAGTGAACCGAGCCAAGAGTGAACACACACCCTACAGTAGTCCTGGTCCACTAAGTTTTCACATTGCCATTTTAACACTGAACCTAAAGGCAGAGGGATATGTTCTCAACCTGACTGGTCAACTTTTATCATGTTTCGCGTCCAAAACATTGCTGTATGCTGGGATAAATGTGTTTGTTGTATTGTGCGCATAGGCTACATATGATCCGCTTGTTTGGTGCGCACCAGAGTTCGCATGGCACTTATTCAAACGAACCGCACTAACAGAGCAATTGCACCAAGGTCCATTTTAATCAAACCAAACTTTCCAAGTGTGAGCATACCAGCACTAGATAATTACAGAGATCCGCAAACTTTTGGATGGTGTAATTTTACTGCATCTAAAAAGAACTCCAACATCAAGTTCATGTAATTTTGGGGAGGGTGAGGAGGAGGAGGCAGCGTGTGCTGCCATGTGCCGTCTGCTTCAGTCCGCACAAGCCCAGCACCTGTTTCCACCCCAGGGACTTCACTGGGACAGCTGGCACAGAGTGTGGACAGAGTGTCAGTGTGTGCGTGTTGGGGGCAGATGGGCTGAGGCTGAGCAGGATGGGAGAACGGCAGTTTCAGGTCCATGGCCAGAGTAAAAGATAGCTGTGGACAAAAGGCAGAGTGGATGGCCGAATGAGTAATGACCGCAGACAATCCGATGGATAACAATGGTATTGTGCGGGACTCCACACTAGGAATATATGGGAAGCAGTTCGGATTTGAGGGGGAGTGGGAGGATCAGCTGGACTTTACACAATGGTGTGAATAGGAGGGGGCAAGGGATTATGGGGCTTTTGTGTAACCACAATAAAACTTAATAACACTGATGGAAACCTAAAAGTGATTGTGTGCTTAACTGCAAACGATTAGATTAGAGTTTTGTGTGTGTGTGTGTGTGATTGACATCAATAGATATATTTATATATCAATTAGTAGAAAATTGTGTTTAAAATATATCAAGGAAATGTGTACCTGTGAGAATGTGAAAAATACTGATATACATGTTTTAATTATACAAATTCTGGATGGGTAAACAGGTCGCCACCCAAGACATAACAGACCATATGCATCAGTTGCACCAAACTAAATCTGGGGCAGCATCAGTTTTGTCTGAGCTGTCCCCCACTCACACCCCCATCACATATCATTCTCCTCTGACCCCATAATAAAACCCCTCAGACACACATGCACTCTGCCCACCTAATAATCTGTAATCCCAAACACCATACTGTATATTTACTTATTTTTTCTCAGACTGACAGATAAAGACTAAGCTTTCTGCTGTCTGACTTGGCATCAACTAGCAATATAACCCAATGGTAGCTTGATGTTAATCAGTTATCTAATTTTATTTTTTAAAAGTTTTTTTTACCTTTCTTTCATTGCAACACCTAGTGACAGCATCTTGTATTTTCCATTTAATATGTGATATTAGCTTAATGTGATTAATTAAAAGCACTAAATATGTTGAATACTTTGCAAACAAATATACAAATGTATCACAAATCTGAGCTAGAAACTCTAAGGACTGAAACTGCATTTATGTAAGTCATCCTGTTGCATTGGATGTTGACGAAGAGCTAACTCTAAAAAATAGCGATGTCTCCACCTAGTGGCCAATTAAAACATTGCAATATTTTCTCATGTTATACTGTATATTAAATATACATTTTTAGAAAAATTATTACATTTATTTTTTTCAACAAGAAAATAAGCATAATATTTTACTTCCCTGAATGAGAATCGTGTCATTAAAATTCTTGATTTTTTTATGAATTGTTATTTAAATATATATTGTTTTTATAATGTAAAGATTTAATTTACATACTGATCAAAAGTCTGGAGTGAGTAACCTACATCAGTTTTCACAAAAATATTAACATTAACTGTTTTGAACATTGATAATAATAACAAAGCACCAAATCAGAATATTAGAATAATTTCTGAATAAATAAATAAATAAATAAATAAATAAATAAATAAATAAGCAAGCAAGCTTTGGCATCTCAGGAATAAATACAAATTTTAAATAGATTTAAAAAATATATTATAAATTTGTTATAATTACAAATTATTATTTTTTTTTACTGAATTTTTGATTAAATAAATTGGTGAGCATAAGAGACTTCCTTTAAAAACATTTTTTAAATGCTAACAAAATTGATAAAATGATCAATATTAATTTTGTATCACACTACACAAGGCCTGCAGCTGCATGTTTTACACAAAAATATTATGACTTGGTTATAACTGTGAGCGGTTAAGCCGACTCATCTCATAAACCTAATAAACTGCATTCTTCATACATTAAACAGATATGAACCTACTTAAATAAGCTTTAACAATCAACGAAACGAAATGAGTGGTTTGTGTGAGAAAACGAACAGTAGGCTATTTATATATTTTTTTGACCTCTTGTTACGACAGCCAAGAAGATAAGCACGGTCGATTTGTGGCTGTGGTAAGAGGTAAAAACGATATAAATACTCTTCGTTTTCTCACACAAACCACTCGTTTCGTGTCTTAGGCCATCAATTTGTACTTACATTTATGAGTCATTAAATCACGTTTAATTTGGACTTCTCTGTGCATGCTCTTTGAGGTGGTGACCATAGACCTCCATTATATGACGGATAGACGTGAACGGTTTGACCTAAAAATATCAAAATTGAAACTACCGCGGAAACAAAGACACCTACATCTTGGATGCCTTTGAGGTAAGTTACAGTAAAACATACCAAAAATTAATTTCAAAGTGAACTATCCCTTTAATAGGAGGAAAATGTACCCGTGATCTAGGCCTACTTTCACACAGCGCTGAACCGCATTTAATTCATGAGCCAGCATGTCTCTCTCTAGGGACATTTTAAACTTAACACCACTATTCAGATGTTAATTGTCAATGATCATGCCTATCCATCTCCAGTACAGGCCCTTTCACACTGTAATATCCCAGGAGGAGTTCGGAAGGATAGGAATCGCGTTAATGCGTGCATCAGCTTACGCTTTATGGTAAATGAGCACATGATGTGCGTTTACCTTCAGGCAAGACAAGACAAGTGACTTATGTTCGTCAATGACATTTAACATCGCTGAGCCATCGAAAAACACCAAACACTGTGATGCAATAACATGCTGACACACACACACACACACACACACACACACACACATATGCAAAATTACCAACTAACCTAATCATTGTGAAATTACTTTGAGTGCAATCAACCCCACCTCATCCCCCTATCGCCCCATGCTAGGAGTCGCAGTTTCCATATGCATGAAATTGCCAATGTTAAAGTGGGTTATGAAATGGGGGTAATGCTGTGGATAATTCCACTGCACACCCAGTAATGCTTTTTTCCATTAAATTAGGGCCTGTCTCCTTACCGAAGTGGCTGTGCCTTACAGCAAGACGCTTGTAAATTGCCATTTACGGATAATTAAGCATTCCTCATGAACATTAAAACATGCTTATTTTGGAGGGGCAGTGGCTGGGGACGTCTCCTCGTGTGGTGACTAATGTCTCTGTGGTGTGAACGGCAGAGCTTCATCATGGCTCATAGTTGCCCGAGGGCTGTAATAACAATTTTTTCCCCCTAAAACAACACGGATTGTGTAATTGTGTGTCCTGCGTTTGACTAACTATTCGATTATTGGCAAAGGCATGCGTGTCACCGCAGGTTTGGATTTGACTCCAAACGGCACAGCAAAAAACATTTTGCTTTGAGATAAATTCCACTTTAAGTTATGGAAACAACACGTTTCTAAATGGTAATGTCGGTGCAAAAAAAAAAAAACATTATAGATATAGTGTTAAACAATCCCTTAAGCCATCACTACACTTTTACCCTCTCGTTTTATATCTTTCATAAGCTTTTAATCTGCCTCACTGGCTTGGAGAGGTATTCGGATGCTGCAGTGCACTCAATAATCATTATTTTCAAAAAAAAAAAAAAAAAAAAAATTGATATGTAAATTGGTCAGCCACAATAAGACATTATAGCAGTTGATTACTATACAAAAGAGCCACGAATGCATTGTTCCCTTAATCTGATTGATTTCGAAAGCTTCAGGCAATGCAATAAAAATACTACGGCAATAAAAAGACCGATACTATTTTATGGCTTAATAAACACAATGGATGTAAATTGCTTTGCTTTCGTCCTATTGCATATTGAAATGGGGTTTGGTGTCTATAAAGTATACCAGACTAATGATATCTTGCTCTGCTGGTAGTAGTGACGGGTTTAATCTAGTCTCTGAATCAATAATATCTCCTCTTTGGTTAACTGAGGAGTTATTTACAGAGCGAGTAGCTTTGAAAATATAGATTTTCTAAGCTTATTTAATATTTACATCCTCTTTCTTCTTTTAATGCTGCCCGAGGAGTACATTAATTGACTTTTTATGAGCGCATTTGTTCCTCTTCCCCGCTGAAAGGGAGGGCGATGACCTTTCGATGCTCTGCCCACCACTGTTGTCTTCTTTACGCTGCTTTATGGGCGGTTTGCTGTTGCCTTCATCTCCCTCCTCTGGCAAGGTAACAGTCAGTGGTATTTCCTGACATGATATGTGCCTGCGAGCGTGTAGTTACACGAGAGCCTGTGTGTGTGAGAGCATGTGTGTTTGCATGTAGGCCGGGTCAGAGGTTGAACTACGGTGCCTGGAGGAAAGCAGCTCGAGCTTGAGAGCACTTTAACTGGTTACTGCAAATCTACTGTTTATTTTAGCAGGAGACCTGTAAAACTCGGCTGGTTTGGACAATGATGTATGTGGATATAGCGATGTGGCGTTAGATTTTGCGACAGGGGGAGAAGTTTGGAAGGAGAAATGGATTTTTCTCCTTATTCTTTCATTCTCCACTTCTAAGTGGTTTCCTGTTTGTTAGGTTTTGCATGAACGTTAGAACGAGCTTGTGTGTGAGCTTGTTCTGTCTCATTACACACAGACTGCATAGCTGTGATGGCTGTATGCTCTCGGTTCCATATGTAAACCATTTTCCCCCTTCCCAAAAGCCTGGCCTCATTAGCGCAGCCTTTATGACACGGCTCTACCTAAATGCCACAGATTTTTCCATTCCCGTGCTCAGCCCAAAAAACGTTACACACTGGCAAACCAAAAACTCACAATGCTTAGCAAGACAGAGACAAGAAATTCAAACACACATTGTGTATGAACAACATGAACTGTCAATATCGCTTCACAATGTCAGTGTGTACATATTTATAATTCATAGCCTATTATATATAGTCTATGTTATATAAATAAACAATTAAAAAGGAGAAAAAATATTAACATTATATATAGTATATATATATATATATATATATATGCACACACACTGCCGTTCAAAAGTTTGGGGTCTGTAAGATTTATAGATCTCTTATGTCCATTAAAGCTGGATTTATTTGATAAAAAACAACAACAACAAAAAATCAGTCGTATTTTGAAATATTAACATTTAAAATATAATTGTTTTCTGTTTGAATATATAATAAATTGTATAATAAAATAAATAAAATTTACTCTTCAGTGTCACATGATTGTTCAGAAACCTTTCTAACAACCTGATTTGAAACATTTCTTATTACCACCATGGTAAAAATTTTTTGCTTTTTTTTTTTTTAAAAATGTGAATTTTTTTTTTTTTTTAATTTGATTTTTTTTTTTTTGTGGGAACCCCAACACTTTTACGATTATTCTTTGACGAATACAAATTTCAAAAGAACAGCATTTATTTGAAATATAAATCTTTTGTAACATTATAAATGTCTTTACTGTCACTCCCGGTCTACTTAATGTGTATTAAGTATTAATTCCTTAATAAATAGTGGACTGCACCCGGTAGAAATTATAATGGTTCTGCAGTAAATGGAAAGTTGACTACATGAACTGTGCTTAACCACCAGAAGATGGGGATAAAATCTCCTTTTAAAGCAGGATCAATGAGCACAATTTCTACAAATGTGCCTTCAAAAGAGGGAGCTATGGTACTCTGGTAACATGTGTCAGTAACGAAACGTCCCCAATACGTGTTTGCCACTGACTTATGACAAACACAAGACAGAGTGCCACCTCAGCAATCTTCACTGTTCTCATTTTCTAGATCTCTTTTCATCTTTAAAATCAAAAATCACTTGTGTCCTAGATTAACACATACATACGCATCCCTTCTCAAAACTGTATGATGCTTCAAAACCCCACAAATTAGCAATTGAGACCCATAGACTGCTAAGAGAACAAAAGAAAGAGTGAGAAAAAAATACAAATCTCTTTGCAAATGATGTGAGGGCAAGTTCTGGTTTAAGCATTCCACTAGTATCTTTTGAACAAGGAGATGGCATTTCAGCGCTTGTTTTTCCTCTCTGAGAGTAAGACTTGAACTCAATGTAGACCATTTTGAGAGACTTATCCGCTTTCTTCCTCCAACCGCCCTTGAACTCCACACATATGTTTCTGATAGACCTTAGCACTCCACAGCACTCCTACTCAGCCGCTCATTCAGAAAGAAATGGGGGGAGAGGGAGAGAAAGAGAGAGGGAGAGGAAAGAGGGGAGGTGAAAAAAGTTTCCACTGAAACACTAAACAGTTTATTTTCTCTCTGCCGTTCTCTGGGGCATGCTTTAAAGACTGCTCAATCACACGCTGATGTGCTCTCTCGGTCACACCGAGAAACAAACCAATGATTTAACTCTCCTCAAGGTCTCTCCATTCACATTTTGTTCCTCTCCTCCATCTTATTTTCAATTTTGCAGCTGAGCTCGGGAACAGTCTGCAGTGAAAATTATTATTCATTTAAATGACAGCAGCACATGCATTTATGCATTGTACCACAGAGAAATATGAGAACTGTCCATAAATGTGGACACATTTAAAGTTCAAAAGCTTAAAACTAATTTGTGTACAGATATATAGTATACAGTTTTGTTAACATTTATTAATTTATATAATAAGAATAATGAAGATTAAGTATGCAAACTTTTCACTGGCAAGTGTATTTATAATAAAAGTTGAGGAATCCCATATTTTTTCGATGTTTTATGTACATGCAGTCAGAGAAGCTGAATGCTTTCACACATGTGCCAGAAGCTGCAGCACTGGCATGCTTACACCACACACGCCAACAGCGCTTGTATCTTATACACCAAGTAATTCTTCATGCTTAATTTCCCTTTATCGTCTATAAATCACTGCAAGACCTGTGCAGACAGATAGGGAAGTGTAAACACCTGTTGTGGTGTATGTCAGAATTCAAACAGGCAGGAGAGGTGCATGTGTGTGAGCCGGGGAAGGTAGGGCATGATAGGTTAAAAGGGGGGTGTGGGCGGCAGATGGGTCAAATTAAAACCAGCCGAGACATCTTTGCTAGCAGGCTCAGCTGGAATAACTCTTTCTGAAAAGTTACTCTTTCTATCCTGAGTGTGAGCAGATTTTGCCTGCATGTCCCAAAAGCCAGGAGGGCAAATCCTGTCGACCTTGTTCAACTCCTTAACGCTGCGGCTCAGGAGCCATGCTGATTTTACTGACATCTATGGAGGAAGAAATACACTGACTTAGTCTTGACTATCAGCACTTCAGTTGATCACTCAGTGGGTATATGTGCCTCCCTCCTGAATAATACATCAATTATGTCACTGGAGTTCTGTAAGTTTCAATAGCTTGTCTCTTATGGCTCAGATTACGGTAAACATTATTTTGGTCTCAAAAGAAGTTTGAATAAGTGCTTTTAAGCAATTTTATGACAATTCGGAGGCTTTCACAAATGTTCACATCCCTATAATGACATTTTGTGATCATCCTTCAGATTCATTTTGGCATTGATAATGTTGACATAAAATCCAAGTCTGAGGACGTTACGGTTATGACATGAATGCAGCATAAGCACAAATAGATAGATAAATGTATATATATATAAATGTATATATATATAAATGTATAAAGGGCAGTCAAACGATTAATCGAGATTAATCGCATCCAAAATAAAAGTTTGTGTTTACATAATATGTGGGTGCACTGTGTATAATTATTTTGTATAAAAAAAATAATATTATATATATATATATATAAAATAGTGATAGAATATTAGATAGTTATATGTAGATTGATTAATTTGGGGGGGATTTATCTCATTCTGGAAAACCATTGACAAACTATTGACGGATTTATCACAGAAATCAAAAAAATTAAACCAACATGTAGTTTTCTATACAGTGGTAATATTGGAGCTATGGCAATCTACTACATTTGGTATAAAGAGGCAGTTTTGAATAGACTTTTAACACTACTTTTAACTGACCGATTTACGTACATGACCTATCTGTTGAACACACACCACCTACATATGTAGAAAGATGTGACAGATTTCAGGAAAGAAGTTTTATTATTATTATTTTTATTATTAACAGAAAAGACTACTAGTTCCTCATGAAATTTATTTAAAAGTATATTTTTTCCCTTTTTCATTATAATTTCCATCATAAAAATACCAGCTACAAGGGGAAAGCAGACAGCTTCATGTTTCACTTGAGGAGCATAAATGTCTTCATAAATACAAGAGAATGCCTGTGACTAAAAAACAAAAAATAAAAAATAAAAAAACAGTGTTGTTTTATAATTATCTCTGTCAGATTAAATGAGAGAGATAGGAAGGACATGTTGACACTGCTTGGTCATTCACTAGTCCCACTGCTCAATGATCCAAAACATAATAAATCTAACATTTCAAATATGCTAAATGCAAAGCTGTTTATGTCATTGTGTATTAGTATGTGTGTGTGTTTGTGGGTGTGTATGTCTATGTTATGGCCCGCAGGCTGGTTTAGCTGACCTCAGTGAAAGCGAGCCTCATGACAGAAGGTCTGGCATTGTCTCTGTGCCCAGGCTGCTGTGGAGCCAGCCGGTCTGCCGGCCGCCAGCTTTGCTTGCTTATAACTGCTGAGAACATCCGATCCCCTTGGGGAGGCCAGAGAGAGAGAGAGAGAGAGCAAGAGAGAGAGAGGACTCTATAGCACTCTACATTCTTTCTTCAGCCATTATCTCTTCTGTTTAGAAAAGCTACATACATTATCCATGCACAGTGACAGCCATTTATGTGTTTATGTGTGTAATTATTTAAATAGAAGTGGAGAGAAAATCTCTATTATTAAAAAAAATTATAGAGAAATATGAAAATTTTTACCCTTTGTCATTACTTACACTTACACACAAGGCACACAAGACTATATACCGATAGTCAAACCAAAAATTATTTAGACACTGCACACCATATATCATTCATTTTTGATATTTTTTTATAGTAAGTGTAGGACACTATCTAGTTCATTCATGTAAGTTAGGATAGCAAGGTGTCTGAATAAATTTTGGTTTGACTGTATATATATATATATGATAACGGATCCTAATTAACCCGCTCCAAATGGGACTTGAACCATGGTCTGCGGCGTGGGAGGGTGGCGCTCTAACAAGGAGGCCAAAGACCTCAGCCTCTAGAGAGCCTTTTGAGATCAGGGGACTGAGGGGAGTGAGGTTTACATGCACAGCTCTTACTGGCCTATGGCAGTTACAGTCACCCACCCTAAACCTCACTTCCATCCGGGTCACGGCACCAAATATAACCAGTTCTGCTAAAGCCGCTCCAAACGGGATTCGAACCTTGATCTCTGGCGTGGGAGGCGGGGGGTCTTACAAGGAGCCTGAAGACCATCGCCTCTAGCACTAGTCGCTATAGAGCACCTCTTGAGATCAGGGGAGTGAGGTTTACTCACACAGCTCTAACTAGCCTATGGCAGTTACACTCACTAAACCTCACTTCCATCCGGGTCACGGCACCAAATGTAACCAGTTCTGCTAAACCCGCTCCAAACGGGATTCAAACCTTTATCTCCGACCGTGGGAGGCGGGGGGTCTTACAAGGAGCCTGAAGACTAGTCACTATAGAGCGCCTCTTGAGATCAGGGGAGTGAGGGTTACTCGCACAGCTTTAACTGGCCTATGACAGTTACACATACTAATAGCTGCCAGTATGACTCGGGTAGCTGTTATTTGACAGTAAATTTGACATGACAAAAATTTGAAATTTGAGTAAATTTGAAATTTGATTTCTATGGGAAAAGTTTGAGGAGGAGCAATCTTGTATGTCTGACCAATGCAAGTTATCATGCCTTTTCAGGACACCTGAATTTTCTTTTTTTTTTTTTTGAGCAATTTCTCTTTCAGACAGTAGTGCCACGGAAATTACACATTACATTATATTGTCAGTGTGAATCTCATCTTTAGTTGGAGGGCTCTCTACAAGAGCCTTGTTCAGTTACGCTAAATCATCTATCACAGGACAGCCGAGTAGCCCCACACTCTGACAGAAACCAATGAGCCCTAATCGTGACCAGACGCCCCTGTTAGAGCATGAAGCACTCCACACAGTTTTGCTACTCAGTGTGCAGTTGTCAGCAACTGAGGCGCTTCCAGGACAGTAAAGAGAACATCTTTCATCCAGCCACATGCCTCATAAAAAAAACCTTCTTAAACAGACTAACATGAATAAAAGTATTAACAAAAAAGTGAAAGGGCATACAAAAAAAATCCCTTCCAAAATGGAAAAGTTTGTAATTGTAATTACATAACCTTTGGAAGAAGGTACCTGTTTTCAGCTGTATGTTCTAGAAATAGCAAGTGGACTCATTCCGGGAGTTAAGGTTGCTATACCGGGGAATGGAAAGTAAACATACGGAGAGATGAGAGACCTCTAAGATTTCTATGGGAAAGGACAACTGAAGTAGTGGCACTTCACTGAGCGCATGGAAAAGGCTTCGGCCAAGTGGAAAAGAGGGACACGTGTCTTTCAGTGCGAGACCTGAGAGGGGAGACTTTGGAAAGAGAGATGAGAAGGAAGTGGGAAGTACAAGGGGAAAGAGAGACAACGTGACCTGACATGAACTCAGGCAAATGTGGATGATAAACAAGGCACCACAGCTTATTTCTGTGTCTATTTGTTTAGCATTTCTTTGTTTAGAGCACTATATATGGAAAAAGAAGTGCAGAGCTGTGGAAATGTTGTGCTGTTGAGTAAATGAGCAGTCGATGTTAATTTAGGAAGACGTATGGGAGACAAGAGTCCCTTGTGAAGTAGTTTGACTTTTAAAGGTGAGGGTTTTTCCATATCTATTTCATGCTTTCCCATATTTGTAAACAGAGAATATCAAATGAAATCTGTCATATGCTCGGCAGACCAGCAGGGTCTGTTCAGGGTAAGTCCTCATTGTAAGAACATGATTCCATTGCCAGACATGGCCCCAAACAGAGCCGCACATCTGGGGTATCAGCTGGCCAGCAGCCCCCTAAAACTCCTGCCTGCTTCCCCTTCATGCTCAGTCAGTTGTAATGCCTTCGGATCTATATCTCACAACAGAGGTCAGTGCAGGGCTCAGTGACTGATGGCTGCTATCCATATCAAAGCGAGTTTTAAAGCTCTTCCTTGCCAACAACACACGGCACTCAATCAAACCAAACTTACACTTGGGCTGGTTTATACTGTAGCTTTATTTCTATGAACCTATAATGTTACACAGATTTTTTGAGTCAACATGAAATCAAAATTGAGTCTATTTACTGTCTAGCATGCTTCTGTTCCTATTCTGAACGATCCATCAATGAACGGTGTACAAAATAGTTTTTCTTTATCATTTTTAAGCAGAATGTAGTCAATTGTTCTAACTATGAAACAATAAAACACTCAGGCATGCATTAAAATAGTATATTAATGCATTAACATTAAATAGTTTAAGATTATTGTAAAGTGTTACCACCAATATCAGGTTTCACTCTGAAATACATTACGGATGTGAATTGCAATTTGCGTTAACTGTAAATTTCAGTATTATTGTGTATGTACTGTAGTACTACGATGTTTGGCTTTAGCATTGGAAGGTAAGCGTAACATTACCAATAAGTTGTCACCTGTTCAAATTATTACACAAAGAAGACAATATTCCTCCACCCAAGCGAGCAACCACCAGGAAAAGGTGTTAAAACCAATTCTTGCCCAAGACAACTGGAAGCTGCTAGGGACTGGAAAATGCTGGCTGATCTTGATCAACGGCTTATTTTTACACCTGAGACCTGAGATCATATTTAAAATATTTTTCAAAAATAATAAAATATTTTCCAGATATTTCAATGGTTTAATCAAACTTATTGGGACATTCAAAACAAATATCACCACCGGATATTACTTTTGGCCAGTACTGTATTTGCAAACACCAGGTATTCCATCACATACCACTTTTGAAGGCATCATAGATGATCTGTTGTAATAATCTGACATTGGTCTCACTATTTGGCACTATCCAATCAGATTTGTAAGCATGTGCACCACAATTTGGAGCCTTTGTCCCATTTGGCACTATCCAATCAGAATCGCAATATGGCTTCAGTGAGTCTGTGCACTAACATTTGCATTTGGAGCTTGTTTCCCAAATGGAACCAAGCCCTCGTGATCTTCCTCTAAGTCCACATTTTCGTGACGTGATGCTGCTTTGACTTGTGGGTAGAAGTTTGCCACGGAGCTCGCGGGCTAATTTTTAAAAATTTCTCCAATAGCCCAAGCATACATACAAGCCTATAGGATAATGCATAGAACAAATTCATAAGGGGAAAAACTGTAAATTATAAATTAGCTCCATTGCAGATTACATCCGAGTGAATGAAACGGAGGGAAGTAAGTAGGGAAGGGCATAAAAAATGGACTTAAACGGAAATGGGTTTCTAAATGGAACCCTAAGCCCTCGTGATCTCCCTAAAGTCCACACTTTAGTGACATAATGCTGCTTTGACTGTAGGGTAGAAGTCTGTCAGGTAGAAACTTGCTGGCTCGGCAAAAGTGCGCATCAAGAGCGCATATCAGCCACAAAGCACACTTCTGAAACCTAAAATGTCAAATGAGACACCCTATGGTCTAGTGGACTTAATGTCCATGCGCATGCGGCGCACAAGTTCACAAGACCGCAAGTGCACATGAAGTGTGCTATTTTGGGACAGGGCTTTAGAAGTTCGAGATTTGCACTGTGAAGCACTTCAAAGCAGACTTGCTGTTGTCATCAATCTCTTCCATCAATGTTTTTGTCAGAGCTGATGAAAATAATTCATCTGCAACATTGAAAATGAGAAGCACCTTGAGCGATGGATTCAGCATACATTCTCTATGGTATCAGGGAGTTTATGAGGATATCTGTCAACACTACAGTCATATTCCTTAGGCTACATTCAGGGTGATGAAACATGTCTTCTTTGTGAGCAACTCAACAAGTTTTTGGTCTCTTAAACATTAGTATTATAGATGGAATTCATGTCTTTTAAAGGTTAAATGTTTAGGCTACAATGCAAACAAATGAGGTAACAGAGTTGAAGGTTCAATGTAATGAGGATGGAAGAAGACAAGGGTCGGTGAGAGTGTCTCATATACTTCAATATAGTAACACAGAAAATAAAAGTTGCGCACAAGCACCTTCACCTTAGATAAATTAGCCTATAGCACATTCAATAAAGATATATCTCTGTAGAAACTCAATCCATAGGTAGGCTACACAAGATCTTAGTCCTTCTCTCGCACCAACCGGCTTTTATCGGGTCTCCCCACGCCAATCACTGCAATCAGAAACAGGTGTTCGCCATTTTGCAATTGAC
This sequence comes from Cyprinella venusta, assembly GCA_038021265.1. Lineage (NCBI taxonomy): Eukaryota > Metazoa > Chordata > Actinopteri > Cypriniformes > Leuciscidae > Cyprinella > Cyprinella venusta. The sequence continues at coordinate 7,461,319 of CM075871.1, forward strand.
CTACTTACTTACCGCTCGGCCCCACCCCCACTCTACCGCTACAGACCGCGCTAAACCACGCCCCCTCAATACAGATGAATAACCAATGGGCTCTATGCACAGCTCCACTACTTCCTGAACTTCAGCCAGCTCCTTGTTTCCTGTCTGGCATTATTGGACACATTGATTAATTCAGGTGTGTTTGATCATTGTTGCCGTGACTACTGAGGTCAAGCACACCTGAATTAATCAAATTGTCCAATAATGGTAAACAGGAAACAAGGAGCTGGCTGAAGTTCAGGAAGTAGTGCAGTTGTGCATAGAGCCTATTAACACACATTAAGCAGGGCTTCAGGCAGAAAATAATGGGCCAATAATGAGAAAAAAAACGGTCCATTAAACATTATTAATAATCAATCTTATATGTGTACAACAATAATATTAAATATTATTATTTTTAATAGTATAAAAACGGCATGCCAGTTATAATTTAATACAACTAAATTATCTGGTATGTAGGCCTACTGGATGAACAACTAATCACTGACATAATGTTGTCACGATCTCATTTAGTTTCATTTCCATGGACTTATAGTTTCTCTTCAATACCGGTTTCCTTTCTTTCCCGCTAGTTGTCATAGACACTCAATCATCACAACTGTTCATTATTTTGTCTTCATCACTGTACATTTAAGTTCCTCTTTGTGCATATTCAGTTGTCCAGTATTGTTGTGTGTTTGGTTTTACACGCTGTTACGTTGCCTACACTTTATCTGTGGATTTGCATCTTTATCATCATCCTATGGACAAAGCATGACAAATACATCACAGTTCGGTTCCATGTTTATTTCTTGACTTGAATTTCTAAAACTAGACTACTACAAATAAGACCGAGATTAACGTAGAAACCGAGAAAAAAAAAACGAGTTGGTTATGGACCAATTCACTCACTGAGCGAGTTTGATTCAACTAGTTGTGAATCTTTTAGAAAAACTTCAAATTCACAGTATTCATAAAAGTAGGCAAAAATACTTCCAGTGAGATTGTACACATTCATGGATAATTTACTTTCCCATGATGCTATAGGAGAGGAGTTGTAAATGGTAGAGAGTGATATTAGACACAACTAACAAGATACTGAATGTATGTCCGGATTACATTCATACACATCATTACTCTATAGAAGTACAAATTTCTTAATGGCCGTGAAGTACATACCTTTCAATTACCTACTCGGAGAGTATGCGATTTCAGATACAACCATTGTTCTTCCAATTGGACATCATTTCTCGTGTTGTTTCGTTGGCACATATAATGAGATGATATCTGGTGAAACAACATTTGGAAGCACACAAAGGTTTCTCGATTACATTTAAAAGCTTTTTATAGCATTTGTGTCCATTTTAGTTGCAGTCTTGGTTTTGTATAACAATTATATACTATAATTTGAGACTTTTGTAAGGCTTCAGATGGAAATGAAGATGCTGGGAAAGGAAGCTCCAGAAAAAAAAAATGTAATTGGACTTTTAATGGACATTTGACTTCAGAGACAAGACCAAAAGGGAAACAATTATTGCTCTTTTTCTTAGAAGCACGTTGAAATACAGCTGACGTGACATGAGTTTGTACATTTTAATTACAGACAATAAATAATACAATGGAGGAGCAGCTACTCTGAACATGTTTTTGGGAGGAAGGTAAACCTCTTCTTCTGTTCTCACCAAACAGGTGCTGTATACCCCGAGGAGCTTTGAAGAAGTAAGGATGTTGCTTTCCCTCCTTTTGTGTCTGTAGCACACAAAAACTTCCTTACACTGAGCTTTGTTTAGCGGTTGTGCAAAGTACGAAACAACACAAACCACATCCTAGGGGCAACGCCTGGCAGTTGAGCAGCTTTTTCCCTTTTCAGCAACACAGGTCTCACTTAATCAGTCGTGCTAAAGTATGCTTTTCATCTCTAATATACCAGGGCACTTTTTAACCACTGTGAAAACCCTCCTCTCTTCACCCAAATGCCTTTGGGAGAGTACAGCTATTTTCATGCTGTTAGAAGTCATGATCTTGTAAATAACAAAGTGCTGGGGTGGTTTAAGAAAAAGGAGACCTTTGTTACCCACCTCTTGTCTGCCCCGACAAAGTGAAATTAAGTTATTCAGTTTCAAACCTGCGCCCGAACCAGACAGAGAGAGAAAAATCTCTTTTGTGCTCCACAGAAGAACCTCTCTCCATCCTGGTCTCTCTTTTTTTCCCCTCGCATCTCCCTTTCACGCAGAACAAGGGTTGACAAGCTCTTGTCGTCCCTGGCTGGTTCTAGAAAGATCCAACAAAAGCCCCCTTGTTCCTGACTTACTCCTGTCAGACAGTGCACTTTGATATTAAAAACTCTGGAGCGAGGGAGGGAGAGTGGGGAGTGACGGAGGGAGTGAAAAGATGAAAAGGATGAAAACAAACTCCTACTGTCTCCTAAGCGGGTGTCTGTAGGTGTAACCCCATAATGGACTCACAAATATTTGTCCAGTCAAAACAAAATAAAAATGGCTCTTTGACATTTTATAAAGTGGGCTTAGTCAGCTGCGACCTATATGTCTCCTCGTAGCAAACACCTTCTGAAACCTGCAACACTGATGCCATTGACACATACAGTACAGTACCCACTGGGACTTCATCGGGTATCGCACCCTGACATCTACACGGCCGGCACTAAAATACCTCACACACTGAAGCAAAATGTAACATTGTAACTGTATAAATGAGGTGGCACAATATTCTGAAAGACGCCAAGGCTAAATATAATATTCAAGTGTGCCATCTAAATATGCTTTAAGGGATAGTTCGTCCAAAAATGAAAATCCTGTTTGCTCATGTCGTTCTAAAACTTTAAAGGAGCCGTATGCAAGATTGTGGCCAAAACCGCTACTGCAATCACTTTCAAATTACGGTAGAGAAGATATTTTTAAAGGGGTGGTTCGGAATTTTGGACATTGGGCCTCATTTCCAAGTGAGCTTTAGTGTTATTAATCAGGCCCAATAATGTTCAAAATTATGAACCACCCCTTCAAGAATGTGGGTAACCAAACAGTTGATGGACCCCATTGACTTCCTTAGTATTTTCCCCCCATCCTATAGAAGTCATTATCAACTGTTCCCACAGGACTTGTTCTTGTGCTCAAAAACAGCTAGAACAGGTATCATGAGACACACTTTAAAAAGGCTGTTAATATACACATTTTTACTGTGTTTTTACATATAAACATATATATTCCAAACATCTATTTTGTTTAGTATCTGAAGGCAATTTTTTTAAAATGCCAAGTGAAGTCACATCTCAAGACACCTGTGCTCTGTTCCATTTATTTTAGCATTTTATGCATGCAAAAACAAAAGACATAGCTAGCATGTTGACATAGACCAATGGTCTCAACATTTTTGACTCAATGGCCCTCCATATTTCTACTGTAATTATGACAATGCTTCTTGCATTGACTGTTGAACCTAGGACTGTTGATATATTAATTTTGTGATTACAAAAAATTCTAAATTCTCATTCTGTATGTTCTTCAAGAAAAATTGAGGGCAAAACATTTTTATATGCGTATGTTTATCAACCACTTTTTAAAGCACAAAGACTAACAATAAATAAAACTTATGTCCTGTATAGCCCTTTAGAGTTTGGCTTGCTGATGAGAAACAGAATTGCGAAGGAATAACCTCAGTATTGAATATCAAGCATTATGAACTTTTGGATAGGAACGATTTTCACTCCAAATTAAAGCTACACTGTGTGATTTTTACCCCCATCTAGTGGTGAAAAGGTATATGACCATCCAGTGAATATTAGTTTCTGTTCCTCTCAATTCCGATTTCGTTTTAATTCCTACGGTGGCCAATGTAGTCCAAGATTAACATGGCTTCCAGTTCGACCTCGTCCATGAGTGTTAACTCAAACGTAAACGCGAAAGGCGAAGCTTGAATTAACGGTTATGTCCCGCTTTGGCTAATGTACTTCAAGATGGAGGGGCAACATGGCGACCGACATTAGAACCCCTTACCCGTGTGTATTTTCAATGGCATATTCTACACTTACGAGAATACTTTATTACTTGAACGAAGTAAATATACATTAATGAGCACATATATTTTTGAAAGAACTAAGTGTTTTTAGCTAAGAATAGACTAAAAGAGTTACACAGTGTAGCTTTATATGCAATCAATTTCCTTCTCCAAACTGGTTTGACACGACATGGGCTTCACATCAGGACAGTCACGTTATAGATGCTGGACTTCCTGTTGCACAGTTGACTGGTTGTGTGAACAGCAGAGAAGCGTGTTAGGAAGACAGGCTGCACACTTTCCAAACAGGAGCAGCAAGTCTGAGCATGCAGGACTCTCAGGAAGAATGCAGAGGCCCGCTATTCTCCCTCTCTCTTCTCAGGCGCCTGCTATTATACTGACGCTGGAGTAGCCTCTGGGCAGTTATTACTGCATTTATATTAATAATCTTGCTTCATTTTGTTCGTACAAGCAGAAGAAAACACAGACATAAGGGGAATGCCGACAGCGACGAAATGTATGCAAACGCAAGGAAAAAACGTGAATTCATACAGGCAAAAAGAAAAATGCACAACACTCTTCAGACAGATTTGCTAATGTTATTTTAAAACCATATTAAATATATATATATATATATATATATATATATATATATATATATATATATATATATATATATATATATTTTTTTTTTTTTTTTGCTAATGCCAAGTTACGGTAAATCATAAATCAGAGATAAACTACCACTAAAAAAATGTGTGTGGGGTCAGTAAGATTTGAAAATAAATTCAACAAGGTCACATAAAAGCTACACTGTGTAACTTTTTTTAGTTTATTCTTAGCGAAAAAAACACTTAGTTCTTTCAAAAATATATATGTGCTCAATGTATATTTACTTCGTTCAAGTAATAAAGTATTCTCATGAGTGTATAATATGCCATTGAAAATACACACGGGTAAGGGGTTCTAATGTCGGTCGCCATGTTGACCCTCCATCTTGAAAGTACATTAGCCAAAGAGGGACATACCCATTAATTCAAGCTTCGCCTTTCGCGTTTACGTTTGAGTTAACAATCATGGACAAGGTCGAACTGGAAGCCATGTTAATCTTGGACTACATTGGCCACCGTAGGAGTTAAAACGAAATCGGAATTGAGAGGAACAGAAACTAATATTCACTGGATGGTCATATACCTTTTCACCGCTAGATGGGGGTAAAAATCACACAGTGTAGCTTCAAGTTGATAAAAAAAGTGAAAGTAAAGATAATGTAACAAAATTCTTTCCACTTCAAATAAATGATTTTCACAAAAATATTTAGCAGCACAACAGTTTTCAACATTGATAATAATAAGAAATGTTTCTTTCGCTGAAGGATCATGTGACACTGAAGACTGGAGTAATGATGCTGATTAATTCAGCTTTGCCATCATATATTTTTTTTTTCTTTTTAAATACCTTAAAATAGAAAACTATAATGTTATCAGATAACAAATGTTATTTTTACTATCATACCGCTCTGGCAAGTGCAATGTTGTGTGGGTTTCGGAGCAATGTGTCTGTACATGCCACACATTGAGCCCTAGGTTAAACCTGCTATCTCTTACCTGCAGGGTCATTCCTAATAGGGATTCTTGGCCTTGTTAATGACTGTTTGAACATCGTGAGCGCCGTCATCCCTGACAGACTGCCGCCACTCGTACCTGCAGCCACAGGCGAGGGGAAGAACGCTTACATAAATCTCCCCGCAGGAATCCGTGAGAACCAGGCCAGGAACAACCCATGTTCCTGTGACACATGACACTGGGGTTCTTTTTTTGTCATTCGAAGGTTGTACCTGCGAGTTTAATGGTATACATTCTACAGACATCAGTCTGTGAAAATGTGTGTTAGGTTTAAAAACTAAACCGCCTTGGAAAGGGCCAGATGGAAACACTTCGCCGCTCCTTCTCACTTTAAGCAAGTCTGCAAAGCTCACCAATGACATGTAATATATTCCTCCAATAACCTGCCTTAACAACCTCAAGGTCTCCATCAGGCCAAGACCTGATTACAAACTCCAGCCGTTTGAAATACATGTAATGCAATTATCATATGGCCAATTTTCAAAATGAAGCTAACAGAAAAGCTTCTGTCAGTAAATGCAGCACACATGAAAAACATTGACTTGCATTTCGTTCTTTTCCCCCCATCTTACCTTTCCCTCTCATTCACGTGTCCCCCTTTCCGTCCCCCAAACCTCAGGTCTTTACTCCCAGGCGCTGACAGAAGTTAGCATTCATAGTCAATCAGTTCAGGCCTTAACAGGGCAGAGCTGACAGACAGGTCCAGATTAAGGCCTTAAACAGCCTCCAGTAGGATGGCACAAGACAAGCAAAGCAGTCAGGAGCTCCGGCAGTCTCAAAAGCTCAAAACGCAGTCAAACAAAAGAGAGAGGAATGCGAGCGGGGGCTTCGGTTACACAGCGGCTCAGGAATAAGACAGGTTATTAACACAGGGAGCTGCCAGGGCCTTTTAAAGCCTTCAGCAGATTTTTTTTTGTTCAAGTTTGGGGGCCCTGGGTTCCTCCGATGAAGATACGGCTGAGTAGAGGTGCACAAAGAGAAGGATAAGCCCATATCCTCACCTTCTGCTCTTTACTTTGGGAAATGATGTATCTGAACAGGCAATAATCATGTCAGAGAGTGAAATAGTGAAGCGTGCTCTTTGCATTGAAGCAATGGCAAGCGAGTGTATTGTTGTTGTAAATATCAGACAAGGCAATCATTTTTACCTTAAGTTTTAAACACCCTTACAAATTATTTCCTCTACTTTTTGCTCTGCCGACGAAAACCAATCCAAACGAAGTGAAATAATAAACCGCCACGTATCTTCAAGCGACAAACAGTAGTGTTTTGTTCCTGAAAGTTTTTAGTTTAAGTGATTTATAATGAATCATAATACCCAAAGGTGTACTGTTGGAAATATGCAGGTTTATTTTCGTATAACCAATACCCAAAGTATATATATTGTAATGCATGTTTATTAATCAGGCCAAACTACATTTGACATCTTAATGAAACATAGTTGTAAACAATATGATTTAAACACTAATTCCAGCAGAAACTAAATTACTGGGTGGTTTTAACCCAACTTTGGGTCAAATATGGACAAACCCAGCCATTGGGTTAATTTTTTTAATTACATTTTTAACCCAACGTTTGGGTTTGTCCATATTTGACCCAAAGTTGTTTGACCCAAAGAGTGATTTAAACTCAATAAGTCAATGATTCAATGACTCGCTCATAAACACAGGCTCATTTGAAATCACACTGTAAAAACCAATTAGTTCAGTTTACTTAATGAAACTAAGGGAACGAGTTTGCATAATGAAATAAAGTAAGCATAACTTAATTGCATCAACTTATTCTTACTTAATCCATTTAAGTTTTGTCAACTTAATTCTGTCTGTGATCTGAGGAAGTGTACTCCAAGAGTGCATTGCGGCATGAGTAAATGAATTGCTTTGTTTTTCTATTTTTGGCTTTATTTTATCATTACAAGTTTATTTACTATCGTTATTGGGGTTATACTTACAAGAGACCGCAGAAAAAAAAACAAACTGCAACTTACTCAAACCAAATGGTACTCAAACCAGTCAAGTAATGTTTACAAGGTTTTTCAGTGTAACGAAGGCACAGCATGCAAACAGTACAGATTACGAAGAAATTTTACATTGGACATTAAGTGAAGTTACCAAAAAAATTCTTACTAACAACAATGTAAGATTTAGTAGGCGAAAAAACTATATGTAACGAGTTGTACTAAATATCAGCCAAATTTGTCCACTGGAACAAACTGTTGAATGATAATGATTATATGTTAAGCTCAGAAATAAGTGTAGGTCTATGTTATTTCCTCTTTGGACTTGGTGTTGAATTCATTTTCAGAATGTAACATGTCAAGTACGGCAAGCATCATCTTACATAAAAAAGGAATGTAAATATCTAAAATCTCCAGCAAATCAGCTGGTTTCAATGTTTAATAAACATCATCTGTTGCATCTAGATCCCTCTTCTGCCTAGAAGTCAGAAAATAGTAAAATAAACAGCATTGTTGCCTTAATCAAAGCCACAGTGTGGAAGGGCCTTGTCCTGCTCTCTCTCTCTCTCTCTCTCTGTTTCAATTACACACATACACACACAGCAGTCCAGTAGGCACCAGCAGCACTTAAAGCCACTCCCGTGGTTTCTCTTACTGGATTCCTCAGAGTTTTAAGGGCACAAGCTTTTCCACAAATTAGACTAAAAGAACAGTGCTCTTTCTTTCCCTTCTTTTCTTCTTTCTCTCTTTCCGTTTCCTTCCTTCATGTAGTCCCTCAAATGCGATTGTTTATGACTTTCATAGCAGATACATGTGGTAGTTCGCCTGTTACTCGCACTAATGAAATCAGTTTGAGACTGTACACGTCTTCAGAAGTTAACCACAAAATACAATTGCGTTATCTATAAACAATTATCCATGAAATTGGAGTGTCTTTATATGATCGCCTGTTTATTTAAAAAAAAAAATACAGTGATTGAAGACTTTCTATAAAAATGCAACAGATGGGTGTGGCTACTGTGACTCAGATATCAGAATGATTGAAGAGGGCGTCCAACATCTGGAAAGTCCATGTGTGGGGGTTGGTCCCTAGGGCTCTCTGGACATTTACAGCCCAATTACAGTGGCTGCCTCTGGGCTCCTCTCTCTCATTACCCCTCTCCACAGCACTGCTCTGGAGCCTGGCCCTCATACCAGCTTCATTCTCTCCCACAGAAATGTCAAAGTCTTCTGCACAAAATAAACCCTCCACAGACTAATGCAGAGTAATTCGCCTCTTACAATACTGTAATTATATGCTGGATATCATATGAGTGTGCGTCTGTGGATTTATGAAAACGAATACTGTGTGTGTGTGTGTGGGTCGGAGTATTGAAATGCAGTTGTTTATGAAGAGTATGTGTAGGGTTACATGCACAAATGAACAAACACACACATGCACACAGGTATTTTAGTGTGGAGACAGGCGGTAGTGTGTGCCCCTGGAATGTGTAACCTGACCTCTAAGCTGAAGCTGAATCTATTCACTCATCTTTTTTTCTTCTGAGAAGGACCCAAAACCCCCCTTTTCCCCTTCACACACATACACACACACATGCACGCTCCTCCCGAGGTGAAGCTGCAAACAGCCGAGTTGAAAACCACAATAAGAATATTATTTAAAGTCGGGAGGCACTTTCCTCGCGGGCAATTCTGCATGAGATACAGCCCGAGATAAAGACATGAATGAGAGCTACAACGCTGCTCTGTCTAATTCCCCTGCAAGAAGCACTTCAGATGTTTGGCAGCCGAAAAGCAGGCTCTGTGATTGATTAGCTGGAGTAGAGAAAGAGGGAGGTATTCACAGAACATCTCTGATCTCTTCTGCTCCGCTGAAGTGTTCTTGAAGTTCTCCAGATTCTCCCAGTACTGAGACTGGAATCTTCAGGATATGCGATGAACGCACAAACTCACTAGTAGAGAATTCTCACACCAAATTATTTGCAGACTTTTATGAGTATAACAGAATTACTAAGCTCCCGTAACTGTTGTACAACTGCGCCTAATTTGCACAAAGACTGCATTGCAAAGCAGCAGAAGAGAACAAACTATTCTGCATATAACTTGCAAAAACAGGCGACGTGGACACCTATTCTCCCAAGAGGAGGAAACCCGACACAGGCTTGCCCAGGAGCCCGGGTCCGCAGAACCACCGTCACACTGGGCCAAACCTCAGCCTGGAATCTTGGAAAGGCAAAACAGTGTGACTGCATTTCCTGAGTCCACCCTATTTAAACTCACAATATGGAACATATTAGGAGGGAGAAGAGAGGGAGAGAGAGAGAGAAAGAGAGAGGTGGTTAGCATTGTACATTTTCTATTTAATAGGCCCCCTTGGAAAAAAAAAAAAACTGTCTCTCTTACTGATGATAGGACAGGCTGGTAGACCAGCATAAAAGAAAAGCGGCTTGTTCACCCCAAATTAAAGCAGCATTACATCGTTTAAAATCAAGGAATGCTATGCCTTGTAAAAACAAACGGGACATGAGGGAATGTTGTGGCAAACGTGCACAGCAGAAGAGGGCATCAAAAATGACTCGAGCGATTTACATTCATTTTTGTTTCATTGTTTCTACCCACAATCCACATTGACAAATTTAGAAGCGGTCGTAAACAGTAAAACCTACTGAGTTTCCAAGTTTGCTGGTGCAAAGTTGCCTTGAGGTCTCATTATAATAATCCTGAAACTTTTTTTAATCTGCACTGATTGTGCTGAACAGATCTTCAAATGTGGTCAAATATATTACATTTAGCTGAGATTGCTACAGTCTAAAATTAATATTATGAATGATTGGTGTTTAGATTCTGCAGAAATCTGTGTGCAGATTCCCCCATTAAACCGTTCTCAGTACATTCTGGGATTACTATGAGGCATAAAGGAGGCACGATAATTAAGTTGACCATCTTTTAGAACAGCTTTTACACCAAGTGAAGCCTTACAATTCTGCATTCTGTCTCTTGATTAATCGCCCAATCAAATATGATAGCAATCATAAAAGGAAATTTACTGAAATCAACAAATGAACACAACAAAACATTCGGCAGATTCACAACAATTGCGTATTCACATACATTTTTTCTTACCGTAGAAAATGTTGTTGAATCCGGATTCCTCAAATTAGCGCCCAAATCGATGGCTTTGTGTACACAGGAGTATTACCAGGATGACGTCTGAACCGGGAAGACAATATGCCAGTGGTTCTTGTAGGTTTTCCTATTTGTTTTCTTATTTGTAGGCTAAGTCCAAAAAATCCAAAATGTTGACGATACTGACTTTTTTCTACAACGTAAACTGCACACACACCCCACGTCTTATCGAGTTGCGTTTTATAAACGTAGCTACGTTTTCAAAAATAGACAACTGCTTTAAAATTCGCGTTTTGGGTATAGGTAAATTTCCGTTGAAAAAACGTCAAATTATTGTCAATTTATGTTGCCTTCTTGTCCTTATATTGGTCACACGTTTTTACGTAGGCTAATACGAATTTGGAAGTTCAGCAAACTTTACCTTTGGACCGCAGCAAAAAGTGCAAAACTTATTCACTTAAATTAGCATACATGGTCTCCAGCATTTAGGCATCGCCTAAATATGGTGAAGTGGAACCACTTAAAGGAGAAGTTCACTTTAAAAAAAAAAAAAAACTTTTTCTGATAATTTACTCACCCCCATGTCATCCAAGATATCCATGTCTTTCTTTCTTCAGTCGAAAAGAAATTAAGGTTTTTGATGACATTCCAGGATTTTTCTCCATATGCACTTTACTGGTAACCAAACAGTTCAATGTCCAAAAGACAGTTTCAGTGGAAACTGCAAACTGTTCAAATGGCTTTAAACGATTCCAGACATTGAATAAGAGTCTTATCAAGCGAAATGATCGCTCGTTTAAAGAAAAATAACAAAGTTTAAGTTTTATAAGCTCAAATGGTCACCTTGCTCTGTTCAGTAATGCGCGTTCGTGACTCTCCTGTTCAAACTCGTTTATCAAAATGAATAAATCTTTTTTCATGTCATTTGGTTCATTCAACGAACGAAATCGAACGATCGAATTGACTTGGGAAAGGATTCGTTCATTTTGATGAACGAGTTCGAACAGCAGAGTCAAGTTTTTTTAAAAGTGAACTACTCCTTTAATAAAGCAAAACATGCTATTCTCAGAACCAGTTAAAACACAATAAACTGTTTTATAAAGACACAATCGTGTTTCGTACCTTGCGTTTGTCCGTTCTATTTCCCAGCCAGTGTTAAAAAAAGGTTGCCAGCCAAGCCAGATTCTTTTTCTTTTTTTTTCATGGCCCCCAGAATATTTTGTTCTATGAACATATGAACATGCAACATATCAAAAGAAAGAACAGAGCCTCTGCTTTAAAATCACCAAGACTACAACGTGCATAAGCAATGCTTTTATCACTTGTTTCTGCTTCTTTTTTTGCCTGTTTTGATCATGAAACATGGAAATTTGGAAGATTTAGCCTAGTCAATGCATTGTGTCATAAATGATGGAAAATCCTGTCAATGGCATGGAAAAAGTTAATCGTTCACGTCCATTCACACCAAGATAACCAACTAAAGTAGGCCTATATAATCATACTTATGAGGATATGAAGTCCACACCACAATGATAACAATGCAGAGGAAAAATATTGTTATTGTTCTGTGAAAGGACCTTCATTGTATTCTATGCAAAAACAACACGTCAACGAGTGATCGACCCTTGGTCTGTGGCGGACCAGCCACTATCCACATGAAAAACCACCTTTCCATTGTTTAAAACAAAAGTTCTGACAAAGTAATTTAAGTCTGATTCCATTTTAATGGAGCCTCGTCCCCTGGTAGGGGTTAACTGAAAAAAGGAATGCCTTTCTCATTCTTCAGAAAAAGAGGGGGGGGTCCTGGCCAGGTTTCAGGAGTAGGGACACGGCCCACTGTCATGGCTACATGCTGCTGAATGGGAAGATTGTAGTGGAATCAGGCGCAGCATCTCAGTGTTAAGAGAGAGAGAAAACATACTAATGTGCTCCATTTTCAACTAAGACCTGAAGACAATGAGTCAGTCTTTAAAATGCAAAAAACCAAACACAAACCCGAGTAGTTTACAAAGCCGGCCCATTGTATCAGTGCTTGCGGCAACAAGGAAGCCCTTTAAAGGAAAAATTCTCAATGAAATTGTGCAGTGACTATAAATTATCAAAGGTCTTTAACATGGGTAAACAGCCAAACTGAAACCGCAAAACTAAACAAGGTCTATTGTGTGTGTGTGTTTTTTTGTTTTTTTTTTTGCCAAAAGAGAGAAGAAGGCTGTGAAGATGTACCGGATGATTTATATGATCAGAAACTTGCCCAAGGCTGTGTGTGTGTGTGTTTAAGTGAGTGAGTGCATGCAATGGAATGAGAGTGCATTTGTATTTATTGCATGTAAGACTCAAAACTCTATGTATGTATGTATGTGTGTGTGTGTGTGTGTGTGTGTGTGTGTAGGGTGTGCTATGGCATTCTTCTAAGCTCTGTGGAAACTCACTAAAATAAATCCTGTGTGTACGTCAGTGAGGCCCCTCTTAACCCTGCAATTATAGATGGGAGGGAGGGAGCAGTGCAGGAACGTTGCTGCAGCAGTGCTCTCAAATCTACCTCAAACTTTCGGCACAGGCATTTCGCCTCTTGGATGAAACTCTGCAAGGTCAATTTGAACTCAAACTGAGCTGATATTGTCCTAATATGACCTAAAAGATAAGCAAGACTCAGAGAGAACAATACGACAGGAAGATGGCATTTTTATCGAGCTCCATTATCTGGGGTGTGAATGATGCGCCTCAGCCACACCAAGGCATGTTAATCCAATCTTACGTTTCATAATAGGAGGGAACATCTCCGGCATTGTCTTCTCTAATACCCTTAGTGTGGTCTCACCTCCTGCTCTGTACATCCCCGAACCATCAAGCGTGAAAGCGTGTGCGTGCATGTCCGTCTAACTGCTGTCAGGTGAAGTTCTGTAATTAGAGCGCCCTGAGCCAAGGTGAGAAGACTTCCGCGGGTCTCGCTCATGAGAGAGAGCGAGCAGGAAGTCTTTCAGGCGCTCCATGTAATCTTCTTCTATCGCCTGCCTTCAAATGTGCTATTACTCCAGTGTGTTTGTGCCGGCGCCAGATGTGCTGGGCTGGAGCAGGTCATCAACTGCAGCAGCGGCTACTGTGCAGTAACTGTGCTAACTGCTCCTTCACTCCCCGTCTGTCAGAGCTAAACGTGGAGTTTATGCCGTGCAGTTGTCGATTGTCGCAGTAGACGTAAATGCATGAGGCTATTCCATTAAGTTGCCGTTTTATTGTGGCTGTGTAAAGAGTGAGTGATTCACAGGATGTGACAGCATGCTATAAAACAGCATCTGAACACATTCCAGCACTTTATCATCAAACACACTGATAACAGCCTTGGGAATTACCTGGGAGTGGTGTAAGAGTGATTTTACAAGCATAAACCTGACCCCTTGATATCATTTCACATCTGGAATTCTCTCAACACATCAAGGATTAGAAGTATTATGATCTTGTAAAAATCAAGGAGTAAAGTGACATATAGTATGAAGAAAGGAAAAAGACAGTAATAAGAGCTTAAACAGATAAGGTTGTTCACCCAAAAATGAAAAATTCCCCATCATTTAGGCTACTCACTCATCTGAATGACTTCATTTACATTTTTTTTTGTAAATGTCTTTTTTTCAAAGGTAACCAAAATGGTTTGAAAGTAAGTCCTAGAGGGTTTTGATTGAATGATGACAGAATGTTTATTTTTCCGTCATGTTAACATTAATTTTCATAAAATTTTCTGTTTTAAAAGAGATTTCATGGCACACACTGTGGTCAGGGTTTCAAAGACAACCAGAGTCTGCCATCAAAAGTCTAATGTATTTGAGACCAAATTATCAAAGCAATGCTGTCTATGTTACATTCTTGGTAGCTCTGTGCTCTCACTGTAAAAAAATATGAAGTTGTGAAGTTTTTACATTGCTTTAACTCATCAAAATAAGTTAAGCAATTTATAGACCCCTTCACGGTTGACGTCACAGAAAAATTTGCGGTGCGCAGTGCGCATGTCGGGGTCAGAAAAGTTCATTCCATCGTGCTGTAACCATAGTTTAACGTGTTATTAATCGCGTTGCGTTGATATCTGGACTCATCTTATTTTTTTATACATAGTATGGTTTATTAATATGATGTGTAGCGAATTTGGTCTTTTAAAATCACTGTCTTAGTACAGTAAGCCACGTTAAGCGTTTTCTCATATAACGGTTTTCTATGGGAAGAAAATGCTTAACGTGTTATTAATCGCGTTGCGTTGATTTTCCGGACTCATCTTATTTTTTTATACATAGTATGGTTTATTAATATGATGTGTAACGAATTTGGTCTTTTAATATCACTGTCTTTGTACAGTAAGCAACGTTAAGCGTTTTTCACGTTAAGCGTTTTAGAATGCATGGGCAGACTGGGACAATGCGATGATCAAAGAGGCTCGTGTTTGTTGCGCTCACTTCATATCAGGTAAATTAAAATCATCCTTCATCGTCCCTTTCTATTAAATTGAGATTAAACTCGAAACAAAAGACTGCATGAATTTTCTGTACCATAGACTATAACGTTAAACCATGCAGGTTAATAGTTTGTTAATGTCATGCTCCACTAGCCAGCTGTTGGAATCGTAGGCTTTGAGTTTTTCACGTGTGTAAACACTCGGCTTGTCCACCAGATAGCTGTAAGTTATATGGCGGGCCAGTGAATATCTGGCCACTTACTTTCTTGTCTACCCATTCTGTTATGAGCTCGGGATCAGGGAGACAATCGCCATTGACTAAAACAAGTTTGTTATGGTAACGTTCCCGTTCCTGTGGTGGTAAAGACAGTGCATAACTTGACACAATATCATGCCGGTCTATTTGCCGTGCCATTTTTCTGACCCCATGCTGCGCGCGCACCCAACAGAGGATTCCGATGTGTACAAACATTGAAGGGGTCTATACAAGATTCCACTCATTTTTTTAAAGTCGAGAATTTAAGTAGAAATTACTTAAACGTTGTTTGTACTTAAATTTTAAAGCAGGAACTTTTTCTTTACAATGATGTGGTGAGTCATAAAGTAAGTCTAAGCCATTGTTTAGTTTATAGAAAGACAAACGTGGGTGGGTTCTGTGGGAACCTTTTAAATAATACTTTAGAAGTATACAATTATAAGTATGTCAGCAGTGCAAGCAAGGCAACCTTCTGCACCTGGTGAAGAGATGCTAAAATTCAGAATATAAGGAGAAAAACGTGAATGGGATTTCACCAGGTACAAAATGTCCTTGGATCAATTAACTAAAATAGGCCTATATAATCATACTACAATTCAAGAGGAGAAAACGGTGAATGTGATTTCACCAAGTACAAAATGTCCCTGGATCAACATCTTTGTCAATCCTGGAACAACATTCCAATCAACCAATTAAATTTGAGGGAAAAGTTTATGTCAAGTTTAGGCATGCAACTCGTCAGGTCATGTGCTTTTATTAGTGTTATTCACCTATCATTTCTGTCTCTAATTTAGGTACAAGTTGTGTAGGGTTAGGGGTAGGGATAAGGTTAGGACTGTGTTTTCAGACAGGAATGTTTTTCCATTATCAATAAAAAATGTTGATCCTGATCGTCTTATGGCGACCAAAATCACGGCGACCAGATGAAAAAGATATACAAAAAGGTAAAAGAAATCTTGCATTTCAGATTACACACTCAAAAAAAAAAAAAAAAAACAAAAAAAAAAAACAACTGTAAGTGGTTTATTCAGATTCTTCTTAAGGGCGAGTCTAGAATCCATCGAGAAATTGTGCTGGAAGTAAAAGACCTGGCTATGCGTTTCAGTTCACATTGTTTGCGACAAAAACAAATCCATTCTTAGTGTTTAGCAGTAATTACACTGTATGCAACGGGGGAGCTCAAGGAGGGAGAGCATCCTGCGGCCTATGAAATTCATTGAGGGTTTGGCAAGAAGCACGTCATAATCACAAAGCCTCCAAACTATGCTTAAAAGAAGCAGTCAGATGTAAACTTAGGACACTCAAGAGCAAGCACGAACACTCAAAGACAATTTTAAGAACACTTTTTTTGAGACTACATTTAGAGCCCTTGTTAAAGGTTGTTAAAGGTTGCCCTTGACATCAAATTCGGAGTTGTTGTCTTTTAGGATACATGAAAAGTTTTCCTTCGCGTTTTTTTGGGTACAGACGACAACATTGTGAAAACGATCCCCGTTCGCACGGATCCACAAAAACGACTAAAACGCTGTATTATTCATTCATTATTCCAGGTCAGTAGATGGCGATGTCACTTTGTAAAGAAACACTAAAGCCTATAGATTAAACGTAATAAGCATGCAAATGATGACACAGATTTCACAAATTCACGTTTTTGTGGATAACAATATCGTTTTCAAAAACTTGCACTTTGAAACCCGTTATTGTTTTCAGGCCACCAAAAAATTAATGAACGGCCAAAATATATAGAGTTTTTAGTTTTTAGCTGAAAATGGTGTTGTGTAAACGTCCCCTTAGTCCATATGTGTTATAACTAAAGCTATGCACTCCTAAATGTCAAAAGAGTAAAATTAAGACCCAGAAGAACATTTTAATGCTCAGACGTTTCATATTATGTTCGCTTATATGTTTGTGTTATGTTATGATTTCAGTTATGTTTCATTAAGTACCAAGCATGAGAAAATCAAGTTGATTTATAGCAAATGATAAATAATACATATGTAAATATCAATTAGGGAAGAGAGAGAAAGAACATTCTAATGAGTTTTTGCAAGGCACAAAGGCCAATGAACTGTACATTAACAGGGCAAACAAAATGGCGTGCTTGCTGGCCTTCACCAGCTCATAGCAGCTTAAGACATCTTTGGCAGCGAGAGCGCTCTGAAACCCTGTTAATCAATACCATCCCTGAGGTAGTGGCACACTCGCAAAGCTGCTTACATGGCTTTTCCGTTTCTCATTCTCCTTTTCTTTCTCCCCCATCCATTCCTTTCTTACTCACTCTGTGCAGGAGCTGCTGAGGAGCAAGGCGCGTTTTAAGGCCTGGTAGCTTTCTCTCTCTCTCACTCTGTATTTCTCTGGACCTCACCCAGGCCTGGTCTAATTAGGCCCCCTTTTGTACCCGCTGAGGTGCCTTGTGTAATCTGCGTACTATGTGTCTCAGGCTCTAGCCCTGCCCAGTATAATAGTCTGCCAGTTCCTCCCCGAGTGGTGATCCGGGCCCTCTTCCCATAAAGCAGACACAAAAGAGCAGGATAATGGCCCCCAGTTGCAGTTAGAGGAGCCACTCCTTTGGGCTGTTTGAACTCGGCACGGGGCTGGCGGCAGACAGCGTGTAGGGAGAAAATGCTTTGCTCTCTGTGTGAGATGGCAAAGCCGATTTTGCAAAACCTCCAGTGTTGCACTTCTATTTGTTTTCAAACTAGTCCCCGAAATACTTCAAGCTAAATCGAAGAACAAACTGGTGCAAAATCAGACCAAAATGAAGTTTGTTCGGAGTTTGTTTCGGGACTTCCGTTTTCGGGACTTTTCTGGAAAAGTTTGCTCCAACTGGTAAACACTTTCGAACACACTATTAATTGTGTAAAGCTGCTTGCTTTAGGTCGGATTCACATATAGCGCCTAAACGCGTAGAAAACGCTGGGCACGCCGCATTCTCCTTTTTCCGAAGCGCTAGGGCGGTTGCGCTCAAGTTGGTTCTTGTCATGTGACCTACTGTGCGCTTATAGTGCGCTTGCGGCATTCTGAAAAGTTGAGATATTTTTATCTCGATGCGGCTTGGAAAAAACCGAGCGTGTTGCACTGCGACCGTGTCGCTTCCATTATGAGCGTGCATACCGCACGCCTACATTTGAAATGAGCGCGCAAAAGATGCGATATGTGAACAGGCCCTTAATCTCTTGCGTAAAGTGCTAGTGCTGAATTGCAGAGATGGTGCAAACATATCCAAGTCACTATGATCCGATGCTTTCTTAACTACTGTTTTGTAACCGTTGTTATTTTTGATGTACGTTTATTTTGTCATCTAAGCGCCGCACTCAGCAGTTGGGATGTTTCCTAACAGTATAGCATTGCTCGGGCATTTCAAGCTTCTTTTACCCCCAAGCAAAGAATGAAAAAGGAAATAGCAGTAAGTATATCAGGGCCTTAGTCCATCGCCCCCTCCTCCTCTCTCCCAGCGACTTTGACAACCAACACCCACAATTAGAAAGGATGCCAGCTCTACCACATCCACCTTGGATGCAGTTTACTGGCCTGCGCATAGTTTCTTTTAAAGGTTTTGGTTTTGCCATGTGCATTCATGGAGATATATCAATGAACTGGGATGGGAGCCATCACCTCCTCTCCTCGCAGAAGAAAGAAGCACAGCTGGGCCCATAAACCACTGACCATGGGCGCTGTGGAGGCTAGTCGGCTTGGAGCTGCAGGGACGGAGCAGAGATGAAGCCATGCTTGAGGATACATCATCATCTCTTCAAAAAAAAAAAAACTCCTCCCTTCTTTAACATCGGCCAGCAAGGCTCTCAAGGACCTCAAGGAACTCTGGCTGTAACCTCCTCTCAACCAAACATGTAGACGTGAGCTTGGCTCTGGAGTGAAAACGGAGAATGGTGCCTGAAATAACTTTGCACCAGCAAAACGACCTCCCTCGGTTTTAAAATGTTAATTCCAGAGGTTTGAACAGTTTATAGAATGGCAGCCAATGCCCAAAGTCCCAGTTTGAAAATTCACTTTAAAAAGTGCGCATTTCTTTTCACCACACAGGGATGAGAGTTTGTTTCAACAGCAGGTCGTGCACAACACCACGTCCTAACCAGGTGCTATCAGGAGGTTATTAATGTTTAATGTACTGTTATGAGGAGCAGGATTCTCAGCCAATCAGATTTCATGGTGGACAGAATGATGGCACAATCTGGTCAGGACACAGTGTAAATTATAACTGAGGATATGATAATGAGGCACAAAGCATGACTGTCATCAGTTTAAAATGGTAGTTTACACTCTTAAAAATAAAGATTCTTTATTGGCATCTATTTTACACTTTTTGTGTGCAAAAAAAACAAACAAAAATTACGTTATTTCATAATTCAACTATTCATTTCCTTCTCTCTGGGCGATCTGTTGTACGTCACACGCATCACATACATGTTCTCGTCGCTTGATAAAGTTAAGATTGAGCCATTGTAGTCACTTGGACTATTTTAACGATGTCTTTAATAACTTTTCGAGGCCGGCAAGTTTCAATCCCTCAAGAAGCCTATGGACTAGTATGGAGGAGTGATCCAGCTCTCAGATTTCATCATTTGTGTTCCAAAGATGAACGAAGGTCTTACGGGGTTGGAACAACATTAGGGTGAGTAAATAATACTGACAGAATTTTCTTTTTTGGGCGAACTATCCCTTTAAGAAAACAATTATTTTGAGAAATGATCAACTCAAAGGTTCTTTCAAAACGGTATTGCCATTAAAGCCACCTTTTGGAAGCTTTATTTTTAAGAGTGTACAGTACTCACATTGTCTTGTATTTCATGTAAAATAATCATTTAGAATCAAGTATTGTTTATGGGTGAAAAAAAAAAATCGCAGGTGAGACAAAAAGCAAAACGATATTATGCGAATACTTTATTATCAATGTGTGAATGGTGTTAGCTTTTCATCTGGATATTAATAGTATATGAAAACTATACACCAAAACCAGACTCTTCCTATTTTTGCTGTGTAATTTTTCAAATTGGTATTGAAAGATTCTGTATCTTTATAGATATTTATATATATAATATATAAGCCAAAGTGCGTTTCCCGTTTTTTCCTCTTGTCCATGTACACATTGCACCATACATAAATAATTACATCGTAAAAATGACTCCAGTATTTACAAGTATAATATATATTTCATATAATATATAAAACTTTATATTAAATCTAAGTAGATGATATTTGGGATAGTTTGTGGAGTCCGAAAGTCTCTCAGCACGATCGAGTCTGTATGTGTGTGTGTGTGTTATCTGTGGTTGTTGAGGAGAATCTCGAGCCAGCACGGGCAGGAAGTGATGAACTGGCGGGAGTAACAAGGGCCCCAGCCCTTCGCAAAGCTGATGCGCACACTGTTCGGGTCATACGGTCCATCTAGCAGCTCGGACTCGGCCCCCTGCCTGAGCATGGATGAGCGTTCGTAGTCGAACACTTTGATGGAGTAACCAGGCATCACCTTGCGCACCACCAAGCTACGGCTCCCCGGTACGTCCAAAGTAGGCGAGTTGACAAAAATGGGGTGCTGGCTGCGGTTGTAGGCCCAGACTCCGTCTGGCTCTTTGCTGAGGAGCAAGCCGTATCCGATCTTGCCGCGCGTCCGTTGCACGGTGCTGCTGCGCTGGTCCAGGCTCAGCTGGCCGAGGCAGAAGCCCGTGCCTTGAGGTAGGTCATAGAAAATGCTGACAGCTGGCTGGTACACCGTATACAGGCGGCCCACCCGTGTCCGATGCTCCCAGTACGCCACGTTACACCAATGACTCTGTTTGGGGGCATCAGGTGACAGACTGGCATCTGAAACAAGAAAAGACAATGGGTCTGTCATTAAGCTAAACATGTGCTGGCCAGAAAGACGGTTAGAGAAGGTGTTATTATGTGGAGTTGAATGCTGCACTGTTATGTGTTGCCTCAAGAGGGCACTACTTCAAAACATAATTCATTAAAGTTATATACTAGTAAACTATGGGCAAAAGAAAAGCTGAAAGTGAGTAATGGTAAAACAACAATTCACACATTATACAGAACAACTAAAACCCTCCAAGCCCTCCATTCACTTTTATGGCATGGGAGTTTGTCAGTGAACTGCCTATGTTGCCAAACCCAGAGTGTCTATCTCAGCCAAACACACACCTAATGGTTTCCACAGGGCACGCATTGTGCATATTTCTGCCCGCTCTTTCTTAATCCGGGGAGAAAGTATTTGTGGAAGGGGGGGGATTTGGAAAAGCTGTGAGCTCATATCCGGCAACAGCTCCCTCCCCCGTCTCTATTTTCTTCCACATTCCTGTGAGTGGGTGATGGTGGTGATGGCTTGGATGGAAAGGGTGCGTCTCCTCCCTGCCAGCTCCCGCTGTGGGCTTGGGGACAGCTTTCAGCTCCCTGACAACTTAGTGCAAGTCTGTGACCTCCTGACCCCTCAGGCTTCACGCTATCAGCTCAGATTAACTTGCACACTGAGTGATGCTATTATTTTGCTCTTGAGAAGCTATTGGCAGGGATACTTCAAGGGCCAGGTCTATGGTTCTTTTACATTCACTTGCTGCGACTCCCAGGGGCGAACAAATGCCCGGGTCATTTAAGGAATTGTTCACTTATGTCGATCCTAACCTGCATGCTTTAAGTTTTAGAACATGTATGAGACAGTTCAGTGACTGTTATATTCCAAAAAGGACATCACATACACACACACACACAGATAAATAAATAAAATTCTATACAACCCAAAGGTTGTTGATTTTGAAGAACACTTTATGCCAAAAAGAATCTATATAAGGAGAAGTGTCTTAAATGATTGCATAACGCTTCCGCATAATCGTTAAAATAGTCCAAGTGACTACAGTGGCTCAATCTTAAGTTTATCAAACAACGAGAAAACTTTTTGTGCGCAAAAAACAACAAATATAACGACTTTATTTCATTCTATTCATTTCCTTCTCTCTCTCTGCCTCGAGTCAGGTTACTAGTTTAATAGCGTAAGCTTCTGTTATTGTACGTCACACGCATCACACACATGACCAGCGTCGGCCAATAGTGAGCCTACGTGTGACGTAGCTCTACGCTATCACACTACATTAACTGACTAGAGGCTCATAGGGAAGGAAGTGAATAGTTGAAATAAAGTCGTTATTTTTGTTTGTTTTTGAGCACAAAAAGTGTTCTCGTCGCTTGATAAAGTTAAGATTGAGACACTGTAGTCACTTAGACTATTTTAACGATGTCTTTAATAACTTTTCGAGGACGGCAAGTTTCAATCCCTCAAGAAGCCTATGGACTATGCAGGAGTGATCCAGCTCTCAGATTTCATCAAAAATATCTTAATTTGTGTTCCGAAGATGAATGAAGGTCTGGAACAACATGAGGGTGAGTAAATACTGACAGAATTTTCATTTTTGGGTGAACTAACCCTTTAAAGTCTGTAGGGTCAATATAAATGTATTTGGTTGTTTATGGTGCATAAAGATTCTTCTTCAAAAATTCTCTCTCATTTTCACAGCACTGAGTTTGAAACCACATAAAGGTGAATAAACAATGAGAGAATGTTCATTGTTGGGTAAACCATCCCTTTAACCAGAGCCAAGACCTGATGTAGTAGAGGCACAATAATTGACCCCATAAATCAAATAAGACAATCAATGCAAGCACACACACACACACACAAACAAACCTACAAATTAAATGTATGAGAACTGCTGCCTGTTCAAGCACAACTGTTTGGATATGAGGAATCAGGATCGACTTTCTCTTAACACGCACTGAAATGGCCCCTCGCACTGGGCCCCTACGTGTTAAAATTACAGAATTCCTTACATCCTCTGAGCTTGCAAGGTGTTTTTTTCTGCCTGAATGGTCTAATAAAACCATTGAACTAGCCCTTTACATCCAAAAACACTAAATCAAAATAATTGTGCAGAGCTCGCTTCTCCATGAAGTATCTATATCAGCAACTCTATGTTAAGTTAACAAAAAAGATACAAGAAGACATGTTTCCAGCTATGCAGCCTAATGAGGGCAGAATTCGAACTTATACCCAAATCCATTAGATGCAAAAAATGAAAACTAATGCTAAAGTGCTGTGATATGATTAATGTCATATCCCCCCCATTTGAGTCTGAACTGCCTGCTTTCTGGGTTTAAACAGAGGTGCAAAGATTAAAGGTTAATAATCTATTTAATGTTTAGCTTGGGAGCGAACAATGCTCAGCCCAGAGACCGGCCCTTTTCCTGAGGGTGTTGTGCATGTGTGTTCATGTGTTTTAAGAATATTAGAGCTGAAGAGAATATCAGCCAATGTTTGTGTTTGAGAGAGGAGTGTGTGTTTTGGCTGTTCTCGCCTGAGCGGTGCCGTGTGAGTGTGTGTCAGTGGGAAAGGAGATGGGGAAGGAAGGGAACAAATCGGGCAAACTCATTAGAATCTAAGAACTCAAAACCAAACAGTGCCATCTTTTTGTTTTTCAGATTTAGTCTTCCTTAACACTCCCTACTGAAATATCCAGCCTACGATAGCTTTGCAACATGGTAGCTGGTTTTTAGTTGGTCTAAGCTGGTATAACAGCAACAAATACCTACGTCTTTTTAACTCAACTGGCATTTTTAGTATAAATCAATCAAGTCATTTATTTGCACAATTCATCGCAAGATAAAATTCGGTCTTTGACAGAAAGTTAAAGGCAGGGTATGGTCCTGATAAAATTTTTTGTTATGCTGGTTGAAAGTCTCTTCACATCCTCACTAAGTTAAGTGGTCTAAATGTATGTTTATATTTGTTTTGTCGAATGCAATGATATTGTGTATATATATTCGGTCCGAATGCATTTCCATACCTCCGCCCATCCTGTTTGCGCAAACATCACACGTCATCTGTGTGTTTCATGCTACGCAGAGTTAGACAGACGTCACTGTCTGAGCATCGAAACAGCAGCCGCCTTTTACAGTTCCTCCGGAACCAAAATGAGCTTATGGAGTTCATGCCATAACTACTGTAATTTGGAAGAGATGGAAGTGGTTTGTGACTCGATTTATCAATCGCAATGATATCAACGCTGAAATTAATCTGCAGCAGTCAGATGGAACAGGTCAGTGCTGTTCAAGTTGTTTACGTTCATTAATATTGTAATGTTATGTGCTTTGAGACGTGAGGTAGTTCAATGCCGTCTCTCGTCTCGCAATGCTTTGCAAACTCTGCTGTGCGAGTTCACGTGTTTTGAAGAAGGCGTGGCTTGTAGAGTCCTCTGAAGGGAGGGTGGGAGCTTATGCTTTCAAAGCTAATACTCTAAAAATTGCTAGATACTTCCTATCCTACCTTTAAATGATTGCACCGCGTGATAGTGTGTTTGTGTGTGCGTGCATGTGTTCAGGTAGAAGCTGGAAAATGCATATCAGCAAGCGCACAACAAGCAGGATACAAGAGTTCCTGTCTCCCCTTCCCTGAAGGCCTCACTCATGAGTCAGTGAAGAGCCTCTGACAAGCCGCCAGAGCTGGAAATGCACTCTTACATAGACCAGGAAAGACAGACAGACGGATGGCACCACGGCTCTAATCGCAGCCAGTGATGGTGCTTTAGTATAATAAAAAGTCAAAAAATACAAAAATGGTGTGCACATTCGATGGATCTGACACCTGTGAGATCAGAGACTGATATTGCGGGATTCACGCCCATGGACGGAGTTGCTAATAAACTGGATGTAGGCCTGTAGAAGTTCAGTTGTCAATATAGTTCAGTGTATATATATATATAATTACATTGCATAACCCATAGAGATCGCAATGTCAGAGTGTTTGCGAATATTCACACATTTAAGGTGACATTAAGGTTATTCACACAATTAAGGTGATCACCTGTGTCTATTTAAAGTTGACTCTACATTGTGCCGGATGAAGACCTGAGGGTCCTTTGGAGCAGTAATTTTCAGTGTGCGGACTTCACACTTCTTTATTACTTTAGTATAATAAACCTCATTTAGCAGCATTCACTGCAGTGAGTAGGTGTTAGTTCAAAGGGATCTCAACTCATGTACCTTAATGACTCAGCAATGGTTTAGTTAACAACACTTAAGCGCTGTGGGCCCATCACTTTGAGTACAAATAATAATGGCAGACTAAGTGCTAGCTTAAGTGAGAACACCTCAGAGCTCTTCAGTTTTTCTATTTTTTCGCATTTTACGAGGGGTGGAAGACAAAAGCTGGGAGCAATTACGCCGCTCTGCGTTCATTTAACCCCGGCACCTTTCAACAGCTCGGTTTACCCATTAGAAAGGTAGAGTGTGTTATTATTGTTATTACATTCTCAAAACTGTCTCCGCCAGTGTCAATCTCTTAGGAGACACACGCTGTCATCGGCTCCAAGGGGATGGTGGCGTCTGACCCCTTCCCGAGCTCAGCTGGAATGACTGAAAAAACACAAATATTCACAAACACGCTGTCATGCTGCTCGTGTGCTGTGACACACGAAAACGACATGATTGAAAACAATCAACGACTACTTCTAGTGACAGTTCAAGAGTGTCTATTATTGTGCACACGGCCCACAAGTGCAAAATTTGTCGAAAACCTGACAGTTGCTTGAGGGATAAAATTATATTAGAGTAGTAAATCGCTCAAAGGAAAGCAAACATGTCCAGCTGAGATCAAACAACAGCGAGGGCCTTGTTGACTTACAAAACGAGAGCTTAAGAAGGCTACGAGACTAAAGGTTACTTTGTCAGAAGGCTAAAGTCTTTTATTTAGTCTCCATTTTGTTTTCAGACAAATACCAGCCCTTGAAACTAACAAAACACACACACACACACTCAGCTAGACAGCCACAGAGGTATTTCCTTTGAAATTCAGAGCTTGTATACAATGCTCTGGTGGACGTGCTACTCGAACAGTAAGGTAAACATGCAATTCACAGTCCGTTCTCAGGCCAGACGGCCACGTTCGCATTAAAGAAAAAAACTGGACTGGACTGTATTGTGGTATATAAAGTGTGCGGCAATTACTGGGCAGAACTGCTTTACGTTATTTACATGTGCAACAAGGAAACGTGGAGTAATGCAAAAACACGGGATGTGTCCCAGACAAGTCAAGACTAGGAATAACTTGTTAATAAGGGGTGTTGGTTGTTAGGTACAATGTTAGGCGGAGTTTAGTTGTTTGCGGTTGCTAAGCGATCGTGCAAGAATTCGACTGATGTGCACTTGTGCAGTCACACATGTGTATATTATCTATTTTCGAAATTTTGAAGCCTCAAAAAGTGCATCCATCATAAACGTACTGCACCTGGCTCCGGGCTAATAAAGGCCTTTTGAAGCGAAGCGATGCATTTGTGTATGAAAAATATCCACATTTAAAACTTTATAAGCTAAATCAACTAGCTTCCAACAGACAGCCGTACGCATCGAAAGAGTGACCTCTAGTCTGACAAAATGCATGACACATTGATGAATGCGGAAGCGCAGAAACTCCGGTTAGGAATTAGAAGACTAAAAGAAAAATGTCGGAGGATTTCGAAATAAGAGGAGCTTGAGTTTGTTACATATTCCTATTTGTTTGAGCCGCGAGAGGCATCAAAGCCCATGTATTCGTCCCATTGTGTTTAGACCTTAGGCGGCACATTATAAGCAAAAACAACCGGGATGGTGTAATATGAATTATGTATGAAAAAATGTGGACCATACATTAATCATATTGTATTTCAAACAATGTCTCGCGTTACGTTTTTGCAGATGCACAGGAGCGAGACTCCAATTGAGGTGGAACAACTAAAAGAAAGGCAGAAAAAGTGATTTGCAGGATCTGCTAGCACACACACCACACCACAAAAAAAGTAAAAGAAAAAACTTTTTGGGGTGAGTTGGAGGTAATTAACAAGGTCTAAGTACAAAAAAGGGGGTTGATTTCAATGGTGATACTATGTGATTATCCACTAATTCTTTTAAAAACACCATGCAGGGAGGAGAAAAGGCAAGAAAAGAACCGCCTCGGGGTAAACACACGTCCATAGAGCTCTGGGCAGATCCAGAGCGAGAGAAAAATCGAGAGGAAAAACAGCAGCTTGTCATCTCTTCCCACCAAACTACAGGCCCACATCCCTGTCTTTTTCATCCCCTCTAATCCAGGGAATTCTGAAAAGATGAACTCATTCCTCCACAGAACTCCTGCCAGACCCTTTAACCAGAGAGGGAAACGGAGAGACAGGACAGAGAGAGAGAGAGAGAGAGACAGTTGCTTTGGAAATGATGTGATCCTAACATTCATGGCAGCGAAGCTTTCTTGAATTGAACTGAACTGAGAGAGAGAGCGAGAGAGAGAGATGGAGAGGGAGGGAATGGAGGGGGAGTCTGAGTCTCTTATCCTGTGCCAAGGATTAGATTCCCTCCAGCTATTAGACTGTACCACTGCGCTGACAGGCAGAGGGGGAGAAAGACAAGAGAGTGTTTATGTGAGCGGGAGAAACAGAACAGTGAAGTTTTATGGTGGACAGAATTCATCTTTTGACGCCACTCTTGACAGGCCTGGGCATTCTTCTTCTCACTGGGGTCAGAGAGGGAAGCTGGAAATACGGTTGCCTGGACTAGGGGAAAAAGTGAAACATAACAAACAATGCTGGAATACTTTCCTCCCTCTTGCCTCTCTTTGGTACGGCTCTGATTTTTTAGACAACTATCACTACAGGGCGACTTACAACACACTAACGGGCCACATTTAGGCTGGCGTCTGTGCTATCTCTGCCATCAAAGACTGCTTTATCAGCCAGACGCACTAACTGGGGCGGCACTCTCACACAGATGGGTTTCTTTCTCTTTGACCCGTTCTCCTTTTCTTTCCTTCACTTCATTAATTTTAGAGTCTTTACTATTTTCTCAGGCTCCTTGTTTCTATTGCTGGGCTATAAAGTGGTCAGACAACATATCTGAAAAGGCAGGGGAAAAATCAATGGAATCATGCTCAACTTTCTATATAATTTCGGTGAGAGAAAAGGAAACTCTTGGATTAAAGACACCATGACAGTTTTGGGGCTGCTTTCAGGTCATTTGTATGCAAGTACTAATTGAACTTTTAGTAGATATACAAATTTAAAATACAACAATTTTTTTTTCCTTTCTGGAAAACAGACCATAAATACTGACCCGTTTTGCACTACACAGATTTTTTCCCAATCAAATACTCTCTAAGAGAAAAATGCTTCTCTCAAAGACAAAAACAACATTCACATAGGGCTGCACAACTGACAAAACTGTTGATTACTTAGTATTGAAATCATGATTTTTAATTTAGCTTAATATAATTTTTATTAAGATTAAAGGTACAATATGCAGGATTTTTGCAGTAAAATATCCCAAAACCAACGTTATATATTTTGTTTAGTTGATCCCAAACGTTTCCAACTATTTGTAAATCGTGAGAAAATTGAGATTTTTAACCAAGGAAATGGGACGTGTGAGCAGAGGTGAGGAGTTGCCAGTCAATGACGTCATATCCGCGTTACCCCCGGTTTCCGGCATGTTTGACCTCGTACTGCAATAGTAACCATGGCGACAGACGTGGACAACTGGGTCGGTTATGCTCGTTATGCGTGCTCAACGGCGTGAGCGTCCGAAAAGAGGACTTAAACGAAAATCAACATCTTTCGAGATGCCGAGAGCTTTATGTTCGAGACTAACTTCGACTTGACAGAGATACGAGTATTGCATGTTACTTGAGCAGGTGAGCAAATTAATGTATGTAAAACTAATCAATGTTATATAGTTCAACATGAAAGTTAGAATATGATATTCTCTAATGTTAATCTAGCTTAGTCTCATACAGTCAACAAACAACCTAACTAACAACATCAACACACACAAATGCCGTTTAGTGTGATAGTGTAACCGTTAGAGCAAGTGAAGCAGCGCTGCGTTACCTCAAGTTTAATTTCTCTAATAAACTGACATGTGTGAGTAATTCAGCACTTGTGTGTAGTTCGGTAGAATGAAATGTCCTTATTCCTTTATATCCGCGGGACTCGCGTTGCGTGTAGCGCTGGTATATGTCTAGCAATCGTACCCTGCTTCATACTACAGTCATGTTAAAAACATCAATGTATTCACTCATCCATAAAAGATCCATCAGCTTGACGACAAGATCCATTATTCCGCTTAATGCGGAATACATGTCATTAATATACGCCTTTGTTATTGTAAGAGGTTAGCGACCCCTGGTGGCGAAACAATCTTGCATATTGTACCTTTAAAGCAGGAGGTATTATTTTGTCCAGATCAAATCAGCAAATCTACTTTCTGCATTTAAGCTTTTACTTGTCTGTGAGGTTACAATGCAGGTACAATGCAACAAAAACTCACATGCTAGACTTACACAACAGGACGAGATAAAAATGAAATGCTATAATCAACTTTTCATGATTCATTGCAGAAACCATAGTTATTATTCCTTTTTCCATAACTTCTGCAGCCCTTAATTAGGCCAAGAAAGAAAGGACTATGCAATCTCAAGAAGTTTTGAATTTATTACAATGCAAATAAACAGAATTCACAGCCTACTAGAGCCTAGAATTACAGACTGCAAGCGGATTGCACTGCAAATGGCGAGCATACATTTTAATCCCTTCGCTATGGCTCTATTGCGTTAATGACGACTTGGTCAAATGTGTCCAAGATTCACACCTCAGACCCATATAAAGCAGAGCTTAGCTAGTCAGATTCACTGAGTAACGCTGCTGCCCAGCCTCTCCGGATTCCTTAACACTCGCTAGTGTTGACATTTCAACACATGGGCCATCTGAGCCCAGAGCAACAAATGAACGAATATGCGGTCTCCCCAGGTCAGATCACTGGGCCTCAGCAATGATT
Source organism: Cyprinella venusta (assembly GCA_038021265.1). Taxonomy (NCBI): domain Eukaryota; kingdom Metazoa; phylum Chordata; class Actinopteri; order Cypriniformes; family Leuciscidae; genus Cyprinella; species Cyprinella venusta. The sequence continues at coordinate 7,491,600 of CM075871.1, forward strand.
TCCACAGCCGAGTCAAACGGTGCGAAGACCCACAGATCTGTGTACTGATCTCCACGGGTGAGACTTAGACTGGGGGTTCCAAACCGAATTCCTTTACCATGAGAACAGACGGGGCAGTGTGAAGGACAAACTCCCAGAAATACAAACCTTCTACAGCTTGCTCGCAACATCACACTGCTGCTTCTTCTATAGGTTATTAGTTTGTGTTTGTATGGGAATGTTTACCACATTCTAGGTGTGATAAAATAGATTTAAGGTGATTCTGCACAATATCAAGAGTTTCAAGAAGCCATGAAAGTAGGGATACAAATTCTGCAATTAATTACTCTCCCTCATGACGGTCCAAACCCGTAAGACTTTCATTCATCTTCAGAACACAAATGAAGATCTTTTTGATAAAATCTGAGAGTTTTCTGTCCCTCCGTTGGCAGCTACGCACCTACCGCTTGCTTCAAAAACTTCATAAAGAGATTGTAAAACTAATCCATATGAATCGAGCGGCTGTCCAAATTTTTCTGAAGAGCTTTTTATGATGAACAGGTTGAATTTAGGCTTTTATTCACATATAAACATTCATCAACTCACACATCAGTTGTGGTAGCCAGAAGCTCAAGCATGTTCGCTTGATGTGTCGAGAACCAATGAGGTTCATTCTTGTGTTGCGCAGCACGTTTGAGCTTCCGCAAGAACCAATGAGATTTGTTCTCACGCATCAAGCAGGTTCAGTTGAGCTTCTGTTTATATTTGCCGATCAATGTTTATATGTGAATAAAAGAATAAATTAAATCTGTTTATCATATAAAGTGATCGAATCTCTTCAGAAAGTAAGGACTAAACCATTCGATTCATATGGATTAGCTTTATGTCTTTAAGAACTTTTTGAAGCATAAAAAAGTAGTAGTGGCGATCTCAAAAAGATCTTCAAATGTGTTCTGAAGATGAACGTAAGTCTTACGGGTTTAGAACGACATGAGCGAGTTTTTGGGCGAACTAACCCTTTAAGCCATAAAGATCTGATGAACTATGAAACCCTTTCTCTAATTAATCATCTGTCAGTTGTTAGTCAAAACTTAAATCCAAAGCAAATTACATAGTATGCTTCTTATGGGGACACTCCAGCTTATGAACCTACAATCTTGCCAGAACTTTTACACCACCCTCTAAAAATCAACCCCTTATAACAATAACTAATTACAACAATTTTAACTTTGTTTTTAGCAACAACAGCGTAATTAAAAGCACTATAATTAAAAATAAATTTTCATACAATAATTTATGATATTCAACCCATTCAAACTGATGCTGCAAATACTATCACAAATCAGTCTCACAATTTGGACATGCATTTGGAGACTTTTAAAACAGTGGAATTCACAAAAACGTACAAAAAAGGCAAGTACATGTATATAAAAACACATATGCACAGCAGGCTAAATAACGTCAACTATCCAAAAACTCTCTCCCGCTGGTTTCGGAGCAATCCTTTTTGTTATTTAAGGAAAACGAAAATACAAGATACTCTATTATTCAAGTGATTATAATCTATTAAGTGTAACTTATCAGAAAACCAGATTTAGATTACCGCAAATATCCCTGTCATAAAAGATATTTGCCATAGATTAATGGAAAATGGACTCTGGCAGCTGAGCGTTACACAGCAGGTACGGTTTCAAAGTATGGAGTCGGGCCAGTGGGTTTGAGACAGTTCTTGATCTCAGCTTAATTTAGGGTGAAAGCTGTGTATTTGGATACAGCTCATCTGCAAGGTGATGGACACATACTCAGCTCAAATGATGGCATGCTATTGATCGGCCCAATGGATCATAAACACTCAAACCAATGCATCCTGACAGCCGTGCCGTCTTCGCCTTCTGTTTCAATCACAAAAGCTTGAAGCCACACACATGCGGGAAAGCTACGCAGCTGCTGTCTAAAACAAAGCAAACTGTTTATGTTCCCCTATTAAAAATGCACAGGTGAGCACTTCAAATAGTTTGTGAGGTTTCTGGCTTGTCAACATGAATGGAGAGACTGTTAAGGCTCCAGGGCTTGGCGATATATACTGAATACTCACAATATATTCTCAATTATTTCAACAATAAATTAACAGATTTTAATGATTTTTTTAAAGATATCAAGATAAATAATCAATATTAAATATAAGTAAATATTGGTGCTAAATAAGAGCATAAAAATGTAAATGATTTAATTATAGTCATTCTTGTTTATTACGAAAAAAATGTTAAACTGTTCTTTAAGAATATACAAACATATTTATTAATGTACAGTATTAAATATAATTAAAAGGAAAATTATCGAGATATATTATTTTTTTAACAAGCTCTAGAATGCTTACATTAAGAAAAGCTTGTAAGGTAGGACCAAGACAAAGCAAGATGGACAAAGAAACAGATAGCCAAGCGCCAATGACAAAGCCTTGAGGCACACCAGTACCATTTTTTAATAGACACTCCCCCCAGACATGTTTAACTCAAAATAGGGTTGTCAAATGTCTGGTACTACCAGAACAAAAACAAAAGTTGACATAACCAGCATTTCTGCGTTAGTACAGAGTATATTTTGTACGCTCTGATAGACGCTGCTTTCAAATGCTCTTGTTTGTGTTTGTTTGAGCGCTCTTAAATGTTCTATTTCAGTGTGCTTTTTAAAGGGCTGAGCACTATAGCCAATCTCTATCATATCTGTTGAGCATGTGAACGCAACGCTAGTCAGTAAGTTAGTCAGAATGCGGTTACTGCTGAAAACGCACAAGGTTTTTTTTTTTTGTAACACAAGCTGCACACACACTCCTGCCATTATAGCCAACAAAGTGTAAACACAATTTATTATTTATTGTACAATTAAGACAGCGTTTTTTAATTGGAGTTTTCGTGAGAGTGCACAATGACCTTTAGAAATTGATAGCCTAAGTGATTATAAAGGGTGGGCTCTTCTCTTGCTTTCTTTTTATTGCCAATACAAAATCTGAATACAAGTTTAGTTTTTCATGCTGATAAGCACACCACAAGGTTTCTGGATTGATAACCGTATTTGAATGCGTGACTGAATCGGAAACTGTGTTGATTGACAGTGATAACCAATGGACAAGACAAAATGGGACAACATTCAAAAGTACTTCATTCATCAGATTTTGCTCTGGTACCGAAATTTTACCGAAACGGTATTGGTACTGACTACAGAAATTTTGGTACCGTGACAACCACAGCTCAAAATCCATGAAATATCCCACAATAAGCAGAAGTTAATAGGCTTGTTTACTGTGGGCTTTCAAAGTCCTCAATAAGGGCCACTGAGGTATGGCATGAACTCCCCATTGAGGGCTGTAATTGAATTTAGAAAGAGAGACCAAACTCTGGACACAGAGCAAATACATCCAGTTAGTGCGGATCAACTTAGTGTTCCTCTTGCTCTCTGGTGCTTACAAATCCTGTTTTGTGTCTCTGAGGGAGTCTTTTGTTCCACGCTTAGATTGACCAACAGGGCAAACTAAAACAGGTACAGTGTGCTTCGTCATACCACTAATCACATCAGAGAATGTGCTGCGGCTAAGTGAGTGAAAGAGTGAGTGATTGCAGTTTGATCGCCAGGCCTGACTCTCTCTGTCTCTCTTGCTATATCTCTATGTCTCTTTCCCTTATCTGTTTTGCAGTCATTAGCTTGAGGATCAAGGAATCTTAAACGTTAAGAATGGCAGACGGATCCGTCTAGTCACTAGAATAAGTTGACTGTTTTGCAATACCACATTCAATTATTCAAGTAACTTTATTGACTTCTAATAATAATAGAAGTCCCTCTTTTGGAGATGCATACACTGCTTGGTTAGTCTGAATAATATTTCCATAATTTTAAGCAGCAAACAAGGGGGGTGGGGGGAGTCTCCATGTGGAGTTCTGGAAAAATCTGAAAATATGCCATTGCCAATATGAGTTAGCTTGACAAGTGTGCCCTTCAACCCTTTTGATCGTGGCACCCCTTTCTAAAACAAGAGAACATCATCATTGCTTGGCCAAACTTGTGGAAACAAAGAAAGGAAGGAAGAAACAGAAAAACAAAATTGAGAAATGAAACATTAAGAAGTCAAAAAACTCATTGCGCAAATGCAGTGTGACAAATGTATCCAGTGTGAGAATAACATTACGTCAGAAAATTACTCACAGTATCTAGAATACGTACACAAAACTGAAAGCAATAGATCACCCAAAAAATCACAAAGAATGAACGACAAATATGACGGTGAGTGAATTTGAGTGAAATAATCATTTAAAGACTAGCGCTCCTTTGTGCCCCATACACCAAGTCTGTTTCTCCATGCACGCTCTGTGTCTCTCTCTTAATGAAGGTTAACGTGAGGATGTCGGACTCCATGGGCCCCTGCAGTTAATCCACACAGTGCATTCTGCAGGCAAGAGGAATGCGTTGGCTCTCCCAGTTTTAAAAATACTGGCTGCCATAGGTCCCCACACAACTGTCAATGTTCCTCTGGGGAGGAAGGGGGGAAAACATTCTTCACTTTATTTTAGCTAGGCAATCAAACCGCAGGCCTAAATCACTGCTTGTTCGCCCCGGTGCCAGACTCGGGAATTTATAATCACCGGGAATCCGAAACTGGTCGGAAAATAAAAACGGCCTTTGCATCTACTACTGCCACCTTTTTTTGCCCGCTCCCCTCGGGGCGCAGGCCAGCTGAGGCCGAACGCAAAAGCTTTTACGGTGACGGTCGCTCAACGGAGTATTGTTCCCCCTTCCTCAGCCTTGAGAGGAGGCTCGCTAAAACACTAAACTAACAGTTGGACATTCCATACATTTTTAATGGCATGGCTGCCTCTTTATTTGTTTCCCTAACCCCGTGGCCCGGACTGAATGAATGGCTCTATTGGAGGAGGCAGGCAGGCGCAGCGGCATACAGGGTGGAGGGAGAGGAGAGATGGGCCTTCCCAGAGCGCATTGCAGGACTCGATCACTCACTCGTTACTGGGTGGAGGTGGGGAAAGTGAGGAAATGATTACCTGTACAAATGGCCAGGATTTTTTCACAACCTCTTCAGGCGTGTCTTTTAAAATGGACAGACACATTGGGCATGGACGATAAATAAGCATCTAAAATGGTCTAAAAATGTAAATAATAAAATAAAAATAAAAAACAAAATTAAATAATAACCCCTGGATTAGAGGACAGATAAATACTGCACCTGCATTTTGAAGCGTTTCTGTAAATGCCTGATTGAAATGAAAGCCACACTCAATTACACACTCAACACTCATTTACAAGAATTGACTCAAAAAGTCATTCTAAAATATGTGAAACTGACATCACAACAATACTGCATAGACAGACAGTCTGAGTTCTTTTGAAAAAAAAAAAAATTCAACAACTCCAATACTGTTTAACCCACTGAGGACCAAAAACGCGCCCCCGCGTTTTGATCATTTTTTCTCACATAGCTGCAACATAGACTTAAAATACTCTGTCATTAATTGTCATATAAATAAAATCAATACATTATTATAAACTATAGAGGGTCTACATCAATTAGTCAAAATTCTTGTGGACGCATAAAAAATACAAACATGCACATACATGTTGCTCACATATTATGGTAGCCCTGTTTGTGCTAAATAGAGTGTAATTTCACCTGTGCCATTAATATTTTTATAAGTAACTGAAAAAAAGTACAAATGTCAGGGCATGTCAGAACATCTCAAGGACCCCAAATACACCTTGGTCCCCAGGGAGTAAACATCTATAAATATGAATGTTAACCGGTCAAACCATGTGGATAGAAAACATCAAATTTAATCAAATATTCCTAAAATCCAACTCCAATTCCTCATTAAATTTCTTGTGCTCACGCTTGTAAACCTACAGACAAAAACACAATACAGTTTCAACGAGACATAAACAACACGATGAACATCTTTCTCAGAATCTGTTGTGGGATACACATTGTTGTGAATAATTCAGCTGTCTGTTATTGGCTGATGAGCATTTGTTTGCCTTGTTTATGCGTGTTATATAAGGGGAAGAGGAAGTCGGTCATTCAGGACAGGAACACACGATCAAGGAGAACTGATATGGTATAACCATGATGGCACGGTAGCGCCTGTGTTATATTTACATACTGTGCCGTCAAAATAAAAAAAAAAAAAACATAACGTAACTTGAAATCAAACGAATGCCACACAGACTCATGTATTCTCACACACGTATTTGAAAGCACATCCCAACTCATCACCTCCAGACCGCTGGGCTTCTCTTCAACATTCCTCAGCTTCCCCTTGCCGTCAAAGGGGTAGTTGAGCAGCCACTGCACTACAAAACCCAGGCAAGCTTTTTAAAACAGGATGTTTGGCTGAGGCCTCCTTCCCCTCAAATAAACAATCCGCAGAACCTGATTTTCTGGAGGCAGGGTGGAAGTACTCCAGTCACATTATTTCCACATCCCGTATCCTGGAGCACTTGGGGCCCTGGGGGAGTGTGGGCAGGCTCTGGGGCTGCGGTGGAAACCTGAGGCCCCGTGCCAGGCAACGGGAATAGGGGAGAGGGAGAAAAAAGATAAAAGAAGGGAAAGAGCGAGAGAAAGAGGAGAGATACCGAGGCTGGCCGAGTTGACGGAATATAAGGGGGGAGGGCAAAAGGGTGGCCCAGCACTGTCCACCCCACCGACCCTGGCTCATTTTTCACTGGCATAGTAACACCGTTACAGGGGCAGGGCAGGGTGTGCGTGTGTGGGGCTGTTCTGTCTTTTTGTAATATGGACTGTCATGGGTTTTTAGGAGAGAGAGTGGAAACTGAAACAGTCCCAATGCAGAACTGTTTAGACGCATAAAGTTATACAACTCATCATCCGTAGTTTTGCTGTAAATGATGTAATACAGCTGATGTCACTCCCATGATCCTAGTTTACCTCAGCAACGGACGAAATACAGTGCAGTTAAAGTCTTCACATTCAGAAAGGTCTATAATCTTTCTCACATTCAGTGGTTGAAAGGAAACCTTCATCCAACAATTCAACTTGTCAACTCACAGACCCTCATTTCTTCAACATGATGGGAACATGTATAGAAAAGAGCAGTGTAAACGTTCTTTAAACTTTTGGTGAGTAAAGGATGACAGAACTCCGAATTAAGAAATCCCAAAGAAAACCGAAAGATTTAGGCATTGACAATGAACAGAATCTGAAATACAGTCAAGGTATATTCAGGCATCTGCAAGGCAGCTAATAAGTAGAAGAGAAGTCATCACATGCCTTTTTAAGGCTGTTCGAAATCTATGGATGCAATCAAATCAGTGGTAACCAGCACGCCGTCACATGCTTCGATTACTTTGTTTAATTGTTGTACTTCCAGATGCCCTTTTCATGCACTGCAGAAATGAGGTCAGGTCAGACTTAGACAGACTGGCATGTGTGTAGTGCTGCCAGTTTATCAACAACAACAAAAAAGTCTGTTTTGTGATTCTCTGAGAGGGAAAGTATGTGATTATGCTTGTGTCAGACTATTAGTCAAAACAAAACACATACTGGCCTGTAAAATGGCACTTTTATGAAACAAAGACGAGAAGTTGTACTATCAATACTGTGATCAGCCAATGGCTCCTTGCGGTACCAATGCTACCTGTTCTGCTCAGTTCGGATTCAACAAATGTAATACTTCATGACTCATTTTCCACTAAAATGATGCAAATGTTGCTCTCTGAACCAGCAAGTCTGAGCCGAACCAAAATATATCCAGAATGGACACCAGCAGTAACATTCTGTTTTTGCCATTTTTACGTAAGACACAATTAGCCCTAAAACCGTATTCTGTACAAATGTGGGCAAAATAATTTTGATTTGTTTTTAAAAATTACTTCCCTTGATCTGAGCGGTACAAGATTTGGCTACTTTTCCTAAGTTTGCCTCCTGAACACACAATATTTTTTAAGTGGGTGAAAAAAAAAACCTCCTTAATCTTGTATTTAGGTCAAAAATGGGCACCCATAGAAATGAATGGGAAAAACTGTAATTTAGAGCATTCTAAAATAAGCCAAAATAAGACACCCGGTGACAGCAAAGTCACTTCATCTTTAGGTTTTAGCTCTAAGAACATATTGGAATAATATTTTAATGTAGTTAAAAAAAATAACAAAAAATAAAACATAAAATTAAGGATAATTTACATAGAAAATATGGTAATTTTTGAAGTAAATAAATTCAAAAATACCCCCAAAATAAAAATAAACACCATAAATGGAGAGACAAAACTTTATCGAAGACAGTGATATAACATTTATAATAAATCAAAATTAGGATCACACCTGAGTCCTCTTTGCCCACATTTGTCCACAATTACAGGATTAAGGGCTATACGGTTTGAAGGCTACGGATGCCAGCCAGGCTATGATCTACTTCCCAAAAACAGTGAGGGCAGTGTAAACATCACACAGCACCAAGAGAGAACCCAGAGTAAAATTACAGAATATCAAACCAATCTTCTCTATACCTGACTGAACCTTTCCTCCTCCTCAGGCCAGAACGGCTCTTCATAAGCCTACCCGCACAGCCTACCCGACCGCTTTTCCAACATTCCCAAGAAAAATAAACACAACAAAACATAATGGCACCGCAGGGTTCCTCAGAGGGATGTGGGGTCTCTCTTACAGCGGTAAGTTCTCATTGTGATTGCAACGTTAAGGGTATGAACGCATATGCATGTAAACATGTTGCGTTTGCTTATTTTTTCCCATCTGTGACACATTCTGGTGGGTTTATTAGGGTGCATCTCTCAGAATAAAATTATCTCTTTTAACTATTTAAAATCCAATATAACATCCAGTGAGTGTATCCCCTTCAATTCAAAATCATGACAAAACTGTGTCCACCATTATGATTATGCAGACATTTTCAGTCAGCATCAGGAGGAGACCACCTCCTCCCAAGACAGGGACTCGTGAACCACAAAGATCACAAAAACCCCAATACAGAGAGGAAACACAAACTCACATGCATGCAGTTATACAGGAAGTAATGAGACCTACTTCAAAGAGCATAATTCTGATCTCCACACGGCCACAACAAGGAGTGAGGAAACAGGTGGGCTGCATTACAACCCAGTCACAGCTACAGAATGTGACTGAAACACACACACACACATTTTTACAGACACACGTGCAGCACATCACGACCACATGTTTCGACGGCTATGCTTTGAAAACATAGCGAACACTTAATCAATAGCTGTGCGTTGACACAGTGTAGACATCAACTGACAAACACAGTTGCTTTTAAACGAGAGAAACTGCGGGTGAAACGGCGAGCTATAGACATCCAGATATAAACAACACAAACAGACAGAGGTGTACCCAAACACACAGAAGCGCACACATCACAGACACCAACACAAACATGCAGAAATATTCACACGGATTCCAGAATGTGCCACAAAAAAAAGTGCACAAGCTACATTTATGCAGGAAATCTCTAAAAATCTAACACAGTGCGCTTCAAACAAACTCATTGAGGTCTTAAGACATCAAAGATCTACTACATAAATAGCCTGAGATGGTCTTTCAAACCAAAACACCAAATTCTCTAAAATCTCGCCCTTGGGCGGCAGGGAGTTTTCACCAGACTCGTTGAGATGTGTTCTGTTGCTATTGTCAGACAGAGTGGATGAGTGTTCAGAGCAGGAGTTACACTCGCCCAGGGGGCTGCAATCTGCTCCCCTCCCACCTTCGGGCCCCCTGGCCTCTCTTTTAAGAGCTTTACTAGTTCCTGCATGTGGGTGGGGTGGGATAAGGGACTCAGAGTGGGCGGATAGCCACATGCATGAATGCTTTTAGATCCTAGAGTTTCTATTCTATCTTTACAGGTATAGGATAAAGGAAAGGGATGAATTTCCATATCACTCTCTCTATCAAATACATACCGTATGTTGGTTTATTTGAAGAGAGTCACCTATGGATTTTTTTTTACAAATTCAGCTACTGGCATTTTTGTAAAACTGTTCAAAGCCTCACAACAAATTATTATGAGCTGTACATAAAAATATTTTAATTAACAAGATTTTTGATTTCCTTACACGTATACACCGATATTAAAGCTACACGGTGTAACTCTTTTAGTTTATTCTTAGCTAAAAACAGTTCTTTCAAAAAATATATGTGCTCATTAATGCATATTTACTACGTTCAAGTAATAAAGTATTCTCGTGAGTGTAGAATATGCCATTGAAAATACATACGGGTAAGGGGTTCTAATGTCAGTCGCCATGTTGCCCCTCCATCTTGAAAGTGCATTAGCCAAAGAGGGACATACCCGTTAACTCAAGCTTCGCCTTTCGCGTTTACGTTTGAGTTAACACTCATGGACGAGGTCGAACTGGAAGCCATGTTAATCTTGGACTACATTGGCCACCGTAGGAGTTAAAATGAAATCGGAATTGAGAGGAAAAGGATGGTCATATACCTTTTCACCGCTAAATGGGGGTAAAAATCGCATAGTGTAGCTTTAATAATCTTGCCAATACATTATTAAAATTCTATACAATTTTGTCTTTAAAAATGACATTTAAAAAACAGTGTTGCTAAACCTTTTTAAAGGTTTAAAAGGTGATACTATTTTTTTTTAAAAAAGTGAGATAAGTGAGCATTAGGTGATGGAAAATGTAATCTATGTGTATACCCAACTAAAGTGCACACTGATCACCACAATGGTGACTTAAATAGTGATGTTCTCCTTCTGCTTGTTAACATAAGGTGTTTTCAATAATGCTCAATCATCAGTCTATTAATCACTTAATTATCTCATTAACTTGTACCACTGGAGTTTGTGCTGTGTTCCTTTTAGGAGAACATTCAGGGAACCAAAATAAAACTACCCGCTGAAAACATTATTAGAACTTGATGGTAATGTTCCCATAACGTTTTTAGAACAAAACATTTCTAGCTATTGCGGAAATACAAAATATAGACAAAAAACTCTGGCCAATAACCAACATGGCACCACATGCACACTATATATTTGTTCATGTTCAGTCAGTATAGGACGATTATAAACATATAGTTAAAAATGATCCTGCATGTATGCTAAAAAGGCCTGACTATGTACCTACAAGCAAATCATAGTTCACACAGACCCAATCCAGAGAAAAAAAAACACATCTCAGCAAGCATTTGAAACATCATTTGTTTGCACAAGGAGTGTCACCAGCCTGTGAAGTGGTGGTGACAGGGTGCATGAAGCCACAAGCTCAGGTAGCTCCTTCTGGGAAAGGGGGCAGATTGAACCCGCTCGCTTTGAATGCTATTTCTAGCACTGCAAAACAAGGACTTAGCCTTTCTGTCTCTGCGGACATGATCCTCCGCGTACACTGTGCGGTTCCAGTTTTATGAGAGAAACATGTTGGTTTCATTCCATAAGAGGGGAGTGTTTCATCTCAAACCATGACACAAAACTGTTTCTCCTCTTTTCTCTCGGTGTGGCCCTTTCAGGGGAACGGAAAAAAAAGCCCACTCCGGTCAAGATAGAGCCATAAAGGCTGATCCGTGTGTGCGTGTTCCGATACGCGCCGTTGTGTGCAGAGTGTATAACGTGACTCGGTGCGCTCGAGTGTGTGTGTGTGTCCCTGCAAGCTTGGATCTTATTACAGTTTGATCCCACTCAAATATTTCTGAAAGAAAACAGAGGAGGGGAGGCAGGCTCTATGGCCAGCCAACACGGCCCACTGAACCTCTGCTGGGCTCACAATGAGAGCTTTATCTCCACTCCTAATGGCCTTTAATGAGGAGGAGCAAAGCACAACATAAAAACCAAATTACCTGCAAAGTTTGCTCATTTATTCAAACACACTCCATGGGAACTCACAGAATTTTGGACAGGGAAAGGTATGCCTTGCTGTTTTCTTTGCATTTTAGACTTTTACTGAGCAAACAGATGCAAAACTATGTCTAACGTGCATTTGTATTTTTTTTTTAAGAGACTAAAAGGGAGAACACCCTCTGCATGCTCACTGAAAAAAGAGAGCATGCAGAGGGAAAAAAGTAAATATCTGGTGCAAGGTCACCATCACAGGCACGTAGCCTTTGTTTGAACAAAGATGTTACCACATGAGCTCTCCGGGATTGGAAAAAACAGCAACAAGTTTGACAATGGTATCACAGGCCATGCTGACAGAGCAACACTACATTTCAGAGCCGAAATATTTTTCAATTAGAAGACTCACCTGAGAATTCCCCTTGGGTGACGTTAGGCGAGCTGGCAGCCTCTGTTTCAGTGTAAGACAGTGTGGAATCTGACAGATCTGAGGAGATAAAGGATCTGGTTAGAGTTTGTAGTTAGAAGAGTCTGGTTAGAAGTTTTCAGATTTTCACCAGTTTAAAAGATTGGTGTAAGTATGTTTTTTTGTTTTTTTTTGTTTTTTTGTTTTTTTTTACAAATATAAAACTTTTATTTAGCAAGGAGGCATTAAATTGAAAAGAGACAGTAAATACATTTATAATTCAATCATTTCAATAATAAAAATTATTTACATTTTTTTTTAAATTCTGCATTTTTCTTATGAACTTTCCATTCATTAAAAAATCCTGAAGAATCATTCAAATATAATTTTTTTTTAATTATTATTATTATTATTATTATTATAATATTTCACAATATTACTGTTTTTTACTGAATTTTTCATTCAATAAATGCAGCTTTGGTGAACATAACAGACTTCAAAAACATTCATAAATCTTACGACCCTAAACTTTGAACAAGTGTACAATTTATAAAGCGTTTTAAATAAAGTTCTGTCAGGACCACTAACGTCAAATATGACTGACAATTAGCATACAGTTTGGATTACATACATAATTCGAAAATTTATTCTGATTCAAGAGGAATCAGAATATCAAATCCTGACTGACGAGAGGAGGAGCTGGGGATGGAGGAGGGTAATAAGATCCTGAGAAACGTGATAGCTGCTGATAATATTGCAGGAGCTTATATATGTACACAGTGACAGGCGTTGTATTCGTATAGGTAGACGTGGATCAGCTGAGAGTCACATAAGTTGCAAGAACTGATGCTATACACTTGATAAGTGTGTTCACTAGCATATTAGCTATTGCTTTGCTATCGAGTATAGAGAAATTTCATTGGTATTGGTATTGCTCTCTGCCTTCTGAGATGTGGATCTCTCTAAAAAAATAAAATTAACAAGCTGTTAACCACTAATGCATCAGTTCCAGATGGTATACCCTCTCTCCACCCCAGCTCCCGTCAACAGTGTGCCCGATGTTGAGCTATGGCACTGAGAGGATATCCCAGCCCAGTGCCAGGGCCCAGCATCCCTCACAACAGACAGGGCCCTGCCCAGGCCGGCTCCAGATTGGCATGTTGAAAATGGGCCTGCCGGATACTGGCTGCAGCCTCCACTGGCTCTCAGTTGGTCACTGTGCCTAATTGCCACCATTAAAATTCTTCACGTTGTTCTACTTTTTGCTTCCCCTTTGGCTCTCCGTAAAGCCAGGGATTCAACCGGTGGATGACAACTGATGGCACTGACTTATTTTGGCTAGGTCATTTTGTTACACAGATTACTTTATTCAATTTGTCAGTAAATGATCTCCCATCATCTGTTCCGTCAGAATGTACATGCACAGCATCTTAAATAAATACATTTTTAATCAGCAATTAGAGTGTGTGAAACTTACCCAGTGGCTTGTGTTCTTCGCTGGGGGAAAGTCTTGAGTATGGAGGAGGGGGTGACTCTAAAATATGATAAGAGTATGATTATAATTGGTGTAGAAAAATATTGGGAAATTAATTATAGATATATTATTTAATCCTGACAGACTATATTGGGTCAATGACCAAAAAAACCCACATTTATTTTAAATAAAAATACACAATGTTGACAACATGTATGCATTTGAAAATGCAAAAGCAAATGGTTCATATGGAATCTGCATACACAAAACATTGAAAGTATTTCTACAAAATTAAAACGCCTGCCATTTACAACGACATCCCCTGCTCATGTTTATAGTTATTAAACATTTTTTTTTTACTAATTTTGTAATTCTTTGAAATATCATTAAGAGTGTACTACAACTCTGATTCATATTATTATTCACATTTTACCATGTTTAACACCATTCCGATGTTCAATTCCCAAGAATCACACAGATTTTCACTAAAATCAGAGCGGATAAAAAACGTAGGTGCTACATGTTATACATCAAAATTTTGCAACAAATATTACACCTGAAAAACAAAAATCACAAATGCTCAAACTTAATATGAATATTTTAATAGCAGCTCAGTTTAAATACTCTCTGGGCCTATAATCTCTGTTTTTTTAATTATTAAAATAAAAGATTATAATTAGGGCTGTCAAATGATTAATCGCGATTAATTGCATCCAAAATAAAAGTTTGAGTTTACATAATATATGTGGGTGTACTGTGTATAATTATTTTGTATATATATATATATATATATATATATATATATATATATATATATAAATACAAACACATGCATGTATATTTAAGAAAAAATATATTTTATAGATACAATTTTGATATTTATTTATAATGTAAATTAAATATAAATCTATATACAGTATATACATGAAAATATTTCTTAAATGTATACATGCATGTGTGTGTATTTATATATACAATATAGTTATACACAGTGCACCCACATATATTTTGTAAACACATACTTTTATTTTGGATGCGATTAATCGTTTGACAGCCCTAAATAAATATATATATATATATATATATATATTACACATCAGATAAAAAAATTATTAGGCCTACTGAATTTGGGTAGGCCTGTAAACAAACTTTTTGTAAACACACATAAACAAAAATAATGGACAGCAGTTAAATATATTATAGGCATATACAAATATTTAATTCATTTTAGTCTTGGTGCAATCCTCACCTGAAACTGAATAAAACACTTCCTGTTTTAGGTGATTCACCATTAAATGGCATGGACATCAATCAAACGATTTTTCCATTTTAAATTAATACAGAAAATAGCCTACTTGTATAAGCCTGTATATTATTCAGTTTTTCATCTTTTTAAATCGCAAAACCTCATCTAGTAACAATGGAAACCACTTAAAGTTCGACGGCACAAAGGGAAAAAAGTCCCTGGACAAGTAATGACCTCGCCTTATGGTAGTGGGGGGGGGGGAAGAAAAGCATAATGTGGACTGTCTCTTTAAGAGTGGCGGCAGTAATTGCCAGGATCCTAAACTCAGTCACTCAGATACACAGCGAGTCAGTCTGGCGCCAGTTGTATGCAAACTGTATATTACCGCCACTCCTTCACCTAAATAGCATGAGGGGTCCTCCTCAGGAAAAAAAAAAGAGACTTTTAAAGCGCAACTTGAAACTGATATCATTTCAAAGCGATAAAGTCTTTGCAAAAAAAGGAAACGTAACCTAAACACTGCCATCTTATAAAGCTACAACAAACACAAAGCAAAATGAAACTATCTATCGCTAAACACTGATAAACAAATCCCGTAGTAAAATATTGTTTCATTAAGCCCTTGCTAAATACATGGAAATGTTTGCGTATACACTGTTGATAAATGCCCTCACGGGCATAGGGCAACACCTGAACAATAGGATTTCTCTCTTTAACGTCGTCTGTGAAAATTAACCTTGAAAAAACCCGTCAAAGCCATTGATGGAGTTTGAAGATTGAGAGGGCTCTGTTGTTCAATCGCATGAAAGAAATACCATCTTCATGGGGACACGCATGAGCGCCTGTGAGCTATGTGTGTCTCTACAGAGAACAGAGGGGAGAGAGAGGGGCTGCTGTCTCCCTCAAGCGTCTCTGCTCTGAGAAACTCCAATAAAACGCTGAGCAAAGAGTGTAATTGTCAGCTTAAAGCCTTTGATTAAAAAGTATCTCTTAATATGTGAGGATTTATTATGGAAAAACTGACTTAAAGGTTGCCAAGTGCCTCAGGTTCCCAATGGTATCTTCACAAGATGTCTATCTACTGTATACAATGAATGCTATAGGAATTCTAACCGTTAACCCATCAATCTGTAGAATTTTAGTCTACTTTGCTTTTTTCCTTCTTTTTTGAGACTAGAGATTTGGTTGAGAGACTAAACGTGTCACAATAACATCTGAAATGTAGAAATGAACAATTATTGGTGACTTTGAGCCTTGTGAGAGGAAAGAATCAAGCTGTTGACTATATTATTGCTAAATAACTTAACTGGAACTGGTAGAAATGAAACGTGTTTTAAGCTTCTGAACCACTTGGTCTTAGATTTAAGATCTTTTAGGCCACACAGCCAGTGTTTACGAGATTAGACTCAAGTAAAATTTTCAAAAAAAAAAAAAAAAAAAAAAAAAAAAAAAGAAAAGCCTGGGCTAACTACCCTCTTATTCAACTGCTCAACTATTTGAGGCAACTATTTGGAGAATATTACCAGCACAAAAATTAATAATCCAGTACAGTAGCCTAATATTATCAAGGATAAGGACAAATGCTGTCTATCTTCAATTCAATAACCTGCAATTAAGAGATTAAAAACGCCATGCATTTTTTATGTAGGTTAATTATGTTTGTATTTTATTTCTGCCCATGTAGTTTCCTGGTTGGGAAATAACGAAGTAGCAGAAAATACAGAGCATGTAGGCCTCCATTATAGATAAAGTGCAAATTCAAATTGTAATTATTTAAGTCACTGTTGTCACTGTATATTTAAAGCACTGAAACGTAATTGCTTACTTTTTATTAAGAACATTATAGCCCATTTTTTACATTGAAAAGCAAAGCAAAATTCTTCTTTGCTACTGCACTCAATTTTATCAATGGCATTCTGTAGTATATGAATCACTGTAACAACACAGCTTCAATGCAACTGTTGGGGAAACCCTGAGGAAAGGGCTTTGACATTAGGTGTAAAGCAAAGCATAATAAATGAATAAATAAAGCCTAAGTTTTCGACATAATAATCGTCAATGGTATCTTCGCTTACCTGGCCCACAGAGTCGGCTGTAATGATATGGATTGCAGCACACTACCGGACCGTCCTGAGCTCCGAAGCTCTTGCACTCACAGAGCGCTTTAAGCTGGGCCGTGTGCTGCAGGTCTGACCACCGATAAAGCTTACAGATGAGCAGCTGTGGAGGAGCCATGTGGCCGCCTAACCGCAGCTCGGTCCGCGAGACCATCACGCAGTCGCTCGGCATCCCTCCTTTGGACTCCACGGCTTCCAACAAAGTATCCAAGGTCTTCTCCTTTAGCCTTTTTAATAGCGAATAGGTGGCGGTCTTGAGCTCCTGCTCCATGACGGAGCGAGGTTTCGTCTCCTGGCTCTCAAGAGGACCGGGGTCCCGAGAAGAGCCAATGTTCCTCAGCCCGAACTGGCACGAGCCAGGCTCCGGGTTTCTAGATCCAGAATGATGGTCCCGATCTTTAAATAAACAGCAAGTGACTGTTCTACAATCGCTGTCCTGCACAGACCGAGGGCTTCCCATCGTACACACCGTACCCCCATCTTGGTCCAAAACGCCCCCTGAGGTGCCACCACCGCTGCTCTCAGTGGGATTCCTCGTACACACTTCCCCATAGTCCACGCCAGGCGACCCGCTCGGGGTCATCGGTCTGAACTCCGTCTTGGGAATTTTCTCTGGGTTGGAGCCAAGAAGATCGTCTCGAGTCCCCTCGCCGCTTTTGCCATATCCATCGCCCCCCTCTTTATCTGGAATCAAACGGCTTCTCCAGAGTCGCCGCACAAGACCTGAGCGTTTCGTCCTGAACATACGACAACTTGAAACTCTAGATGAGTTATTTACGTTCAGATCTTAGCGATTTAAAACTATTTCTGAGCTCGTGCAACATTAATGTTGGTCGAATGCCGTGCAGCGCGTGCACACAGCCGAGCACCATATATTGATGGCAAAACCACAACATTAGTTTTGAAGGCACAATGTGATATTGCATTAAAAACAGAAAACGTCAAACAACCGCGAGGCTACACAGAAACGCATTCATCCTAGAAGAACGCTGTCAGTAGCCTACATGTGAACGCACCGTTTGGAAAGTTTTTAGATTTTAAATGCACCAAGGGTTTAAACTACATCAAATAGCTACATTTGTTGTAAAAACAATAAACAAACAAACAAAAAACGACTACGCGAAACGCTACACTAGTCGCGCGCTCTCAAATGTTTTCGGACTTTGAAACACGTTCAAATCCACTCTTCAACAGCGGGTCTGCTGACATGAATGAAGCTGCTCCTCGGCGAATTAAATCCACAGACAATTCCTCACAGAATTCACTATTCCGGTTGTTTTCCACTATTCCAGCGCACTCTTTTTTGCGATCCAAAAATATCCGTATGCGCGCGCCGGTGCCAGAAAAAGGAACAATCCGTGGACTTATAATGTGCTTCTGGTTCCGTGTTCAGACCTGGTCAAACTGCAACCCAGATCTCTCTCTCTTTCTCCGTTTCTCTCCCTTTTTCCTTTTTTCTCTCTCCCTGTCACACACACATACACACACACATAGGGCCCCCGAGGAGAGCGATGGAGCCATTGGCTGACTACCATCATGTGCTAGTCTAGACACTTTGGCGGCTCTGAGCTGCACTGATTGTTGCGCAAACAAGGTTTCAAGTTTCTTAACTCTTAAAGGCGTAACATCCATCTACTTCTATTTCTTCATATATCCTAAGATGATTGTTTATTCTAAGCAGTGGAAGAATTGCGAGTAAATTAAAACTAATGTAAAAATGCAAGAATTATTTAACAAACATTTCCAAGATAATGTCAATTCGACTTTACTGTGGTCATAACTTTATTGCGAGTTTTGTGGAGTCGGAAGCAGTTTGCATGTGTCTACACTCTACAACTTACCAAAAAAAATACAAAACCTCATCTAATATATGCATAAGACAAATGACATCAGCACAGGGTAATAACAAACCATTCAAAGTCTTTAAAGAAGCACTCGGAAAGTTTTTATTTATATTTACCAGCCTCTTAATACGGCATTAGTACCATATGTTTTGGACATTATACTGACACCTATAGGTTTGGATGCATTAAGTTTCTTATGTTTTCATACTACACATGCAAATATGAAAAAAAAAACATGATCTCTAAAAGAGAGAATTAGCAATGTGGTGGATGTAATGCTATGGTTTTAGTATTATTTGTATTACTGTTATTATTAATCGTAGTATTTAATTCACTTGAATGACATGGTGTCAACATGAAGGTGCCCATGAAGGAAGGGGCAACCTTCTCCATGTAAAATAAAACAGCTTTTTAATGATAGGCCATTAGTGATCATTATGACATTTCTCAAATGTCTTATCTATAGATGAATTTCTTGCATTTCTTTTAATTTATAGCTGAGAACTGTCTTATATCAGTAACTGCCATGTTCCTCAATGCTCATAAAAGTACCTAAATACATCCAAATTAGACTCTAAAACATTTTTTGTTTGTGTGACGTAAAGTGTGCATGACCAGCACACGAGGAATCTTCCGTGGACTGGGAAGCTTGCAAATTCCAATTCCACTCTCATTCGGGTGTGAATTCTCACAATGGGTCTTGCAGAGACTGTGAGGTGCAATCCCCCCCAAAAAACCTGTAAAAAAAACCTTATATAGCTTACTATCCTTACACTGAGATGTAAACCCAATGCACCTTGTTCTTTGACCTTTAGGTTTGAGTCAAAAAACAAAAGATGGTAACAATTTATTTTACGGTATCCTTGTTGCATAATGTAATATGTAGCCTACTTACAATACTAATAACAGTAAATTAAATGCAACAAACCCTCAACCAAAGCCTAAATCTACCCTAACCCTATAGCACATGTAAGTCATTAATATTACTCGGTACTTAAATATATAATTACACTGTAACATTGACACCTTAAAATAAATGTAACAAACAAACAAAAAAGGAACAATGTATATTGTTCAAACTATTACTTTTCTGTGCTATTTTGTATTTTGTTCACTCATGCACATAAAGGGTTAAAGCCTGGCTGGAGTAGAGCAGGCGGGGCGACGACTCTCAGTGTATTAACTTGCTCAAAGTAGCAAAAGTTCAGCAATAAACCCTGCCGATTGGTTCCCCAACATTTACGACATGCCCCCCGGAGACAGGGATTGGATGGAACGGGGGAAAAAATGCAAAAAGACTCGCCCACTGTTGTTACAATTGACAGTGAATGAAATAAATTTCCCGGCAGCTTGCCAGCCAGCAGAGCACAGTATTTGACACGCTTATTCGGCAACAAGCTATGTAAATACAGTCTTAACAATGGACTTGTGCTGACAGCCTTATTTATCAAGTGATCAAGAGGATGTGAAATTAAACTGTGTGGGAGGAGATCCAATTCCAATCCGAATCAACCAATAAGAACTCCAAGTATCCTACAATAAAAAAATATAGGTTATAAAAAAATAACTTTCATTAATAAATGGGTCATTAAATATTCAAATAGCTGGAAATATGAGATAATGTATTTGTTAATGTTTACTAATGAACTTATTAAAAATTACATTATGATTAAAAGATCATTATTCAACGCTTACAAATGTCAGTAAACTTCAGTTCATATTTACCTAATGCACTTTCTTGCATTTGCAAGTGTACAAATAGTGCAAATGCAAAAAGGCGTTTAGCTAAGGGTGATTCGGATGTTCAACTGGAAAATTAACAATATAAGGATGACTGGTCCCACTTTATATAAGTGTCTTTAACTACAAATACTTGTGTTAAAAAAATAATTGAGGTACAATGTACTTATTTTGTTCATGTTCTATTGCAAAACATGCTTGCAGCTGAAGTGTGATACATGGTGCATGAGGTTGGTTAAGTTGTCAACTGTGTACACTGTAAAAAATGAAGTCATTTCAACTTAAATTACATTAAACTGACTTTAAAAAGGACTAAAAGTATTTTGATGAGTTAATGTAAAAACCTAACTTTTTTACAGTGGTCAATTTGATTACTGATACTGAAACACAGTTCAAACTGTTTATATAACATTGCTTCAATAAATGAACAAGAGCTTTCTCCTGTTGTTGTATAATCCAAGAACATCCTGTTTAAGGATAAAGTATAGTGTTATAGCAATAAAAACATGTTTTGCATGCTTTTTAGCTAAAAAGGATTAGGTTTAGCTAAACTTAACTAACTAATCTTTTACACAAACATTGTCCAATGCCCATAATTGTAAAACCTTTATAAACATTTACAAATGACAAACAGTTTCAACTTTAGATTGGGTACTGCAAAATGTGAACAAATAATTAAAAAATGATTTGAAAAGATGTGTAAAAACAGTGAATTCAATTAATTTGGGACACTTTTGCCATTGAGATGACTGTCTATAAAGGTACTAAATGATTCGTAAACATTTATAAACATTTACAAATAATGAAGTTTCAACTTTAGATTGGGTATTGCAAAAACGCGAACGAACAATTAAATGATTCGTAAAAATATGTAAATACTAGAAGTATACATACACCAAAAAAAAAAAATGAATAGATTTATAACTTCTACAGACTGTGGTTATGAGTGAATGAAGAATATTAACATGAATAGTGTGTAATGTGCTTAAAACGACTAAATAAGCAATTTTTTTCATAACATTTGTAAATGTAAAAAGTGCATAGGTAATTTATTAATTGAAATTAAATGAAATTTGTATTTACATTATATAATGATCTGTAAATCACTATGTAATGTTTAATAAGTTGGTTTAAACATCAACGCATATTATCTCATAGATATTTTAATATATATTAACTAATGATCTATCACGCATTATATAATGTTTGGTAATAATTTAATGTTCTAACTATGTAAATTATTTAATAAATATGAACTAATTATCTGTTAAGCATTATATTTGTTAATGATTTATTAATGAAAGTTATTATTAAGTGTTACCAAAATATACCTACATATCAAAAATGATAATACATAGTAATTTACTAGGTGTTTAACTCTTCATGGAACTATAAGAAAAAACAAATCTTACTTTTTAATATTCAAGGTAAAAAAAACATTAAGATACAATTAATGTATTGACGGAGTGTTTTTAAGCGATTTCACAACTTTTAACTTATATCATACCAGTGTAAACATTAAAATAATTAAATAAGCTAACAATGCAACATAAAAAACAAAGTGCAAAACTGAAAATAAAATAAAAAAGCCATGCTACATTTAACAATTCTTTTTCATGTTAAAATGACTTCATAAAATGTAGACTGACAACTCAATCATGACATCTACTTCTCAAAAATAGTCAAACAAGTTATACTATGTCAGTTTAATATGGGTATGAGGTGCACTAAAAATAAATGAAAAATCATCACATTTAATCATCAACCATCCCAAACAGCATTAGTCACACAGTGATGCACACACACACACACACCTGTGCTCGACTTATTCCCCTTGCTCTGCGACTAAGAGTAGTATTTGCCTGTGTGTAAGCGGGAATCGGATTTCCCTGGCAGGTTCATGGAGGTTAGAGAGAGAGAGAGAGAGCATGGAGCCCCTCATGCCTGCTCCGTATTAGAGGCACCTGTTGCAAATACATTCTCTTTTGTAACTTAATCACACGTCAGACAGGGTAAAGAAAACTGTTATTGCAGCACTGCACTCCATGTTCAATCATTCTCACACTTTACTGAAAAATCTGTGAAAGCTCCACTCACAGTATAATGGTGCTAATGATAGCCATTCACTCACCTATCCATTGACAGGTATACAGTTTAGCTAGAATATCTGAAAAACGCCACTAAATTTTAAAGTAAAGCCTCAAGAAGTGTTTTTTCAGATATTGTTCGACTGTTTCTTAATGATCATATTGTATAATTTTGTGCCTGCAGGAGGTTCTGTGATAAATGATTAGTGACTTCATTGACTGGCTATTGCAATAATATTGTTCAAATAAAATGTTTCACCCGAGGCAAAGTTTTAGCTTTCAAGCGTTGAGAAACAATGATAAAGCAAGTTTTGTTTTCTGTCCAACACCATACGCCTGGAGAGATTTGGCAGTGATTATTTCGTTTCTCAATTCCAGTCACTTGATGATAAATGAAAAGAGAGCATTTTTAAGGGAACATTATGAGAGTTATGCAAAGAACAGCATTAAGATGATGTTTTTGGCCAAGGAAAGACATTAGTGGTTTCATGGACATGATGTCTGTAAAAACAAAGCCTATTTTAAATACAGAACACATATTCAGTGTCATTTCCATATTATTAGAATATTTTGTACTTACATTTTTACGTACAATCAATTTGGATATTTAAGTCAACTTCAATTACTTAAATTAAATTACATTAAACTGACCTTAAAAATGAGTTGAATCTTGTAAAACATAAAAAAGTTGAAAATCGCTCATTTTGGTGAGTAAAAGTAATGTAAAGAGATATGTTGCTGCTGAATATCCTATAAAAGTTATGGGTTGTATACCAATTTTGCATTTACTACATGTTACCTGTGTTACATATTAGAGTTTCAAAATTTAAAATACATTTGTTTTGTTTCAAATATTTTAAAGACCATGCATGAAATTGTAAAATTAATCAATTTAATACAATAAATACAATAATAACAGTATTTCTGTTCAAATAGTTTTTTGTAATAATATGAAATAAATCTATGGTTCCATGAAGAACCTTTAACATTCATGGAGCCTTATCACAAAAGGCTCTTAGAATGTTCTTTACACTAAGAAAAAAAATGTTCTTTTACGTAAGAACTGTTCACTGAAAGGTTTTTTGGGAAACCTGGTTCTTCTATTGCATCTCTGTGAAAAACCCCTTTTGGAACCTTTATTTTTAGGAGTGTATACTCTATTGACCCTAATGTTTGCTGCATATGTGAAAGTGTGTAAGAAAAGAGCTCTTCAAAGAGGACTAGGTAATTGAGTCGGAGGGCTGAAAACAGGTCCCAGCTGTTCACACACACACTGTCCCCCTGCCCCACTCTTCTGTGTCCAGCAAAGCAGATTGTGCGCACCACTGGAGACCCCGGGGTAATAATCCAGTGGTCACGCCAGCTTGGTAACAGCACTGACACTTCAGAGGGAGAGGATATCAAATCAAACACAACTGAGAGATACATTCCCATCCAATTGTCCAAGCACCTCATTGCACCTTTTGTAATAAGTAATAGTTATAACAAATAATATATTTAATTCATTTAATATATAAAATTAAGTAAAAAGTAAAAACGAGTCTGTCACTAACAATAGACAGATATACAGATAGATAGAACAATAGATAGGACGATAGAATGATAAAATGATCAATAGAACGATATGAGAACAATAGATAGAATGATGAAACAATAGATAGAATGATAAAACAATAGATAGATAGAATGATAAAACAATAGATAGAATGATAGATAGAACGAAATATAGAAGAACTATAGAACGATAGATGCGATAGATAGAAAAATAGACAAATAGACATATAGATAAGAACAATGGATAGATAGAACAATAGATAGAATGATCGATAGATAGATAGAACGATGGATGGATGGATGATGGATAGAGAGAACAATGGATGGATGGATGGATGGATGGATGAATAGATAAAACAATGGATGGATGGATGGATGGATGAATAGATAAAATGATGGATGGATGGATGGATGGATGGATGGATGGATGGATGGATGGATGGATGGGTGGATGGGTGGATGGGTGGGTGGATGGGTGGATGGGTGGGTGGGTGGATGGATGGATGGTTGGATGGATGGATAGATTTCTGGTCTGTGTTCCTGTGAGACCATCCATTTTTGGTATATATTACATTGTTGAAGACAAAAGTTTGAGAAATGTTATAAAGGAGTGTGTGGAAGACTGTTTGAAGAAAATCTTAGGAGAAAAAGAGCACATGCAACAAAACAATAAAATGCACCAGCCTGTGACAGCAGTCATATATCCGAAGAGCAGAAGGCATTAATTCTCCACGAGGAAATTGCGAGGGAGTTCAGTA
The DNA here is from genome assembly GCA_038021265.1 of Cyprinella venusta. NCBI lineage: Eukaryota > Metazoa > Chordata > Actinopteri > Cypriniformes > Leuciscidae > Cyprinella > Cyprinella venusta. Next base: position 7,516,638 of record CM075871.1, read on the forward strand.
CGGACAGATACTAATGAGAAACAGGCTCACACACTTAGGCCCGTGGACGCAGTGGGGGTGGAGGGGATTCTGCAGATAATCCATTCACTCAATGCTACACATCCCCACCCCTCTATAGTCGATACTACAATCATTCCAGTCTTTGTAAATGCCACAAGACATGTCTCTGCTATGAGACAAAGCACGGTTGGTATTGGGGAAAAAGATGGTTGAATCTTTAATTGGAAGCAATCTGATTCACTCGGTTGTACTGGAGACAGGTAGACCAGGCAGACGGGGCCCGAGGCTGCGTGTGTCATCTTCTCTGTGTACCAGTCAGGGTAATTCATGCCCCAAGGGGAGGGCTGTCCGTGGACTGGCTTCACCATCACATTCCTGGCGATAAGGCTTATTCTAGGTTCACGGAGGAGCTTAAGGAACGCAAGGGACTAAAAGTTACGGTTGCATTACAGTTTTTCTCAGTCGCTTTGGTACATTTCTCAGATCAGAATTGAAATTCTCAAAACTACCTGTTCAATGTTCATATCATACAAATTATTTGCTGTTTCCTACATTATCAATTGCTTATGTCATGTTGATTGCAAAATGTATTATAATGGGTCTTGGTTGAATTGTCTCACCCTCCACAACATTTAGGCATTAGTTCATAGCCTAAAAAGTCTTTACATGCAAAATGGTTGAACAAATTGTCATAATCATAAGCCTATGCATTTCCATTAGACTTTTTCCTAAATCTGACCTGTTCACATTTCTACTTTTGTTTTTCTTTCTTTGTGTTTTCTTTGTGCTTTGCAGTCCTGTCTTTTCCTTTCTGTATGGCAATAACATGGTCTGTTGAGAACATACATTACAAACAGTAAAAGCAGTCTCTTGCAATCAAACTCTCACATGGTGTAACCTACAATTTACAATAATTGTCATCAAAACTTACATGAGAACATCCCTCCAGGTTACACGTTATACTGACAACATTACTAAGCAAATTAACTGTCAAATCCGTACACAATGAAACAAGGACTTGTCATTCTGATGGCACTGTTCATTGACACAGATATTTACTTTTGAGAGATGAACTGAGGATTTTGAGCAAGAGGCTGGATTTTGCAGGTAATCCATGGTGTTTTGCTATTTTGTATGAATTGTTTTGATAAAAGCACTTACTGTTTTGCAAATGTTGAGCATGATTCGAGAACTGTACCAAAGCGACTGAGAAAAACTGTAATATAGGACGCTTGGGATGGTCTACTCAAACACACTAGAAAAGGGCAGTTTAAAGGATAGTTCGCCTAAAATAAAAATTGTCATTATTTACTCTCCTTCATGTCTTTCCAAATCTATGACTTTCTTCTGTAGAACACACATGCACTTACCTAAAGGATTATTAGTAACACATTTCACATTAATGCAATTATCTAATCAACCAATCACATGCCAGTTGCTTCAATGCATTTAGGGGTGTGGTCCTGGTTAAGACAATCTCCTGAACTCCAAAATGAATGTCAGAATGGGAAAGAAATGTGATTTAAGCAATTTTGAGCGTGGCATGGTTGTTGGTGCCAGACGGGCCGGTCTGAGTATTTCACAATCCGCTCCGTTTCTGGGATTTTCACACACACCAAAATTTTACAGTTGCCAGGTCCAAATTGGACAAAACTGGAAAAATGTTGCCTGGTCTGATGAGTCTCGATTTCTGTTGAGACATTCCGATGGTAGAGTCAGAATTTGGCGTAAACAGAATGAGAACATGGATCCATAATGCCTTGTTACCACTGTGCAGGCTGGTGGGGGTGGTGTAATGGAGTGGGGGATGTTTTCTTGGCACACTTTAGGCCCCTTAGTGCCATTTGGGAATCGTTTAAATGCCACGGCCTAGCTGAGCATTGTTTCTGACCATGTCCATCCCTTTATGGCCACCATCCTCTGATGGCTACTTCCAGCAGGATAATCCACCATGCCACAAAGCTCGAATCATTTCAAATTGGTTTCTTGAACATGACAAAAAGTTCACTGTACTAAAATGGCCCCCACAGTCACCAGATCTCAACCCAATAGAGCATCTTTGGGATGTGGTGGAACGTGAGCATCATGCCCTGGATGTGCATCCTACAAATCTATCAACTACAAGATGCTATCCTATCAATATGGGCCAACATTTCTAAAGAATGTTTTCAGCACCTTGTTGAATCAATGCCACGTATAAAGCAGTTGTGAAGGCGAAAGGGGGTCAAACACAGTATTAGTTTGGTGTTCCTAATAATCCTTTAGGTGAGTGTATTTTGCCCATACAATAAAAAGCCAATGGGGTTCAATGTTGTTTTGGACCCACTGACTTTCATTGTATGGATAAAAAACCCAAACCATTTTCTGTTCAACAGAAGAAAGAAGGTCAAACAGGTTTGAAACAACATGAGGGTAACAGAATTTTCATCATTTCCCTTCAACAGCTCCTCTAAAGAACAACGAGCCCTTAATTCAGGGCAGGTTTAAGAATGTAGGCCGTTTTACCAACAAAACGAAAAAAAAAGAAAAGTAGATTAGTATATTTTATGTTTTTTATGACACACTGACTCGGACTGAATAAATGTTAGGTAGATTTATAAGAGCAAAGGTTTAAGATGAAATGTTTTGCAATGTGATTCTGAGTTTGGAACCGTGGATCGAATAATAAATCTGGAAATAATTTAGGTTTGTAATACATTGCTCTTCCAAGCTTGCCTGTAAACATTCCTCACATTGCACCTTTTCCTCCCATGCTTTCTGTCATGCCGCTGTCAGAAGTCACGACCCCAGAAAGGCAGGAATGGCTCTTTAAAGACACACTAAAAAGTGACTAATAAATCTGAAATGTCCCCGTATACATAAACAAGTCCCGGGAAACACGGCTAATTAATACTCGAACAAGGGAATCAAATCAAATCAGGACACCTGTGCTGTGTCTCTATCACGTAGTTGGTTTTAGAGACTGGCGTCGCAGAATGCAGATCAATAGTTTGGTTATCTGAGTGTTGCGTGTTTTTTTCCTATCTCTCTTCCTGACCGGCAGAGACGGCGAGGCTGAGGCCCATATGACTGGGTCACCAGAGCCCAAACCAGAGACACACTTATGTGAAGAATAATATTTTCCAGCTTTTTATCAGCATTTGTTCAGTGGGTCATGGAGACAGTCTGTCTTTGAGAGCCAGATAACCAAGTCAAAACCTCTAATTGCACTGTCTCTGCCAGATTGATTTAAACCCAGTCACACACATACATACACACACATTCCTCTAGGCCCTAAATTAGAGGCTTGTTCACTGAGGAAAGGCAACCCTGATGAGAAAGACAACCTGTTCCTTCTGTGAACCACCCAAACTTTGTTTTTGACTTCCCTGGCAGATTAATTGCTTATAATGATACCTTTATGAAACTTTGTGTTTAATTTGAATTAGATGTTGACTTTGTCACCGGGTGTGGTCCGGGCAAGGAGAACTAGGAGACCGGAGTATCGGATAAATCACTTTTAATAACAAACAGGCAGGAAGACAGGAGTACAGATTCCACACGGGCTAACACAAAACATCGACCGACAATGAAGGACAGAAACTGAGGAGGCTAAATACACAAAGGAATCAAACTAATGAGGTGCAAACAGGTGAAAATGATGAATGGACGAGGAACAGGTGGCTGATGAGGGAGTGAGTTCATTAGGGGAAACAAGAGGATCCTGGGAAGTGTAGTGCTGAAGACGAGACAGACTGGTGCAGACGAGGGCTGTGACAGAACTCCCCCCTCCCGGAAGGCGTGACCTCACGCCGTAGCACCGAGGAAGGAGGGGGGAAGAACTGAGGGCAGAGTAGGGCGTGGCCAGGGCGGAGCAGGTTGAGGGTGTGGCGTAGCAGGCTGAAGGCGTGGCCAGGGCGGAGCAGGCTGAGGGCGTGGTGGAGCAGACTGAAGGCGTGGCCAGGGCGGAGCAGACCCTTCCGGCGGCCACGGTGGTGAAGACCCTTTAGGTGGCCACGGTGGTGAAGACCCTTCAGGCGGCCACGGTGGAGAAGACCCTTCAGGCGGCCACGGTGGTGAAGACCCTTCAGGCGGCCACGGCGGTGAAGACCCCTCAGGCGGCCACGGCGGAGCAGGCTGAAGGCGAGACCCGGGCAGAGCAGGCTGAGAGTGAGACCAGGGCAGAGCAGGTTGAGGATGCGACCAGGGGAGAGCAGATGGAGGGAGAACCCCTGGTGGCGGCGATGGGAACTGGGCTAACGCCACCAGGGGGCCGACTGACAGGGGCGGAGCAGATGGGAGAGGAGACCAGGGTGCAGCAGAGGGACTGACGACAACGGGTGCTGAGGAGGGACCGAGGGACCAAGGGGACACCACAGGCTCAGGTGACTGAATAGACGACAGGGGTACAGAGGGACACGGTGAGGCCAAGGGGAGTGAGGGCTGACGGGTGACTGGAGGGAGTGAGGAGTCCGACTGAACCGGGGGGGTGGAATGATGGGACGAAGGCAAAGGATGGAAGTCCAGAGGTGAAGGGAGGATGGCGAGGGAGCGAAGGGAATCCGGAGGGGCGAGGGAGCCTGGTCGAGCTGGTGGACCGAGGGACCATGGAGGAACTGAGGGAGGTAAGAGCCACGGGGGAGCTGATGGGACGAGGGGCCGAGGAAGTGTCCAGGTGGAGGAGGAGTGAGGCGAGAACCGAGGATCCAGTGACCAGGCTGGGTCAGGGTAGCAGGCAGACGGAAGGGCTGACGGATGACTGATGGGAGGAGGCGGGAGAGGGAGGCTGGGTGGGATCCTGGTCTCAGGTGCAGGCTGGACGGTCTCCGGCGCTGGCTGGACGGTCTCTGGCGCAGGCTGGACGGTCTCGGGCTCTGGCTGGACGGTCTCGGGCTCTGGCTGGACGGTCGCGGGCGCTGGCTGGACGGTCTCTGGCTCAGGCTGGATGGTCTCGGGCTCTGGCTGGACGGTCGCGGGCGCTGGCTGGACGGTCTCTGGCGCAGGCTGGACGGTCCCGGGCTCAGGCTGGACGGTCTCGGGCGCAGGCTGGACGGTCTCGGGCTCTGGCTGGACGGTCGCGGGCTCTGGCTGGACGGTCTCGGGCTCTGGCTGGACGGTCTCGGGCTCTGGCTGGACGGTCTCGGGCTCTGGCTGGCTGGACGGGACCAGCGATGAGGAGGGTTCGGGCTCAGGAGGGCTGGATGGGACCAGCGATGAGGAGAGGTCGGGCTCAGGAGGGCTGGACGGGACCAGCGATGAGGAGGGTTCGGGCTCAGGAGGGCTGGACGGGACCAGCGATGAGGAGAGTTCGGGCTCAGGAGGGCTGGACGGGACCAGCGATGAGGAGAGTTCGGGCTCAGGAGGGCTGGACGGGACCAGCGATGAGGAGGCTTCGGGCTCAGGAGGGCTGGACGGGACCAGCGATGAGGAAAGTTCGGGCTCAGGAGGGCTGGACGGGACCAGCGATGAGGAAGGTTCAGGCTTTGGAGTGGTGCTGGTGACTTCCTCCACCGTGAATGGAGATTCACAGCACACCAGCACCCACTCCACACAGGCGGCTAAAGTCTCTTCTGGACCGTTCCCTGGGAGGCGTGCCCGGGACCGCTCACTGAGGCTGGCGATGTAGAAATCACACAGCGAGCGGTCCGAATAGTGTGTGAGGCACGCCAGCTCCAGAAAATCCCTGGTATGGGACTCCAGGGAGCGGTTTTCCTGTTCCAGACAGAGGAGGGCTACTGCTGGAAGGTCCATCTTACTTCTCTTTGAGGTCGGTCGATCTGTCACCGGGTGTGGTCCGGGCAAGGAGAACTAGGAGACCGGAGTATCGGATAAATCACTTTTAATAACAAACAGGCAGGAAGACAGGAGTACAGATTCCACACGGGCTAACACAAAACATCGACCGACAATGAAGGACAGAAACTGAGGAGGCTAAATACACAAAGGAATCAAACTAATGAGGTGCAAACAGGTGAAAATGATGAATGGACGAGGAACAGGTGGCTGATGAGGGAGTGAGTTCATTAGGGGAAACAAGAGGATCCTGGGAAGTGTAGTGCTGAAGACGAGACAGACTGGTGCAGACGAGGGCTGTGACAGACTTAGGTTCAGGCTGATGTCATGTTTGACTATAACGTTGCAAGCGGGATCACAACATCTTCAATTATCCAACATATATTTATGATTCTCGAAGCTGATTGGCTAAGGAGCGCTGATATAACAGTATAAGAGAACTGGGACGAAGGCAAAAGTTTAAATCTGATTGGCTGACTTCAACAGGTGTTCCGAGATCCTATAGTGTGCTGGAATGTTTAACGGTCCACCAGTACACTGTAAAAATGAATATGCTTTATCTAATCAAAAAAATTGTGGCAACAGATTACAAGCAATATTATTAAATAAATTTAAGAAATTAGAATTGAATAATAATTCATCAAATTAATTCCTTAAAAGTTAACCATTTAAAATAAATAAAACTTACAACAACAACTAAAAAAAACATAAATTTAAGTCACCATTATGGTGATCGGTGTTTGTTTTAAAATTACGTTTTTCTCCTTCAGCGATTCTGCTTGTTAACATCAATCTTTCACGTCTGTCTGTTAGTGAGATATTTTTGTTAAATTTTTTGGTGTAAACTTTACTCATTTTAAATGGTTAACTTTTTAAGTAATAATTTGATTAATTATTACTCAATTCTTAATTAATAATATTGCTTGTAATCTGTTGCCACAATTCTATTGATTAGATAAACAATATTCATTTTTTACAGTGTACCATTAAAAGTACCATTTTCCAAGCTTAGCCAGCCCTTGGATTCCTGACTGATTAGTTTGAATATTGAGGCCTGCTTTGAATGTTAGTTTGAAACTATTTGCGTTGGTAACTGTAACAATATTGTGCATAAAATGTAAGTTAATCACCATTCATACTTAAAGTTTTTATTTATAGAACTGTTGAATCAAAGCAATACCACATTAGCAATGGGCTCTTTGCACAGTTTCATGCTTCGGCATGTAGCTTCAGTGGCCACCGAAACTTGCGGTGTATTCCAGAATATGTACAAATTAAGCACAAAATTCTCGAGGAACACAACACATAAAAGGACAAAGCAATATTAAAGCTATCCACTTTTTACGCTTGTGACACTGTCAAATTAGATACATGTTTTACCGCTCCATTTATTACAATGATTTAATGGAAAATAGAGTTTTAATTGTTTTCTTCATTTAATGTGTGTATGTCTTTGGGTCTAGCCAGCATTAAGTGAAGCAGCTTTGCAAACAAGCAGGGTTACTAACAAATGCGCTGGACTCTGTTTTAACCACTTAAGCCTAGTCCCAGACTAAAATACATTATTGAACTATTTTACGTGAAAGCTATTTTATCTTAAAATAGGTCAGAGCCGTTGCTTTGGCTTAAGACGCAAACCAGTAATGTTTTTTTTTCTTTTTCTAAGGCGTGCTTATAAATGCTATACGTAAATATCCTAGTTGAACTAAGGCCTACCTCAGTCTGTACAACCAGGCCATAACATACTGGAATGAATTAGTTGTGATTAAGAATTATGACAGACAGAGTATTTTACCTAGTTTGCTGTAAGAGACAACTACTCTGAATAACAAAATTCGAATAACAACTAGTGTTTCTTGAACTATGCAACCTTTCACCGAAGCCAAATCAACGTAGCGATACCTAATTTAAAAAACTGTATAAATGTGACCATAATCAAAATACTAGACTCGGCTCGTTACGGCCAGTATGTTTATGTAAAGGTTTATACATTCATAAAGTTTTACTCAGGATTGCCTGCAGTAGTAACCAGGATCCATTACAGTAAGAATAATACTGCGTGAGAAAAGATGCCAACACACACAGAAGAAAAAGAGTGAGGGCCAAAATAAACTGGCACCAGGCAGACTTTCACACCTTGGCACAACCCAGTCCTCACACTCTGGCAAAAACATTCGTATGTAGGCCCTAAACACACTAAACATACCCTCCACCAATAAAAGATTATTGATTTAGCTCAACAAAGCATTCATAACACCATCATCATCAGTTTCTTCAGCGCAAGGCACATAGGGAAGCAAGCTTCCTACAAAGAGCCTTATTTGAGGCAGGGTTCCCATCTGATGCCATGCCAGTGTTTCGAAGGTCTCCCCTGAATGTTTGGTACCATGTTTTACAGCTCTCATTGCAACATGGTGTTTAAGTATCGATAATCTGGTAGGCGAAAAATATGACTAGCATTCGATGTTCTACCACAATATCCTGCAATTTCATAGATTCACTTTGCCGTGAAATTTCCTTGTTTGCAACGGTGATGACACCTTGTTGCATTTGGGTGCTTGTCCATGTTTCTCTAGCATAGATCACTGTTGGTATGGCTTGCTACAACAGTAGTTTTGTCTTGGTCTCTGTTGAAGGTGACCAGATTGGTCGCAAGCGATTAAACACTGTGGATGCTTTACCGATTGTGCAATTCATAATACGCTTCATCCAAAAAAAAAGGTCTACTTCTCAGAGGGTGAAGAACGGGGTAATATCCTATTCCAAAATGGGTGAAATGAAAGCATCAAAGTCCTGAATGTTTTAATAAAAGTGTGTTTTTAATAGTGTGCCGCCATGGCAAGGTGGCGGGGAGCAGAGGAACGCTGGAGAAAGCACAAGCTCTCTCAATGTGAACCACTGTACTTTATAACGTTTCCCAAACGCTAGTAAATCTAGCACTCCAAAACCCCATGTTGGAACCAAGAATGACATCATCCACAGACACTTTTTATGATTTTACAAACTTCACTTAAACAGAAAAAGAAATGGGGCCACAATGCCAGCTATGTACCCTGAGCTTACCCCATCAAACTGCATCAACAAAACCGGCCCATTTTATGATGGCACTAGCAGTTTTTAACTGTATATGACTCAAAAACATGAGAAATAAAACATCAGTAGCTGTTTGCTCATTACAGTTTGCTTGTGCTAATGAAGACCATCTGTTGTTGGATTCCTGCTTAATTGACGAACTGAAGTGTGATGTGGCAAATCTCATCGCTCAAGTGCTAATGTGAGCCTCAGGGCTGAGAAGTTCATTATATTGCCTTGTTACTTCTGGAATTTGCTTGTTCCATAGGCTTTGTTAACGCAGATCAACAGCATTCCTGCATGGCAGGGTAATTAAGCATGTGGGCTGATGTTTGTCTGAGCATTCACAGGCCCTTTTAATAGCCAGCTTCTTCCTTACATTAGCAGAGGGGGACATTCTGATAGCCGCAGATCAAGTTTTTTTTTTTTTTTTGAAGGCCATGCTCTGAAGAGGGGAAAATCAACCTTTCAACACATCATTTGCATAATAGGGATTACAGACTGATCGGTTACGGCACAAAACGACACAATCAAGTGAATAGTATAAACTTTTCTTTCAACCATGAAAAGGCTTTTTGTATTACGAAACTGTACCATATAATTATTATCCTACGCAGTCACTATTGTGCCTGTACTATACAGTACAGTATATAGACCTCATGTAACCACGCCCCTTTCGGCGCTGCACTTGTTCTGTTCTGTCTTCCGGTTTGTATTTCCACTGCACGAAGGTAAGATTTTACAGATGTATGAATGAGCCGCTCGTTTTAAGTTCTTCATGGTCTACAGATATTTGTCCTGACATCCACTTCAAATCTTATAATGGTCATAATAACCTTTGTTAACTTTATAATATAAGGAACTCTAAAAAAGTAATTAATTACATCTTCAACAGGGTACATAGATTACTATACTCATCTCTCTCTCTAAAAACTATTGCATTACTTATTACTGATTACTTACTAAATCCTTTATCAACATCGACCAGTTAAACAATGAGGAAAGACGTGAAACTGCTCTTTAAATTCTTTCAAATATATAATTATAATACATAAAACTGCATAAATAATTCTTGAACTTACCCAAATATTTAAGTATACTGTTTGTCAACTGTGCAAAGACCAATGATTTGAATACTAAAGAAAGCATCAATCAAATGAAAAATTATGTGTGTGAATAACTTTTAAAATTTATATGTGCTTATTACCTCTCGACCGAATGCAACACCACGACCCATAACACTTGTTTGTGCTGTGGAACTCAGTCTCTGGTTTATTCACCGCACGTGTTGAGCTTGGCTTGGATATCTGAGAGTTACTTAGTCACATCCTTTGGAAATATCAGGGATAGAGGATTATAAACATTGTTTATGGAAGAACTTGTCGTGGAGACCGAATTCTCATTACTGCAAATGAGTAAAAAGCCAATATCAAGCCTGCATTTTAAACAGAGGGACCAAAGTTTTGTTTGTTTGTGTGTTTGTTTATAATTTAGCATCATGTCTACGTGTTTGTGCGTGCATGTGCATATATAAAAGGTTAAACAATAAAAAAGTTATAGAAAAGTTTTTAAAGTTTATCCGTTAACATTTTACAATAGAGTTCGTTATTTAACATTAATGTATTAATTGATATAAACTAAAAGCAATACATTTGTTGCTGTCTTTGTTAACATTTGTAAATAAAAGTACAGCTGTTCATTGTTTGTTCATGTTACTTCACAGTGCATTAACAAATGTTAACAAGATTTTAATAATTTATAAGCACATTTTGAAATTAATATTAACAAAGATCAATAAATGCAGTATAAGTGCAGTTCATTATTAGTGCATGCTGCTTTTAGTAATGAAGCAAACTATAATGTTAACCAATGAACCTTATTGTAGAGTGTTAATCTTTATTTAAAATAAAAATGTAAAAAACAAATATGGTCTCAGTTTATTAAAAACCTATAAAAAAAGAGAGAGAGATGTAGAAGAATTAAAACCATTACAGTATGCTTCAGAGATACTGGACTCTGATATAAAAGTCATAAAAGAGGATCTTCGCCCATTAACAAAAACTTTCGAGTTTCGAGAATTTTGTTCATTTTAATTTATGGTCATATCAATGATATCTTCAATTACTCATAAATCCCGATCAACTCTCCAGTTATAATGTTATATCATTACATTATGAAAGGACAGCTACTGATTTAATCAGATTTTTTTTCTAGAAGTGTTTTTTTTGTACCCTTGATGTTATTTTTGCTGCTCCCACATGTTACCCTTTCTTTAAATGCTCATTAGCGCTGGGAGCGGTTAATCTGGTGTCGGGGGTCCTGATAATGATAACTGGTTTGCCTGGCGTCAGGCTGGTAAATGGCAGCGTCTCCCCTTTAAGAGCCAGCAATCTGATAGGCTATCAGCAGACAGGCAGTCCTGGGGAGACAGGGCGTCCGGCTCAAAATGACCTCCCAAAATAGAGCATTATGCTGGGCCTCGCCATCCCCTTCGTCAGAGAGGGGCCTGCTAAGGGGCAGACACAGGAAGAGTATGTCATCAGGCCAATTTCTGTTAATGGGAGGCAGGAGAGGTGGTGGACACGACCAACAAGAGGTCAAGATTAACAGAGGTCAGCTTCTGTCTTTCTCATGCCCCACACGATACCTCTCAAAGACCATCTTTGTGATGGAGGAAGCTGAGGTGACACTGTTACCCCTTTCTCACCAGAATTGCTCGCGTTCTGGAGCCAGAGCCTGTTCTTGGCCAGGCAAACCGGAGCCAGTTGCGAGCCGACTACGTGTTTCCACAGACTTGGTGACGTACCGCTGCTCTGTGATGTTTACCTGACTGTAACCAGTCTAAAATCAAACCGTGCACATCCCAGTGTTTGTGCAGGCATTGCGACATTTCTGTTTTACTGTTTACAGAACCGGGAGTGATTCTATCATACCGACAGCTTGCATAAAAGCCCAGTACTCTCATCGGTCCTCTTTGGAGTTATATTGAAACTGAAACCGTTGATTCATTCGGTCTCTCGTGCGCAGTTTTTATATAAAGCGCAACTTTATTACATTGCTCAACAAGACAGCATTTCTCCTCCGCTCCCCCTCAAGACCAACAAGTTTTTAGAGCCGGAAATCAACTGATCTTTCAGGCCCAGAATTCATTTTCTGCAGTGAAATGACGCAGGCTGGGAACACGCGTCAGAACTGTGTTGGTCGGAGTAGCCTATGACATATGGGAATCACCAAAGCAGAACAACCGTTTCAAAACCTAGTGATCTCAACAGGCAGCATTTTAAAGGAGTAGTTCACGTTTGAAAAAACTTTTGCTGATAATTTACTCACCACCTTGTCATCCAATATGTCCATGTCTTTCTTTCTTCAGTCGAAAAGAAATTAAGGTTTTTGATGAAAACATTCCAGGATTTTTCTCCATATAATGCACTTCAATGGGAACAAAACGGTTCAAGGTCCAAAAGACACTTTCAGTGCAAACTGCAAACTGTTCAAAGGGCTTTAAACGATTTCAGGCGATGAATAAGGGTCTAATTAAGCAAAACGATTGCTCATTTAATAAATAAATAACAAACTTTAAGTTTTATTAGCTCAAATGCTCGCCTTGCTCTGTTCTGCGACACACGTTTGTGACTCTCCTGTTCGAACTCGTTCATCAAAATGAGTCATTTGGTTCATTCAACAAATGAAACGCATGAATTGACTCAGAAAAAGAAAAACCACAGATAAATTACTGTTAAATATCTACTTGAATATATAATTTAAGCAACAATTACAATTTTGAGTGTAAATACTATATATATATATATATATATATATATATAAATACTTATTTATATTTCACAAGAATGCATTCAATTGATCAAATGTGACAGTAAAGAAGGCATTTATGAGGGGACAAAAGATTTGTATTTTAAGGCAAGAAGAATATTTTTTTAAGGAATTTTTTTTTAAATATGTAATTTTGGTTATCATATTAGTTTTAAGGGATACAATTATTGACAGGGGAACTTAAAAAAAACTTAAGACCCCACGCTTTTGTGTATATATTGATTCACACATACTGACTTCTTCACAAGACCTACTGATTTGGGGGGAAAGGGGGGGAAAGAGAGGGGGATACCTGACCACCTTTTGGACGAAATCCTTGTTGCTTTTGAGACCATGCAGAGCGTGTTGGAAAGCAGACCCTCTGTTTTTTAGCTGCAGCTATGGCAAATGGAACATGCTGTTTTCATTACGTAGCTCGCACTGTCTCTCTCCACCCAGGGAAGCTGTGTGATTTAAGCCCTGCTGGTGCTGCTGAGGTCATCCTTGTGACCCTCTCTCTCCACTCTTGATTTATTCTGGCATGGCGGGCACACTTTCCACCGTGACCCTCAGCCTTGCCCTGGCCCGATCCTCCCAGAAGAGACACTTGTTTGGAGGTGCACAGAACATAGACAGTAATGACGGTGCTATGCTTCGATTTCCGGCCTGTCGAAATAAATCAGAAGGGAAAAGAGAGCAGAGAGGAATTTAGTAATGTAGGGATGAGTCAGGATGGTAGTTATGTCCACTTTTTTAAATGCAAGAATGGATTCTATGTGAACACAACAGTAAAAATGTAATTCACTTCTCTTCTCAAATATGTGTTATTCTTTAAAGGGATACTCCACTTTTTTTGGAAATAGGCTCATTTTACCACTCCCCCAGAGTTAAACAGTTGATTTTTACCGTTTTTGAATGCATTCAGCCGATTTTTTGATATTTAGAAGAATATCAGTAACCAGACAGTTTCTGGTCTCATTGACTTCCATAGTATATATTTTTTTCCTACTATGGAAGTCAATGAGACCAGAAACTGTCTGGTTACTGATATTCTTCTAAATATCAGAAAATCGGCTGACTGGATTTGAAAAGGTAAAACCCAACTGTTTAACTCTGGGTGAGTGGTAAAATGAGCCTTTGTCCCAAAAAAAGTGGAGTATCCCTTTAAATTCTATTTATTCTCTTATTAAAATGTTATCCTTTTGGATTATTCTGACATTAATAGGTTTCTGTAAAGCATGTTATAAAAATTGCACAAAATTCAATATCAGCCTCATTACACAGGACTCCCTTACAAATCATTCAGATGACCCACAGACTAGTTGATTATGAAAATATGTAAATTAGCACAGTCCATGGCTGGTTTGGGAGCGCTCGGAAAAAGAGGGAATGTAAGGCTGGGCACTGTTGGAGCCTCTAGGAGTTTTCTAACCTGAAAAGGACACCACAGCCTTACAGAAAACAGCTGGCAGACACTCTCGAATCTCGATATGTTTGCAGAGCTCCAGAGCTGATTGAGCCAGACCTCAAGAGCAGCACACATTTCAAAAACTTGCTGTATCCAAACCAAAAATAAGTGATCTATTTCCCGCTTATTCCCCTTAAGCTATCTGCGGAAGATTACACCGAACGTAAACAGGTTTCTCAAGTGACTGATTAACCTTGAAAACGAGTAAATGACTCAACAGACGCCGAGACCCACTGCCATTAGCACATAATGTTCATAATACATCAATCAACGTAACAGCTAAATGACAAAAAAGTACAGGTGAAATTCGAAAAATTAGAATATTGTGCAAAAGTTAATTTAATTCAGGAATTCAACTTAAAAGGTGAAACTAATATATTATATAGATTCATTAGATGCAACAAGAGATATTTCAAGCCTTCATTTCTTATAATTTTGATGATTATGGCTTACAGCTTAAGTATAACAAATAAAGGCTTGGAATATCTTACTTTGCATGTAATCTATATCATATATTAGTTTCACTTTTTAAGTTGAATTACTGAAATAAATTAACTTTTGCACATTATTCTAATTTTTTGAGTTTCTCATGTGCAATGGGAATTTAGACTATAGCAGTGGTTTTCAACCAGGGGCCTCGGGCGGAGGACTCAAAAGTATTTTTAATTATTAAATTAATAACTCTATTCCAAATGGAGGGGTCCTCCAAATTGTGTTGAATAATGAGAGGCCTGTAACACTGCAGACAAACCACATAGAAAACCACATCTTTGAAAAAAGGTGGCCAAAGTGCCTTAGATCAGCCCTCCTCCACACATCACAGCCAATATACCAATAGGCCACTGGCACAGAACAGATTAATCTCCATATGTCCACTCTCCTGAGTTCCCCTGACATGGGAGCCATATTAAAATCAATTGGTTTGTCTCTTGTCTTTATGGTCTGGGGAAGCCAGTGAAAAATGGATCTCTTTGAGAGGTGATAGAGTAACAGCTTGACACCAGAGGCCATGGATCTCAGCAGCTTCTTAAAGGAACAGTTCACAAACATAGTTCCAAAACTGCATGAGTTTTAGGAAAATAATCGATCTTCTGATTAAAAATGATCAGAAGAATCTGACCCTTATTCATCGTCTGGTGTCGTTTAAAGCCTTTTGAAGCTGCACTGAAACTCTCATTTGGATCTTCAACCGTTTTGGTTCCCATTGAAGTCCATTATATGTAGAAAATCCTTGAATGTTTTCATCAAAAAACTTAATTTCTTTTCGACTGAAGAAAGAATGACATGGACATCTTGGATGACATGGGGGTGAGTAAATCAGCAAAGGTTTTTTTAAGTGAACTACTGCTTTAAAGGTATGAAACTAATAAATAATACTATTGTAATTTCACTGTAAAATAAAAAACAAGTATTTAATAATAATAACAACAACAACAATAATGTCCTAAAAGCTAAAACCACAGTTATAAAAGCTTTAACAAGCTGTTTATAAGTACTTCTTATTAGGACTTTGGGAAGATGACTGATACATGTTGTTTTTCCAAATGCATGTTTCAACAAGCGACTCAAGAGATGGAGTTGGAGTTTGTGTGGAGGCATCTTTCCTGTGAACTCAGACGCTGTTGAGATGCTGAGAACAACGGGTTGACAACATTTAAATGAACACAGTGCCATGTATTACTGTGAAACAAGCAGCGCACATATTTATCTAATCAAATCACAGAAACGTGTGAAATGTGAATATTTTTCCTACACAAACTCGTCACTTTGCTTCCTAAGGCCTTTATTAACCAACAGGAGCCAATTGGAGTTTGTTTACAATGGATGGATGCACGTTTTTTTTTTTTTTGGCTTCAAGCTGTTGGTTGCAATCCACTAACATTATAAACGTACGAAGAGCTGAGCAAGGATAATTTTTAATATAACTCAGATTGTCTTCGTCTGAAAGAAGAAAGTCATATACACCAAGGATGGCTTGGGGGTGAGTAAATCATCGGCTAATTTTCATTTTAAAGTGAACTAATTCTTTAATGGGCCTCGTCCTTTGTGCTTTAATACAAACACAAACACTTCCAGTCTTACTTAGCCTCAAGTTCACCACACCAAAAGAATGCACGTCAGGGGAACAAATACACAAGAAATGCTTGTTGACACAGCCTCTTCAAAGATTCTAAACAGCACCTTTTTTCCCACACTGGTCCCGTCGGGTGCTCAGCGAGGAGTCTCAGTCATAAGGGCTCCTGAAGGGCTAACGAGTTCTAATTCTGATTTACTTGATCTGGTATCTCAGAGGAAGCCGCAGAGTGCCTGCCAGTCTGGCTCCCCTCATGACCTCAGTGCACAGGCCTGATCACAATGGGCGGCCCAAAGTAGCCCCACAGCCTCATGGGTAACTCACAGCCAGTGGCAGGGGAGGATATCCTTGCGGAGTTTATGTACTCAGAAAAGCCATCTAAGACAGACAATGTAATGAAATAATTAGGGGCGGCCTCTCTGAAGTCTTCGACTATCAATGGCTAGTTTTATTTTGAGGTTGTCTGCTAGTCAGTGTTATAGTATTTTAGTATCACTGTTTTTTTTCCTCCCCCATTTCCATTTTTACTTTTTATTAATCATATCATAATTTTAGTACATCAAGTTAAACTAAAAGATAATAAAAAATAAGTCAATCTTTTATTTTATTTCAGTTAACATTTATTTTATTTCAAGTAACTAAATGTTTGTTATGGTTTTAGTTTTAGTCATAGATACCTGCACTAAAAGACTACACTGCATTCAAAGACCCTCTTGGGATACATTGCTGAACTTTGTCAGTAGTTTGGTATATATCTGTCATGGTAAAAATCCCAACATGATTCAATCAGAAACACACAACACAAGGAAATGTGTCTGGACGAGAGGGGGGTGGGGGGAAGGGGGGTGATTTATTGTTGCTTCCTTTGGAGTTGAGTAAACTGTGCTTTTTCACTGTTGATATAAAAACATCCTTGAATTCATTTGATCCATAGATTCTTGAGGACAATTTGTTACAAAAACATGGCTGCCAGGGGCTAGTGTTTTCTAATAAGGTGTGAGTCACTACTGAGAACACTATGTAGCCTTGCCATGGAGCCCAAGGGTAAAGCTGCACATTAAATTCAGCATGGTATAGTTTTATGTAGATTTGAGTCTGTATACTATTCAGGAAGCTCATATTCAATTGCAGAGTCATAAAATATATCACAAATATCAGAACCTGGCGGACATGAGGGACAGCGATAAATATCGGTTTAAATATCGGATACCCCTCTCACCCAGGTTGGGTTATTTGGCGACGCGGTCGAGAGCTTTGCCCAACAGTTCTCGGCCACCCAGAAACAGACGGAGGCCATCCAACACATCCTGCCCCAGTGGACAGCTGCTGCTCCCACCAGTCCGCTGGCCTCAGACCCTCGCAGCGTCCTCCGCTCCCACTAAGCCTCAGCAGAAGCAGCCACCATCCAGGCCTCAGCGTGGAGCAGGTTGCAGGAAGTCAACCACACCCGTCCAGGCCGCTGCCAGGAGGCAAACCAGGAGGCAAGCGCAGGTGCAAACGACCCTGAGACGGGCAACCCAGAGGTGGACCAAGTTGCTCTTCAGGAGGTGGTGAAGGCACCGCTCCATCCCCCGGTGGAGGGCCAGGCAGAGAATCTTTCCTTTCCTTTTCCTTTCCTTTACGTTTCCTTTTTTTTCTGCACCCACATTTTCAATTTCAACAAAAGAGCGATTTCTGAAACCTCTGGGTCCCAAGAGAGAGCGCTTGGCGGTCAATGACGCTTTGCCTTGTCACGCTCGAGCCCCTCTTTCAACGTCAGTGAGCAGCAGTGGCTGTGTTCCGGACACACTGACGCCTCCGCACACTCACTCTGCCCTTCGACCAAAGCAGGTTGTTGCACCTCACAATTAGATCCCACTTCGGGCTGCAATGCCATCCGTGGCGGGGCGGGTGACGCTTTTCTTAGACACTCAAAGTTGATCGGGCTCCCTGAAGTGATCCCAATTACGTTGTCACATCGACATCACGTCCCCCGTTCCCTCCTTCAGGGAATTACATCAGTAACCGAGTACAGGGTTACATCAGTAACCGAGACGTTTTCATTGGTTGAAACGATTCGGACTTTCCCATAGAAAACCAAAGAAAATGCTTAATGTGGCTTACTGCATTAAGACAGCAATATTAGAAGACCAAATTCAGTATACACCTTATTAATAAAAATAAAATCATTAAGCCTTTTTCACGTTTAGCATTTTAGAATGTCTGCGGCAGATTATGTGAATGGAGTGCCAGTGCTCCAAATAAGCTGTTTGTTCACACATCTTTGTTTTTGTTCTTTCGATGGGTAATCTAAATATCTGTAGCTTGAACTAGATGGAAAACTGTGCCGGAGTTCTGTGAATGTCCATAGTTTTATGAAATGATCTATAAGGCTGGTGAAGCTTATGGCAAACTGAGGTTTTACCTCTCAAAAGAACAGTAACGAATCCTCCTCTTAACGTGCTTTATGGCTTCCTCTTAACAGTAGGATGGAACCACTCAACCTACCCTGGAAGTGTAAGATCTGAACATTAAACACCAGCATGTAATCATACATTTTCAGCAGAAGAAATCTGAAACTTCAGTCTCAACAGAAGTGATAGATAATGCTAGAGTTTCTCTGACAGTAATAATACTCCTGAGGATCCCGAGCTGTTCCACAAAATGAATGAAATGTTCTTACACCATATCTACATGTCAACCACACTGAGAATCCTCTTCTTAGTTAATAAGGGCTGCGATTCAGGCCAAGATTGAGACATTGTGCTGCATGAATGCAAGAGCCAGTGAGGATTTCCCCCTCATTTATCTGTTCATTTTCTCAATATGCATGTGTCAGTCTTCACATTGCCAGGGAGAGAATATCGAGGAAAATGAGGAAGGAAATGCAATGGAAAACAGAGGAAAAGGAAAGAAACCCTAGTCGATAGCAAGCTGCCCCCATGCCGTTCCTGAATACGGCAGAGGGGCGCAAGTGCATGGCGCCATCATAAGCGGCCACCCAAGCGACTGTGGCAGACGGGGGAGAGGAAGACAGGCAGTGACGTCCATTAAATACCAACTGGAAAGGCTAGTCGGTGAGACAGCCTGAAGCAGAGTTTATATATTTTAGATGGTACTGATTTGGTTTCTGTCAGGAAAAAAAGCACAACGAAAACAGAAGAATATGAACTCCTCCCAAAGCCAAGTGTTTTGAAAGTTTATAACTTAAGTGCAAGTGTTGGCAGAGTAACAGATAGCAGAGTGAATATAATTATACTCATCTGAGCTGAGGTATTTTGAAATAAGAAATTCTCACACATTTTACTTCAGGAGCATTAAGCCTCAACCAACCTTAACATGTCTATAACACAAGTAACATACTCAATCATGAAAATCAATAATTATAAATATAGAGATTTATTTACGTAAATAAACCCCTTATGTATAAAATTCCAAAAACCAGTAAAAATCCAGTAAAATAAAAAACCAGTAAAAACCAGTAAAATATCCAAAAACCACTAGGCCAATGTTAAATATTTTGTTTAGTTCGACTTGTCAAGACTGTTTTCCAAAGATGGCTCCTTCCTATATACGCGGCGTGGATGTTCTCAATGCTTCGGTTTGCATGTAGGGACCCTCATTATGTTACCGTGTTAGTGTGGGGCTATTTTGAGCCTTGTTAGTGGTATTAACTAGCGATTTTTATTTTTCATTACTCTATGCCACATACTAGCGTTATACGCTAAACAGTTTTTAGAGATAAAACTCTTTACATTCGATAATCATGAAAACAAATCTCAGGGAACGGTTGACTAGGTAATGTGTTATTAGACCACAGGTTCATTTTGTACCGGAGTTGTCCTTTAAGTAAAAACGTCATATATATATATTACATATTGTTCTAAAATGCCTGATAGAAAATTTTGACTGCACATTTCTTTGAAAACAAAAACTTTGTTTATGCATCTACGTTTATGAAAAAGACTACTTTCTTGAGTACACACAACATGCAATGCTTAGTACTTTCTTTAAAGATCCATGCAGACCCATACATTTTACACTATTCGGAAGTCTTTCATAAACATTTCATGCATCCATGGGCATGTACTGTAAGTGTTGATGCATTTGTGTTAGTGTATGAATACGTGTGGATATTTCCTGTCTAGCTGCCATATTAGCATGTCCTGTCTAAAAGGAGGCTCTGGGGATCTCACTGCCGTCGATTATGCAAATATCTCCACTGTTCCTTTCCCTTTAGTTAGATATTCGAGTTAGAAATTGAATGTTTTTAGGTCCAAATCATTTGTCCAAGGAGTGTCCATGGAGACAACATTCCAGTCTCTTGCACAAGTCATGGCCATGACAACTAGTAATCTATATGGAAATTAATATGAAAATTTACACAAACAACAAAGCATGAATAGTTGGGTCGAATTAAGTAAAAAAAAAGAAAAAGAAAAAAAGGAGGCCAGAGAAGCCAGGGAGCGAGGGAGGCGAAGTTTAGCAGAAGTAGGAATGAAAAGAAAAATCAGCAGTACGGATTTTAAACAGGAAGAGAGTGGCGTCAGTACAGCCCAGAGATAAGAGAGCCGCGCTGCATACACAAACACAGAGCTCAGTAGCCTAGCAGCTCCCAGCTCTAGAGGCGCCTCGCAGTAGCGCTGTCCACCCACCTAGACGGAGCTCCAGGCCCCAGACCACATCACACACACACACACACAAACTAGCATCCTATCCTCATTCAATGGATTAGAGGCATAATACGAACAGTTCAGGCCCTATGGAACAAAGGGACTGCATTCTTAAAAATAAGGTTTCAAGTTTTAGTTATAATAGCCTATATTGGCATACAGAACGTGCACTTTACAAAAATGATGTGTTGGCTCAAAAAATAATAATAATATTGCAACGGTTTGCAGTTATGACAACTTTGAATGAAAATATTTTCAGCCAACAAACTATATTGAGTTCGAGGAACTTAATAATCTAAACATAAACACACAATTTTAAGTTGATTACTCAAAAAAGTTGGAACCGATTAATCGTATCAGTTTCAGTTAAAATCCACAGCTATCATCATAGCACATGGGACATGTACCTTATTTAGACTTCATTTATATTTAAAGAGTAGGATATTACTTACAGTATCACATTGGAATTAACACAGTCATCAAATTTAGTGTTACTTTCATGTCATCTACTCTTCAATGGTAACCACAAAAACTTAAACACTACAACAACATTAAACACTGACAGGTCTTTCCTTTTACTAAAAAAAACACATAAAATAACACATTTCAACATTTATTCTCCTTATCCAGTCCTATACAAAGCATACTGGGAACTAGAAAACCACAACCCAATTTCCAAAGTTATCCATTTCATTAACTACAACTTTTTACAATTTTAAAAATGAACAGACAGATTGCCTGAATTACTTTTTACATTTTGGGGATTCCCAAAGAACCTTTCAGTGAACAGGTCTTAAGTATATTTTATTTAATATTCTAAATAACCTTTTTCTGATATATATATGTTTCTCTGTTTTTCTTTTTTTTTTCTAGGAAATGTTCAATGTATGTTAAAGGTTCTTCATGGAGCCATTGATACCAATAAAGAAGCTTTATATAAGAGTGAGTGTACAGAGAGACTCTCAAGCTTCATAAAAAGCAAAGCACTGTAAAAGTATCACAAAAGTGGCCAGAATCACATGCTATATTACAAGATTTTTGTGTGTGACACAAATGCCTTTGTCAGTCAAATCCATTTAGTCAACTGGATCAATACTTCATTATTGCAAATTCTCCCATGAAACACAGTGACAGCAAGGATGGATAATCTTGAATTTGATTATAAGTTTGGAACAACAGGAGGGTGACTAAATCATGATATAATTTTCATTTTTGGATGAACTATTATGGAGCAATAAGAACGTCAAAAAATGCTTAAATCAAAACTGTACATAAAAATACTGAATGTAATTATGATTTTATGAGGGTTTGATTTAAAAAAAATTATGATCAGAACAGATACAAATATGACATTTGCTTTGTTTGTTAGAGTACGCTAATCCTTTAAGAGTCATAAACCCTGATTCTACTCAAGTGACAAAACTAATATTCATATATTGTTCCAATTTCCTGACACTGAAAGACACTGCATAACAGAAGATGAGAATATTAGCATGTATTTTTTATACTGGCAAGTTCAGCGAAAAATATAGGTAAAGACCGTTGTTCTGAGCTTAATGAAATATGAATTATATGAAAGCCAGATACTGATAAAAAGCTAAGGATACACAGAGGAGTATGTATGAGGTTGCAAGAAGGGTTAATAAAAGTGGCCTGCAGGGCTCTGTTTTTCCAGCAGCTCTCTGTCATTTCTGAATGTGAACTCATAAAATCTTTCATTGCGCTGCCACAGAGGGAGTCGTGCCAGAGGCCTACATGTGCACACACTCACAGAGCCACAAACTAACAATCACCCTGACAACAGTTCACGCCAAGCGTTGCATGTTTTATACCTAAGAAGAAGAACATTCTCAGAACTTGTACTTGATCATGCAGTAACAGACAAGACATTAATAATGTTTAAAAAGAAAAAAAATGCTGTTCATTTGAACTTTCTATTCATCAAAAGTAAAAGGTTTCATGGATTTCCACAAATGATTAAGTAGCTTAACTGTTTCCAAAATTGATAATAATATGAAATTTTATTTGAGCACCAAATCAGCATATTAGAATATGGTCTGAAGGATCATTTTCTTTTGTCAAATCAACTTAAATAATTTATGTAGTGCAGATAACATAATATTTTGAATTTCTAATGCTTAAATCAATCTCCTTCATTGTATTAACTCAATTTTCCAGTTCAATGAACTTAAAATTTTAAGGCAACCAAGTTACTTCATTTTTTTAAGTTAAACCAACAATATTTTTTACAGTGTGGAATAATTATGCTGAAAATTCAGCTTTACCATCACAGGAATACTTTACATTTTAACACATATTTTAAAAGAGAATAGTAATTGTATTCATATTTGATATGTTTTACTGTATACATGTTTTACTGTCACATCAACCCGATCTCACGACCAAATCGTACGAATTCAACGAATGATTAAAAGGTGGCAAATTCGTATCAATTCATACGCCCTCACTCGTACGAATTAGCATGATTTTGCTAAATCGTACATATTTTACGAATTGGCCAATTCGTATGAATTCGTACGAATGACCTACCCCTTACCCCGCCCCTAAACCTACCCATCACGTGGGTTTAGACAAATCGTACGAATTCATATGAGTGAGGTCGTACGAATTAGATACTTTTAATCATTCGTCGAATTCGTACGAATTGGTCGTGAGATAGCATAGGTCACACACACATCCATTCTCTCATGCTCACAGAGATTGTATTTTTTTATGTAAATGAGATGTTACATTCGTACAAGAACATACTAGTGATCATCTCTAATAAATATCAAGGTGAAAAGTGTGGAATGTGTCTCAAGAATCAGCGAAACGACACCACTGTGTGCAAGGAGGGGCAAAATTACAGCTGAAGGCAAGCTGAGAGCACTCAAACTGGGTCAGGAATACAGAACCACTATGCTTACCCTGATGAGACAGGACTGAGAGAGAGACTGGCCCTGAAAGACTACAATCTAAGGATGGTAATTAGAACCATGCATGATTGTGGATTTGCATTTCCCAAACCAGCGGTAAAAATACGCCTGGATCCAGTGGGTAGGACTGAGATCTACCCACTGGGCCATTTATGCAACATCCAGAAGAAAATAATTAAGCTCCCTCTGAGGATCAAGACTTCTGGGAAATATGAAGGTCAAGGATTAAAGAATTCAATGCAGATATCAGGTGCAGATTGACAGCTTTTCATATATATATATATATATATATATATATATATATATATATATATACTTCATATAAATAAATACACCGAAGTAATACAGCACACAAATGTGCCACAACTGTCTAATACATTTTCTTGTGTGTTTTTTGGTCACAGTAAGACCAAAGCCTGTACTTGACATGTCTCTGTCGTCATTTGAATAATCAATCATTATGCATGCAGGCTCTCAGACGTGTTATGGCGCTTGATAAACACAAACGGAGTCATTTCCGTCTCGTGATTATCAGCAGGGAGACAATCAGTCCATCTCTATCCTGCCCACTGTTTAATGGTTGCAGCCGGCTCTTGAACTTGACTAAGTAAACATAAGATCACTGCTCTCTCAGTATGATTGCTAAAAATTTTAGAGTGGCGCCTTGAAGATGTTAGCTGTAGATTACATATACCTGATTCTATGAATGAAAGGCTTTTTTTGTCAGCAGTTGAAAAATCAGATCAAACTGAAATGTTAAAGCTTGAGGCAAATAAAATATAGTGTGTCGAGCTGCATATTGGCAACTGAAGCATATAAAGTAAACTATATAGCAGAGGCTCATGCCGAGGGTTTTTTTGTCATGACATATAGATCCAAAGTCCCACATACACCCACAATGGAACTGTGGCCACATTTTAATTATAATTCTCCTTGATTTAATTACAGCCAGTTAAATAGGTTCTGAAAGCATTGCGAAAGTCTCAAAATTTTACAGCACTCTCTGTAGATAGAAAGTGTCAGCCTATTTATACTGTATTATCTAAGTCTCATCAGTTAAAA
The DNA here is from genome assembly GCA_038021265.1 of Cyprinella venusta. Lineage (NCBI taxonomy): Eukaryota > Metazoa > Chordata > Actinopteri > Cypriniformes > Leuciscidae > Cyprinella > Cyprinella venusta. Next base: position 7,541,484 of record CM075871.1, read on the forward strand.
TTCTTTTAGGTTAACTAAACAATGTGGGTCAATGCAGTCCTGAGTGTGTTTTTGAAAACTGGCGACAGTAATTATGTATATGTTGACCACAGATGTTAAAAAAAGCCTTGTCTCTTGTGAACGGTTTTGGGTCAAAATCTATGCCAAAATGCCCACAGGGACACGTGGGATATAAAGAGAAAACCATTTTGCTTAGTAAGCTGAATAAAGTGTAAATATGGTCTCGATTACGGACGTAACCCTCTTACGTATATAGGGACATCGAATTGAGGACGAAAGGGAACTGCATTTACCCCTATAGGGCCATTTTCCTGTCCACCAGTAGGAACTCTGAAGTTATGTAAGCTGGTCAAAAAATCATTTAAGTGCAGCATTCAACAACGGCAACAACTGGAGGATGAAGGACGCCCTGATCGGAGCTGTTTTTGTGTCATGTGTTGTGGGTTTCGTGATAACGGAGATGGAATGTAGGCCTACACAAGTTATGTGAGCAAAAAGGAGGGCTAAGAGACTTAATCTCAATTAAAAGCTGACTCTTCTATCCAAAGCGACTTACAATTGCTATATATGTCAGAGTCTGCACGCCTTTGGAGCAACTAGGGGTTAAGTGTCTTGCTCAGAGACACATTGGTGTCTCACAGTGGATTCGAACCTGCGCCATCACCACCCCATGTTATGCCTGAAGTCACCAAAGTCACACATCTGTGATCCAATCTCAAACATAAAGGGTTAAATAAAGGTGTAAATGAGGTCCAAAATGTTTTGGGATTGGATCACTCAAACTACATGAGGTAGTTAAAAACACATGTGACAACATACTGATGTAACTGTCAGTCATACAAAAATCGCTTAAAGTGTGCTTTCATTTATTGCTCTGGGTCAGTGAGACTTTCATTTCCTCAACATTAACCATTCAAATAAGTCGTCAGTCTCTGTCTTCCTCTCAAACTGCGTGTTTAAAGTAAATTAATGCAGAAACAGAAGATAGCTGAAGCATATCTGTCTGCTGGTGTGTCTTTCAGACTGCCAAAGTGATAGTAGAGGAATTAAGGCTTCTCTTTATTTTTTTCATCCCACAACTTAGGAATGCCAAGCTAGGCATTTGAAACTCGTTGAGATGCATTAGACTACGTCAGAGCATGGGATTGGCATCCATATTTCCAGGTGTGACTCTCAAATTGTCCTGTTAGTAACAAAAGTCAATCCCTTTCTCTAACTCTATAGTGACCGATAATGATATTAAATATCACTTGGTATTGCATCTTTAAGCATTTACATTGTATTCTGAAGTATTTTGGGCAGCACCCACTGCTTTCAATAGTGTTATGCATATGACAGTTTCTCCTAATACAAACCAAACAGTCTCGCTCTTCCACCACACAAAACCCATCTTTTCTAACATTTAATTACTAAAGAGAGCTGTACAACCTTAATATGCTCATAAAACATGCCAAACATTTGTCCATATTAATAAGACTGGTTTTCGACTATCTGTTCTGTTTATAGAGCATGTATACACCTAACTCAATTTTAAAAAATTCAATTAGTCAAGCCTTTGGTTATATGATGCTTTTCATTACCAAAGTGTTTATGAACCGCATAGCTTTCCAAACACACGTCTGACAGTGAGACTCTGCTTCTGTGTGAATGTGGATTTACAGGTTTATAAAAAGCCAATGCAACATTATCCACCTCCATTCTCTTATTTTCAACAGCAGAATCTATGCAAATCAGTGTTATTTTAGTATCTTTGAGGTGTTATTATATTTTCTATTAATATGAAACTTCTTTTCATTTTAAAATTTTCCATTTTCATTTTAGTTGAGGTTTTAGTTATGTTCTTTTGTTGCTATTCTACAGGAATTTTATTAAAAAAAAATTATGTTAATATATTTTTTTTAATAATTTTTAATTTCCATTTTAGTTATTTTAGTTAAAGCTAGATTAAATAAAATACGTTTTTTTACATTTTATTTTATTTCAGGTCATTTATTTAATTTTAAGTGACAAAAATGTTTCAGTTTCAGTTTTAATGAACTAATAACGCTGCAAAAAAATCAAAGCTAAAGAGCAACATAAATGCGTGAGTTTATTAACTTGTTCCTTTGTTTAAGTTCCCAGAGAAGGAAACAATGATGACAGGACAGAATATAATAAAGACAAGAACCGCGCACGGACCGACTGTGGGATAGTGAAGTGTGGAGACAGAGGGTGCTTCTCTATTGATTTATCCTTCTGTAACCTCTTTCTGTCTTTCCCCCCCCTACAGACTGTGTTTTTGGGAACTGGTCTGGCCAGGCAGATTTGACTGGAGCCAGAGTGTAGATACAAGGCTGAGCTCAGATAAACAGCTTCTTGTTTGAGCCGCCGCTGCGCTGAGCTTCTCTGTGCTGAGCTGAGCAGGCTGATAAGAAAGGCACTGGCGGCAGCCAAGAGAATGGACCAGGGCCTGGGGAAGTAGACACTCTGACTGCACCCTGCCCTCCCCTGACCGCTTCTCCTCCCAGCCCTAATCTCTCCTCTTTTCTTCTCTCCCTCGCTCTTTTCACAGCAAAAGGGCAGAGCTGCCTAATTGCCTGGTGAGAGTGAAATGTATCAGTGGGCCACATCAGTGTGGGGAGCAGGGGAAGAGACGCAGACATTAGCTGGTCAGACCCGGGAAGAGTGACTGAACTCATATTTATACATTCTAAAAGTTAAAGTTATTCATGAAATAATTAAATCATTTAAATGAGTAAAATAAAGTAATTAAACCCCACTATGATCCAATTTATGACTTTTGAGTACGTCAAACTGTTGCTACAAAATGTAAATGTGAACAAACATGACTGTGATTTAAAACTATCTCCTTTCGTGTTCCAAAGTAAGTTATATGGGTTTGGGATGTCATGTGGGAGAAAGATTTTTGGGTGCACTATCACTTTAAATTCCAGAGCATCCTTGTCTGTTTTTATTTGATCTCTACAACACAAAACATGCCATGTTCCCAATGCCTTAAATTCTCTCCCAGCTTTAAATACCTCCTACTATCACAATTGATCATCATGCCTGGGAGACATTGATAGGCCAAACATGCCAGAAGATTGGCAGTCAATAACACAGCAAGAACGCTTTGGCTCAGCTCTGGACTAAACCCACATCTGCTTCAAATATCTCAGTCTCCCTGCCTGTCTCTGTCTCGTATATATATGACAGGAAAATAAATATATATTTATTTTATATATAAAAGAGCCTGGGTAGGGGCAGAGGAAACGGGGCTCTAAATACTAAATTTTATTTAGTATTTTTTTTAGTATTTTTTAAAAATACTTAGAATAATTGTTTGCAGTTATTATGACTTTGACTTTTTTTCTGCACTAAATAAACACATCAGGCAAGGTATAATACAGCTTATGCTGCTGTCAGGTCAGATGATCTTTCTCAGACTTGGCACCGAGTCTTTCTTTCTCTTTCACTCTCTCCCTCTCTGTCGTTCTACCTCACAGTCAGTGCCTGAGGACTGACGGCGGTTTCTTTTGTGCTCTTGCTTATTTTTGCTGACCTGGAACAGGCAGACAGACACTGAACAGAGCCTGGGTAGGGGGCGGAGGAAACAGGGGGCTCTCCTGAAATACAGTCCTCTGCATTCGGGAGGGTGAGGTAGAATAACAGCATCATAGCTCTCAGGTGTCACGCCGTCTGGCACAGGGTTGGGAATGGGGGGAGGAGGCAGAGAGGGGGGCAGAGATGAAACGAAAGCACTACATGGAGAAAAAGTAATTAATGCAATAAAGAATAAAAGCCCATCAAAACTTTGTCTGAGATTAAGATGCATCTGGATGTAAGATTTTCACAATTACAATGCCAAAAAAACATCACTGTGTATTTTTGTCTTATTTTACATTAAAAATATCAGAACATCCATAATGCCACATAAATTTCCTCAACAAGATTTTCTGAAAAGTGTATACATTATATATACACAATACATAGATATAGATTGATACTAGTGTTTACTCTAGAAGTGATACTGTATGTGGTTTTGAAGATAACAGTCATCTAATAACGTAATATGCCAACTTTCTAAGACAAGCCCATAGCAAAGAAGACCCAATCGTCATTGGCCAATGGGTTGAGGTCTTTAATTCCATCCAATCGCCCATTTCACACAGTCCACTATTCCACATGGTGTGGTCCTAACCATTCCTTTCTGTCATGGCACCGGATCAACTCGTCAAACACAGGATGAGGTCAGAAAGGAGAAGCTAACATGCACATTCAATACAAAGGGGCCACAGTTTGTTTATCCAAAAGAATCTGTTTTAATTCAATATCTTTTAACAAGTTCCTCTCAGAGGTGGTCTGTCCAAGAAAGGAAAAGTCATTCCAAACAACCACCACTGAAACATTACGGGATCCAAATCAACGACCAGTTAAACCTGACTGAAAAAAAGACAGTTGAAATGTGTTGTCTGGCAACACAAGCAAACGTTTCGTTCAGGAAAATTGCAACCAAACTGACAATTAAAAACGAAGTATTTTGATTCCAAACATTGCATTCTTTTTCCTCTTTCAGGAGCGGTTTAATGACTGTACCAGTCCAGACTGGTTAATCCACAGTAAAGCCCCAACATACTCACTACCTGTTTTTCTGTTTGCATAGTTCTAGGGTGTTCACTATGAATTTCCGCATGATCTGAAGAAAGCCCATTGTGATTCTACCCTCCAGCCTTATCCCTAAATATGTATAGCTAAAACCATAAAACTGGAGACCTTGACAGAAGAGTGATATGATTGCTCAACCCAGTTTATTAGGGTTTATGGAAAGGCAGGCAAGCGTACAAGGTCAAACAGATTAAAGTACAATTAAAAGCAAACAAACGATTAAAAGAAGTTAACAGTGTGCTGACACCCTTTGCACCTTCAGTCATGCTTCTGCCAGCAAAATACATATTAACGGGAAGACAAGGGTGGGACAACATACTGAAGATGTTCTTTGAGAAGAGTAGTAGAAACAGAACAGTTTGTTAGGAAAAGGTGTGGACCAAAATGGGAAACAATGAAAAGTAGACTTTGTTCACTCTGCATATAAATCCTATATATATATATATATATATATATATATATATATATTTTTTTTTTTTTTTTTCAATCTTATTTTAGGACTGATTGTCTGTATTGTCATTTTATTTTTTATTTTTTTGTCAAGTTATTAAATTCCATCTGTGTTCAGAAAATGACATTACAATAAACACACTTACAATCAGACTGTATATACAGTAAATATATATATATATATATACACACACACACATACATATTTATATAAAAAAATAAAAATTATATTAAAAATATTATATATATTAAAAATAAATTATTTATATATATATATATATATTAATAAAAAAGAAAAAATATTAAATATTAAAAATAAATAAATACATTGTATATATATATATATATATATATATATATAATTTATTTATTTATTTATTAAATCTGATTCAAATCAGATTTTTAAAATAAAAAATATTTAATATATATATATATATATATATTACCCAGCCCTAGTTAGCACTAAAGACGCTTAATATAAAGTGGGACCTGCAATTTATAAAGCAAGAACCTGAAAGATACAAAAAGCAAGCTCAATACATGTGCAGTCATTAAAAAAAGGCTGTTGAGGTGAGTTTTGAGATGAGATTTAAAAGTATGAAGACTAATATCCAGAGGAAGGAAATTTCATAAATGAGGAGCATAACTTATAGTCTCTAAACCCCATATGTGTTCTGACGAATACTAGGTAAGTTGATGAAGAAGATCTGATAGTACGAGTAGGAGTGTGGATATGAAGATTGGAGAGTTATAAAATAGCAAGATATGAAGGCAAGAATTGAGTCTGATAGGCACAAAAAAATTATATTTTTGCTACTTGTCACCTATCTGAACGACATGAAGTGAGACGTCACCAACTAAGGATATATTTTTAAGGGAGTTTTAAGAGGAGAGCAACGATCTTCCGCGAGCAGTTTCCGTGCTGCCTTTTAAGGAGCGGGCATGCATGATGGGGCAACGGGCGAGATGTCCTCCTGCTGCACCCACCAAGATCATAAGATCAACCCTGCTAACAGCGGCTCACCCTGCCTCTCTGGGCCGCGAGCAGGACAGGCCATGACTCAGCGGCAGACAAAGAGTCCGATGACGATGGAGATAAGGGCTCATCACGTCACCAGAGCGCACAGAGCCGGTGATAATACCACTGGCCTCTCCCTGCTGGCTCCAGTCTGCTCTGCCCTCCCGCCGGTGCCATCTTGTCTTCATTCTCACTCACAAAAACACAGTCACACACACACACACACACACACACACTCCCAGAGGCTAGCGACTGACTCTGTACTTTTTCTCACGACAAAGGGTTCCCCACCCCCAGGACAGACTGCCTCCATAATGCCACGCTCCGCTGCACAGAGAAAGAGAGATAGAAAGAGAGAGATACTCCTCCTGACAGCGATCACAGGCTCAGACGCCAGTCTCTGCGCTATCATCAGGGCGCGATGAGGAGATAATTCATGGAAAACTCGAAAAAACCACAGCCATTGTTTAAAGATAGTCGGAGATGCTCAGACACGAGAATAGACACAGAGATCAGATCCTTTGCCATGTCGCCAGCTTTTGTTGCATCATCACAGTGTTGTTAATGACACATCATAATAATCTGACTCTCAAGGTTTGTTTCCTCCAACGCAATTAGCCAGACATTACTCGGATAAATAAGTCTCCTGCGCTCATGGCCCGTCATGTATGAACAAGTGAACGTGCCTGGCTACAGTGCTGAACATGAAAATTGGGGTCAAGTTCAGTTCAGGGGTTGATGATGACTAGCCTGCTGCCCATGTGTCCTCCTGTTTCCTCTTTCTGGAGGAGGAGAGAGGTCAGCGGTGATGGCTATGTAACGTGACCCCTGACAACACATACACACATAACCTCCTTTCCATCCTGCCACAGTGACAAAGCTCACGTTCACGTCTCAAGGAAAGCCAAAAAGACCTTGGCGCATTCTTTTGAAATGACCGTTTAATTGTTGTGGATGCAATGCCCTATTCAAACGGTGGAAGTAAGTTTGTCCGTATGCATTACAAAGGAAGCGGTAATCAGATCTGATCGTGGGATGCAATACAGAGGAAGACGCATGATTGTTGTAATGCTTTTACGTTGAATTTCAGCATCCTTTGAACCCGATCAAAAGTGAGCCTGGGCGGCTGACTTATCAGATTGTGGAAAACAAATCCATGTTGGGAGAAAACATGCTGGTTTTAATCATGTCATTCATGTCGTACAAGTGGTATGATTTTAGGCATTTAATTACGCAAAGTTAATAAGGTCTGCCAAATGTAACCAACTCCCTTATTTTTCTTCATTTTTGAATGTTTTGTTGGATGACGGTGCAAAAAACAAATAGATTCCAGCTCTTAGTGGTTGAGTGAATTTTGTGCTTGCTTTGAGACAACATAGAAGAGAAAATCTAGTTCCAGAGTCTCTGGTGTATATGTGCATTCTAGCCTTAACGAGATTGGTTCTTTTAAACGAAAGGTAGGCTGCCTTTACTACAACCTAACTGTCACAATTTCTCCCATTCATATTTCAACAAGAATTCTGACTCCTTCTCATCCAAATCTTAGCATGCAACGCTGCCCCGTTCCCCATTCACTAAGTCACAGTGTCCATACTGATCTATAATTAATTTAAAAAGGCTTGTGGCCCAGACCACACTGTTGAAATGCTCTTTGTGTTTGGCTGGCTCACTTCCACACTGTCTGACAAGGATTGCATTTCTCTGCCTGACATGGCCATTGTAATGCTAAAAGCTGAATAATGCACACAGAGAGCTGATGTATCTGAAATAACGCGCTTGTTTAGCAGGAGACACTCAGGCCAGTCCATTTTGATTTGGTACTTAGAGGCTATAGGGATATTCAGCACAATTCACAGTGTTCACACAGTGTAAGCAAGTGTTGTGTACTCGAGATTCAGACTCGGTCTCGACTCTCGGCACAGTATTTTGAGTGCATTTTGACTCAGAATTGACTCATACTCGAACATATTAGGACTTGTACTTATTCCCGAGTCCACTCAAATCCCATTCAAATATGTCATGATTGTTACTGTATGTTAATATTTCTTTAAATTGTTTGATTGAAACGTCCAATGATTGCTGTCTCGGTCTTGACTCAGACTCGACTCTCTTTGGTCTCGGTCTCGACTCGGACTCAACCCTCGACGGTCTCGGTCTCGACTCGGACTCGACTCTCTTTGGTCTCAGTCTCGACTCAGACTCAACTTTGGTCTCGGACTCGACTTGGACTCAAGTCTCTTTGGTCTTGGTCTCGACTCGGACTCGACTCTCTTTGGTCTCGGACTCGACTCTCTTTGGTCTCGGTCTCGACTCGGCTCTCTTTGGTCTCGGTCTAGACTCGGACTCTCTTTGGTCTCGGACTCGACTCGGACTCAACTCTCTTTGGTCTCGGACTCGACTCTCTTTGGTCTCGGTCTCGACTCGGACTCGACTCTCGACTCAAACTCGACTCTCTTTGGTCTCGGTCTCGATTTGGACTCAACTCTCTTTGGTCTCTGTCTCGACTCGACCCTCTTTGGTCTCGGTCTCGACTCGGACTCGACTCTCTTTGGTCCCGGTCTCGACTCGGACTCGACTCTCTTTGGTCTCGGTCTCGACTCGGACTCGACTCTCTTTGGTCCCGGTCTCGACTCGGACTCGACTCTCTTTGGTCTCGGTCTCGATTTGGACTCGACTCTCTTTGGTCTCGGTCTCGACTCTCTATGGTCTCAGTCTTGACTCCGACTCGACTCTCTTTGGTCTCGGTCTCGACTCGGACTCGACTCTCTTTGGTCTCGGTCTCGACCCGGACTCGACTCTCTTTTGTCTCGGTCTCAACTCGGACTCGACTCTCTTTGGTCTCAGTCTCGACTCTGACTCGACTCTCTTTGGTCTCAGTCTCGACTCTGACTCGACCCTCTATGGTCTCGGTCTCGACTCAGACTCACTCGACTCTCTTTGGTCTCGGTCTCAACCCTCTATGGTCTCGGTCTCGACTCGACTCTCTTTGGTCTCGGTCTCGACTCGGACTCGACTCTGTAAATACAGATATTTTATGTTCATGTTTAAATGTGATAATAATAATAACAAACTATTATTAATAAACTATCAATTATCATCATCATCAAAATTCTACAGAAATATACAGATAAGGTGATAATTGTATTCATGTGAAAACATAATTATTTAGACAATAAAATGTATATTCTATAATGTCTCAAATGTGAAAAAAATAACAGCTAAAATCAATCTTTTTAAATGCTAAAAGTGATTTTAGGCATCATTCACAACATTATATTACAGCATGAAAATGGATATTCATTTTGTGATTTGCAAAAAGATTAGATTTAACGTTATTAAATTAAAAATTAATTAACAATATATAGTGCGAAATGCACAAGACAAATATTGGGTAAAATAATACATTTTAAATCATAATGCACATAATACTTTTTAGTACTGAATGAAATATGTTTATTTATAATCAACGTTTCTCTTTGTCTGACTGTTTTGCTCCAGAGGTTTCTGATATTCTCAATCTGCAGCCATAAACTAAATGAGTTTATGATGCTCCAATACAGATATGCAGTATTATAACAGCCCTCATCCTGAGTAAAAGACATAGAGAGAGAGAATAAGAGAGGGAGAGAGAAGGAAAGAGAGAAGCAGCGTTGATGGCTCTTGGCAGGGTATGATAGGGGCAGTGGTGTAGTCATGGGCAGAGTCATCATCTGGCAGCACATTCCTGCCCTATCTGTGCAGTAAACTGGATCTCCTACTTCCTCTTATCAGCTGTCAGGAATTCTCTAACTGAGGCTCTCCCTTCTCCCACTCTCTCTCTCTTCTCCATTGCCCTCTCTCCCTTTGACATAGAGCAATGATGGTTAATGGTCATTAAGATAAGAGAGCGCCACGGGACGTCGGACGCCTCTGAGGACACGCTGGAACCCAAACACTGGGAGGGGATGCATCACATCATCACCGGCCCAACATCTAACCTTCCTCCAACCTCCATCAGCCAGTTAGTTGCCATTAGTGACAAACAAATATGTGCTCATTAGACATGGAAATGGTATTGTAAATGCAAAGTGTGCATGCCTTAAAAATGCGGATTCATTCATAAATAATATGTTTGGCCGTTTTTCTTAATGGTAAACAACAGAACATTATACATTAGTAATATTGCTCCAAGTACTATTGCATATGTTAAAAATAAAAAGGTTTGTTTAAGCGCTCTCTGAGCGTCAAAGGATTCTTGCTGCATAAGACACTTTGTAATTACCGTAATTTCACGGTGACAACACGTTTCACTCAGAGCTGTTTACGTTCTATCAACACTATCAACGCCTAAATTAAACTGCAGCGGTCAGGTGGTACAACTGTGAATTTCTAACCTTCTAAGCTAAGAATTTTCAGAGAGCTTCTACATTCACCATGTGACTGTCACATGGTGAATGTAGGAGCTGTCTGAAAATTCTTAGCCTAGAAATTGTAATTATAAGCTATAAGAGGACAATTCTTGTAATTACGGTAAATGAGACGTGACATGAACGCACATTCTCTTTACTGTGATCATTTTAGCCAATCACAAGCTTGTGAACGCAATAGCCTATCAGTGTTAGGCTAGTCAGAATTCGCTTATAGGCTACTAAAATCACAAGGTTTTGTTCAATCCGAGCCACATGCTTTGATTATTTGATAATTATAAATAACAAAGTGTAAACACGATGTAAATAAGAGATTCATTTAACAATGAATACAGCTTTATTAATACAACGCGAGTTTTCGTGAGAGTGCAGAATTCAGTTTGTTCTTTACAGATTGACAGCTTTTGTGATTATAAAGAACGGGCTCTTCTGCGTCACTGAATCGGAAACTGCGATGATTGCCAGTGATAAACAATGGACGATTAAACAATTTTAAAGTACTTAATTCAACACTTTTGCTCTGGTATCAAAATTGGCACAGAGAACCGGAAAATCTTTCTGGTTTTGGTACCGACAACTGAACATTTGGTACCATGACAACCCTATATTATTTTACACAACACAAGGGAGTGGTGATACTGTGGATAAATATGAAAAGTTTCTCATGCATCCTCTTCTCGACTTGTTAGACTTCCAAACCTCGTCACTAATGGCATTCCTAGCGAGTACTATTTTGTTAATATAGAAACACAGAGCTGTAATGACACCTTCAGAACTTCACTCCACTGATTCAACGGACATAAACCAATGCCTTTATGCAACTCAATTGGAACCAGATGCTGACTTTAGCTCTGCTGTCTTCTGATATAGAAAACGAGAACAAGAACTTCAAAGCTAACTCCGTATTTAGATGCTAACCACAATGTAATATTACACGACAGAGTTTCAAAATTCCCATGCCTCAAATTCTTACAACAGTATGAGCAAGCCAAAGGATCGCTCATTAGCTCAGCTATATAGTCACACGTGCAGTTAGACAGTAAGGGAGTTTCAGTATATGTTAACAGAATGTTGCTTGTGCAATCTTTGGTCTAAGTTAAGTTAATACAATTATTGGATTTGTTCACTCATTATGTTATATAAATATATTTATATAACATACACTACCATTTAAAGGTTTGTGGTCATTAGGATTTTATTAAAAACTAACTGAGGATGCATTAAATTGTCAAAAGTGACAGTAAAACATTTATAATGTTACAAAAGATTTATATTTCTAATAAAAGCAGTTATTTTGAACTTTGTATGCATCTGTAAAAAAAGTATCACAGTTTACACAAAAAATGGGCTATAAATGTTTTCAACATTATAATAATGAGAAATGTCTCTTTGGTATTGCAGAAAATCAAAATGGTCAACATGCATGACACACACGACTGTAAACTATATACAAAACAGTTATTTTAAAATGTAATAATATTTCACAATATCATTGTTTTCCTCTTTTTTGAGCATAACAGAGAACTTTCAAAACATTAAAAAAGGAATCTTATAGAGTACAATTTTTAAAAGGTACATTGTAAAAAAATTATCATGGGCCTTGGCTCTTGCAATTTTCATTAAAAAAATTAAGGATATTTAAAAAATATTGTGTATATTTCATTAAGAAAATTGTGGTTCAGTTTTGTATAGAAAATATTGAGAAGATTTCACTAATAAAATCAAGAGATACATTTTCCTAATTAAAATAAATTAAATTAAGGTGTATCTTTAATTTAGAAACACCATTGTTATTTCCCAGCATGCTTTGCACATGGTTGGAAATGGAGAGGAAATATTGAAATTAAGTGTTATTTTATGTGTTTGTGAGTAAAGGGAAACATCTGTTAATGTTTAATGGTCAGTTATATTTGACTTTTGAAAGAGTTTCTGTTTTGTTGAAGTTTTGATCGTTACCATTGTGCAGAAGATAAGGCTTATGGTTAGGATGTGAATAACTGCATGTAATGATACTTATGAAGCATGTGGAATTGATCTTTCAGTAAAACCTTTGACTGTAAATCAAGTGCAGTAACAATTATTATTCTGAGCTGTGCTAGCAGTATTAGACTTTTAAATATGCAATATAACTCAAAGTCAAATATAAATAGGTTATTACATTTCAATAATTCACACACTTTTGAGCATCAACTTAAAATAAAAAAGCATATTTCACTTTAAAAAAATAAATTCATTGTGTCATAAATTTAATCATTTGGGGGATTTTACATGATTTATTTAGGTAGGTTCCATGAAAGAAATCAAACCTTAACTACTCAAAAAATTGTGTAATATTGTTACCATGATTTTTTTTAAAGTAAATAGAAATAACATTTTTTACAGTATAAATTATAATCTAGTTAATGTAAGATTGAATTATAAGATAATATTTTTATTTTATTATTGTTGTTGCTGTTGTTATAAACAAATAAATAAATAAATAAATATTATATTATAAGTAACAAGAACTTTAGTAAACCAACATTTAATTAAGTTCTTACCAATTTAATAGTTTTTCCAAATAAGAATAATGCAAGGACAATGCAACTACTAAATTAACTATGAGTTATTTGTAAGCATAATGGAGCTAAAGCATTCAAAAAGGTAATGTATTAATCATTAGTAAGGATACATAGGTACCGAAACACACACACACACAAAAAAACCTATACAACCTCAACAATCCATTAGATTTACGAGTTGTGACTATAATGTCCAAGTGTTCTAACAAAGCCTTTTCACGAACACAACCACAGAAAGAAACAATAGCAACGATCCAGCTGATCAGTCTGAGAAGTCTGTGTGTCTCTTTAAATAAAGATGTCAGTCGGTAGGACTGGACCTTTGAAGTGACAGCAGCCTGCATCTGTCCCAACTTCCCCCTCTGTTTATGTGACCACAGAAGCAAAAAGGAAAAGAAAAAAAAAAAGATTTATCGCACCTGCTCAACACTCTAAAAATACAGCCCTGCAGCAGCCCTCCACTGCAATCCTATACATACTTGTGAGTTAACCCAGGGAGAATGTAATGCCCTGTAAGTGGCTACAACTGTGGAAATATGAGATGACAGAGTGTGCGAGGCTGAGCAGATTATCAATTAATGCAGTGACCTCTGTAGTAGCAGAGGCTCCAAATAAATCCAATGACCTAAAGAGTGTCTCTGCCTGCCTCGGAGGAAATATTTCTGGTTTCGGCCTGAGCTGCCAAAGGTTACGGTGCTCTTCTGCAGAGTTCACGGGGTTCTATATTTTGTCTTCGGCTCGAATTTAGCATGTTAATGAAAACATTTCAACAAAAATGTTGATGCCTTATCTCATAAGTTTTGGCCAACTAATATGAATTTACATGAAAAGGAGGACAGAGGTGTGCTCGCAATGGGATGATTTACAGCTGGATCTTTTAGTGACTAAAGATATGGAAGCCAGATTGAAGAGGGTAAAGCAGGCAACATTATACAGCACTACAGTTGTAGCCTACATCTGTTTCAGACAACATTGCACACCAGCTAGCCATAATTCTGCTCACTCTGTGTTAATCTGTTCATTCTGCTCTTGGACTGGTCGAGGGGATCAGGAGAGAACTGCTCAACTCGTTTTACATTTCTGAACTTATCACCCCCTTTCCTCCACGGCCCCCTTCGAAATTTCACCCTGATTTGACGAAAGACGACAGACTTGGATAGACCAAACCTTGGTTGTTAATTGCGCTTGCCTCATGTTTGGAATAGCAGAATCAAAATGGACAAGAAAATAGTGCTGGAGTGCATTTTTGTGGTTGAATTTGTGGCCGAACTAGTGGCTTACGTACACAAAACTGCAACAAAAGCTAGAATGGCCACAGAAGTTTTAGTCTTATTTTATACTCCCACTAAACCAGTCAAGGTTTAACAAGGTTTTTTAGTCTGTCCTCTTTGAAAGTGCAGCAGAAAGTAGCCATATGTGCACATCACTGGAACCGAATGTCCACATTGGAGTCTGTGATTACCCAGAATGCAGCACTGGGATTAGTGTACTCTTGTTAGGCTTCCTATGAGTTAGACAGAAATCACCTTAGTTCCTCCTGAACCAAAACAACAAGCTTATGCTGCGTTCACTTCACGCCAGTGTTGTAGTCGAGACCAGCTCACTCGAGTCTGAGTTGAGACGGAGATCATAGAGGGTCGAGTCCGAGTCGAGACCGAGACCAAAGAGAGTCAAGTCCGAGTCGAGTCCGGGTCGAGACCGAGACCAAAGAGAGTCGAGTCCGAGTCGAGACCGAGACCAAAGAGAGTCGAGTCCGAGTCGAGACCGAGACCAAAGAGAGTAGAGTCCGAGTCGAGACCGAGACCAAAGAGAGTCAAGTCCGAGTCGAGTCCGGGTCGAGACCAAAGAGAGTCGAGTCCGAGTCGAGACCTAAGAGAGTCAAGTCCGAGTTGAGACCGAGATCAAAGAGAGTCGAGTCCGAGTCTAGACCGAGACCAAAGAGAGTCGAGTCCGAGTTGAGACTGAGACCAAAGAGAGTCGAGTCCGAGTCGAGAACGAGACCAAAGAGGTACGAGTCTAAGTTGAGACCGAGACCAAAGAGAGTCGAGGCCGAGACCAATGTGAATCGAGTTTGAGTCGAGACCGAGACCAATGTGAGTCGAGTTTGAGTCGAGACCGAGACCAATGTGAATCGAGTTTGAGTCGAGACCGAGACCAATGTGAGTCGAGTTTGAGTCGAGACCGAGACCAATGTGAGTCGAGTTTGAGTCGAGACCGAGACCAATGTGAGTCGAGTTTGAGTCGAGGCCGAGACCAAAGAGAGTCGAGTCCCAGTCGAGACCGAGACCAAAGAGAGTCGAGTCCGAGTCGAGACTGAGACCATAGAGGGTCGTGTTTGAGTCGAGACCGAAACCAAAGAGCAACACTTCAATGGCAACACTATTAATGCTGAAATGAATCTGCAGCGGTCAGGTGGTACAGGTCAAAGCTCTTTACATTATTTATGTTCATCTTTATTGTACAGTAATGTGCTTTGAGAGAGGAGGTAGTTTAATGACATCTCTCGTGATGCTATTGTTTGTTCCCTGTTGTACGTATTCATCTGTTTTGAAGGAGGAGTGGCTTTAAAGGGTGGGTGGGATCATATGCTTTCAAAACTAGCTGGCTATTGCAAGTTTCTCCAAAAATTACCAACCCTACCTTTAAGAAACTTTAAAGGAAGTATACAAGATATGGCACCTACAATAAATCCTCTCTGAACAACTCTAGTTTGTGGTTGACTGAGTAAACGGAGCACATTTAACGGGTAAGAAAGATATCACAGCTCCACTTTGGGTCCATAAAGAGGGCACTAGGAGTTTAGAGACCGACACGGATTGAAATAAGGCAGGACTGATTAAGATGGACTTCTGATAAGGGTCCAACATGCACAATGGCTTCCATACTATTCGTGGAGCGAGCGACACACGGTCGCACGCAACCCTACACAAGCACACAGGAATGCTCTCTCTCCCCGTCTCACACACACACTCACAGGATCGCGCCGCCATACCATTGGATATCTTACCATCAGTGTGGAGGCTGGCAGACACGACCCTTTGAAATGCGATCCTCAGCCTTTCCAAGAGCAGCCTCTTGCCCTAATTAGATGATTATATCCAGAACAACATTATTTTAACTCAGGAGAGTAGAAAAAAGTCTTTATTACTCAGTAAATTCCTCCTGACTTGCTATTTGTAACCGTGGCTAAGAGTTACCAACTTCAAGCTGTCAAATGAGTGCCAGATTGTGTCGAGTTTCGAAGCTTTAGAGGAGGGAATCATTTCTTTAGATTAGTTCCGCTCTCGGTTCCTCGCCACAGGCCCGCGCGCCCACATCCAATTCATCACGTCAGATCGCGCTGGTCCAGCTGTGGCGAGACTGGACTTTCTTTTTCTTTCCTTTTTTTTCCGCATAAAGGGCTGTGTCTACAAACTTTTCAACTTAGAAAACAAGAACTCAGCGCACAGCCCTGCATGCAATAAACAAATTTTTCCGTCCAAGTTCAAGAGCCCCACTTGATCATACCGAGCACTCTGTGTCCTGAGAAGTCCTGGGTAAAAAGTCAAGAAGATAAACACTTGGATAATCAAATAATGGTGATCAAAGCCTGTTTGTAAAGGGCAGCTATTGCAGCATAGACTTTGATGTCTTTATTAGTTGACTAGCCTCTTAAGACAGACATGATAAATTACAAAATGGCTCACAGCAAGACTCGTTGCATCTTAAAAAAAGGGAGTATTTGGTCTAAACTCCCAAAATGTTGTCACTGTGTGCAGAAAGTTCTTTGTCTTCCCAACATGAGAAGGCTTGTAATGGTGGAGGGGAAACGTCGCATTGCATCTACTCTTGGCAGAAGCAATGGTAATTTAGAGGCTTGAGCGAGCTGGGGAACAAAGGAGGGTTCGGCTCTGGGCGGAGAGGAGTCTCTAGCATGTCATTTCAGCGGTCGTCCATATATCTAAAAAAAAAAAAAGAAACGAAAAAAAACAGAATGCGCCATTCAAATATTTCCCTAAACTCTGTTTGCCCCATAATCATGTGTGTTTGCATTGTCCAAGCGGTAGAGGCCTGCTCCAAACACACACTGAAACTGCAAGGACTTTTTGGACCTGCAAGGTTTTTGATGAAAACATTCCAGCATTTTTCTCCATATAATGCACTTCAGTGGGAACCAAACGGTTCAAGGTCCAAAAGACAGATTCAGTGCAAACTCCAAACTGTTCAAATGGCTTTAAACAATTCCAGATGATGAATAATTGTCTTATCAAGCGAAATGATCGCTCATTTAAAAAACTAACAAAGTTTAAGTTTTATAAGCTCAAATGGTAGCCTTGCTCTGTACTGCGATGCGCGTTTGTGACTCTCCTGTTCGAACTCGTTCTTCAAAATGAACAAATCTTTTCCTGAGTCAATTCGTTCATTATGCTAGTTGTATGAACCAAATGACACTAAAAAAGATTCGTCAAAAACCTTAATTTCTTTTTGACTGAAGAAAGAATGACATGGACATCTTGGATGACATGGGGGTGAGTAAATTATCAGCAAAATCAGCAAAACCTTTAAGTTTCTTAACATCCACACAGACTTTACATATAGTGTGTGTGGGTAAGCATACTGCAGAAAACAGTTGTGCTGCTTAATATTTTTGACGAAACTGTGAAACAGTCTTGTTTTCAGGTTTCTCTTATAAAAATATTGTATATAGCTTTGAAAAGTCTGATTAATTCTGGTGAATCGGTTCGTTCAGATGTTTCATGTAAATGAATTAGGGTGTTTTTGTTGTTTTTAGCATAAATTTACCAATTTAAGTTTGATTACGCTCCCCTAATTGAGAGGAACATTCATTAATTTGAAAATCAGTCTTTTTAAATCTAACGTTTTGTGCCAGAAAAAAATATGGCTCTGATTAAAAACTATCAAGTTATGTTTTCATTGGACAGTGGTACTTTTAATAAATGAATAAAATAAATAAGTTCCAAAAATGAACAAAGCTTTGTTGGCCAGTACACCACAAAACTGTTCTGGATAAGAGCTCTCTAGCAACAAAATGCAGGCCACAGGTACTTCCTGTTGATGTCACTGCAGAAAGGGAGACTGAATCCAATGAAGATTGAAGGTGACAGGAAACGCTAAAATGTGGACAGGGTCATGCCTAAGAAGGCTTACAAGAACGTTTGACGTCTTTTCCCTGAAAAAAAAGCACTGTATCTGCCTCCATGTCGCTCTTTCCTGTTGCTGTGTGGGAAGCAAAACAACAGCCAACGATGTTTTGTCTTAAGATTCTGTTTCTCTTAACCTGAGTATCAGAGTTTTAGTCAAGACTGTTTTGATATCTCTATTAGGTCTGCAAGGGATTTAGTCTGAGCAAGAAAAATAAAACACTTTACAGTGAGAAGGAAACTGACCCTGGCTGTTTTACAAATGGAGTGTTTAAATTTGATGGTGGGAGACAAATTAAAGAATGAATAAGAAAAATATGGAACCTTTTGAAAGAAAGTGAGAAAGAACACCCTGAGCAAAGCACAAATTTTCTTACAGATGCTCGGCTTTGTGCCTGTTAGAAGGCAGGTCATGGAAAATGCTCTCAGAATGGGCCAAACAGCAGTTTATGAGTATTTCTGCGGCACGAGTCCATACCGCGGGCACAAGAAAACCTGCATACCCCATTTCAAAATAAACAGGGAGTTTTAAGAAAGGAGTCATAAACAAATCTATGTTTTGACTTCTTTTATTCATTGGAAGTATCTCAGTATCTATTTGATTCTTTTCAAGAGTTCAAAGAACAGTGGGACATTGTATGGTAGCTGGATTCTTGAAAACCCATGAAATATGCTGTCAGAATGATTTTGCATTTTAATCTTGATATGTTCAGTAGTTTAATAGACATATTACATATTTAAAGTGCCCCTATTATGCCTTTTCAAATATTGCCTTTTATGCAGTGCTATATAGCTGTTTGTAAAAGGTCTGCAAAATTTATTTTGGTCCCTTGCTTTTATGCAAGCAAATGTGCAACTACATGTCAACCAACTCTCATTAGTATTAGTAAACTGTCTGCTTTTATCTGCTAACTCTTGATTTTGATGCTCTTCCAACAGACATTCTTCTAACTACAAGTAACTTTGCAAGTGCATGTCGACTTATTCTAACCCTAACTCTACCAGTCTAATAATACTCTACTAACACTCCAATGAGAGTTTTTAGACACGTAGGTGCAACGTTACTTCTACTCAACAGAATGTGTTAAAGAAAGGGGCCATAAGAATAAAGCAAAAACAAGTTTTCAAGATCAAAATATACACAATAAATAATCTCATTGCCTCCTAAAAGAAAGAATCAATTCTGAACCGCTGAAGAGAGTCAGCAGCAATTCCAGTCTCACTTCCATAACATATCTACCTAGATTTATAACACATAACATAATGCCCATAATAATCCTTTAGGTGAGTGTATATCACCACAAGAAACTGACATGCAATTTAGCTGCTTAAAATCTTTGTTTAATGTAAATAAAACACTATGGCATCAATTTAACTCAAATAGACTTATGTGAAACTAAGATGGTAAATCAGTGCTTCGGCCCAGCGGAAATAAGCAAAACGACTGAAATCACTTATAACACGTTTTTGCGGATAGCTAAAACACTTTCTCAACATTTCACTGCCTACTGACTTTGTACAGTCCACATTCATTCATTCAAATGAATGAATGAATGAATGAAACAGTACTGTGATTCAGGAAGTCATAATAGCAAATGTGGTGAGAGCTCAGGGTGAGGGTCAGCATGATTCAATGTCATCTGGAGTCACAGGCCATCCAGGTCCAACAGGTGAACAAACACTGGCCTCTGAAGTTATCCCAACACTCTGGCAAGTTGTGGCTGTCATCGCCTAACACCAGTCTCCGGCAGTATATACAGACTGCAACTCTCTCGGATGGAAAATCTGAAGAGTTCCTCTCATTTAATTATTCTTTCCTCTCGCTGTCCAACACGTCATCACATACCATAGTTGGAACAAAAAAAAACAAAACAAAAAAACAATGGTAATTCAATCAGTGCATTTTTGCTGTACAGATCCAAACCAAGCCAACATTAGCTCAGTTTAACCTCCACGCATTGGCTGATTCTCATGTGAAGTATTTTGAAGCAAACAACACTCAAGTCTCAAACAACCGTGGCAAGAATGAGCAGCACATTTTATTTCTCCGATGCAACTGATTTCTATTAAGATCTGGGTGGTATTTCTTCAGAAATGCAGCAAGCAGCACTAGTAGAAACCCAAGCAAAACACCACCGGGAACAAAAAATAAATGGCAGTAAACAGGGTTTTAAGGGGATGTAATCGTGCTCTTGTTTATTTGTACTTGCTGCCTGGGTTCAGTGAACTGGCAGAGGAAAGTGGTCTGACTAAGGGACCAAGCTGTAATGGGGCAATCAGGAGAGAGCAATGGGCACGTGTTACAGACCCCCTAAGACTATCTGAACCATCCCTAAAGACAGTGATTGAGCCCCTGCTGAGCTAACATTCAGGCCACCATCGACCCTTCAAAACCGCCTACACTTCAATGCCTCCCTTTCCCTTTTCTTTCTATTTCTAGTGCAGTCAGACACACAGCCATGAATAAATGTTTTTGCTCCGGTCTCTCTGTTTTCTTGTCTTTCTTCCTCTTTCTCTCCTCCACCAATGCCAAAGTCCTGTGGTTAACATGTGGCGAACCTAATGGACTTAATTACTGGCCAGAGTTCACTGCAGCCACTTTGACTGATAAAAATGAAGACTGTGGACAAGACAAGAGTTTTAATTAAAGGTAAAGCGTTTCAAGTCTTGATATACTATTGAATGCGAGCAATTGCAGTTGATTATGCAGACAAAATGATTTGAGAAGTCCAGCATCCGTCACCAGAGATAAGTTGTCGTTTTGAGTTGACACTTTGATAAAAAATTACGAGGGTCAAATTAAATAAATAAACATATGCATGGATTAAGCGTTCACAATAAGATCAATAACATGTATTTAGAAAATAGACTGGGACAATCTCCAATTCATGCCAACTTTCTTTTATGAATCACAAAAATGATCATTTTCAAACAGGCTTCCCGAAAACTAATCTACCTGCCATTGGTCGTATAGATCGGCACCGCCTCACACCATTGGCAAGTCAATCTTGATGAGTCAGGATTCTCAAACACAACAAAGATATTTTTCCAGAGATAACAACCTACAGCCCCTACAAACGCCACTTTTAGTTGTCTTTGCATATTAAACCGCGACATGGAGAAAGTATCTTAATACCTGTAACTTTAATAATCTTGTAACTTTAAGGTAGTTCTTGAAATATCTTTACCATTTTTTCATAAGTAGTACCCATATCCCTGCCAACTAAACCAGGTACATCCAACTCTTTCCATCGCACTCACCCACAATGCAACTGGAGTGAGGCCAGGGCTACTGTTGATTGGGTCTCATTATTAAGTTAAGTGTAGTGCAGGTGGCGGTGCAAGAGCTAATGAGCAGAAGGGAGGCTGTTTTGGCCCAGCCATTTGAAAAATTACTTGAGTGGAAAACTAATTCAGTACTTGGTTGCAGAAAGAGGCCGAGACTGACCGGGGGTTTCGGATTAGAACGAACACAGCCTGTATTTTCAGGTGATAGGACTACTAAAAAGTAGTAAGCATAATTTAGAGCAATAGCAATTACTTTTACTGCATGACCAGAAGGAAAACATTCTCCTAATAAAAATGTATTTACCTCTATATAGTTATTCATATAGAGTATATACTCCTTAAGCAAGACATACTTTTGATAAATTTGCATTACACGCAAAAATGTAATTCTTTCATGATTTACTCACCCTTATGTTGTACTGCGGAACACCATCAAATATTTAGAAGAATTTTTAGACTGTTTTTGTCTATACAATGAAATTCAAAGGGGTCCAAAACAACACTGGACAGCATTGGCTTTTAGATCTTCTTTTGTGCTCCACATGAGTAATAAAGTCACATGAGGGTGAGTAAATGATGACAGAATATAATTTTTTGTGTGAACTTCACCTTTAACTTAACAGTACATGTTGTAATAATCTGTCAATTAAACAGCCATTTTGTCAAAAATCAATTTATCATTGCATAGTATACAACAAAATACAAGGTCGTACTGCATTCACACTATACTGTACTAATTTAAAGATAAATTGGGGTCAAAATGTTGTAAAATACACAAGTAATGGTTATCACAATCATGCAAAGAATGATCCACGAAAACAGCCAAATCCACGCTCTACTATGGATATAAAGAAGCTTATTTGCTCCACTGCATAGTATGACAAAGAAAGCTTTCATACTGGGGCAAATGAATCAGAGTGAATCTAATAAGCCTTCCCCATATTTTCAGTAAAAATCTAATTTGTCCATAATACTAATATTTGTATACTCGCTTAATAATGTAAGGAACGTTGCCAGTGGAAAATATTCTGAAACACGATATCAAAAATAAAACAGAAAATCTAGACAAAATAAACTTTTCACCAATTTTGAAAAGGTCTTCAAGCGTTGTTTTCATTGAGGTGATTAACAGAGAAGTTAACACAGGAAAAATATTCCGTGTTTAAAGAAGGATTAGTTCCGAATATAAACGGAATGGTTTTAACAGCGCTAAGAGTGACTTTTGGAAAGACTGGTGTGAGAATAACGGACTGCGTGACGTGTGTGTTTGTGTGTATAGAAGAGCCTGTTTTTGTTTTTGAGTGTCCGCCGAATGTTATGCTGAGATGAGAGCTATACAAAGACCCAGGCGGTGTTGATATCCTGTCCATGCATACTTATGACCATCCATGAAAAATAAATGCCACACACTGGCAGATCCCATAAAAAAAATCAAAGGCTTTGCAGGACAGAACATATTTCTCTAAAACCATGGTTGGCACACAAGCTACAGGAAAACACATTATGTTCACATTAAGTCCAAGCAAGAAGAGGTCGGATAAGGGGTCTGTTATGGAGGAAAGTATCAGAACAACATGTTTTTGAAACATATTTTTTATGCAAAAAGCGCAGAAAGGACAGCGAGGCCTGTATTGTGAGAGACTTGAAGGCGCGCAAGTGTTTGGATGACTATGAGGGGGTTTTCTTCATACAGCCCCTGTTAAATTATCCAAATACAACCACACCAGTATTCATCTGCACTTTATCCCTCGAAAAGCAGCTTATCTTGACCACACAGTGACAATGTTCTTCCTGGGAGATGCCCAAGAGATAGCCCACTCTGGCTTTGAAACCCTCACTCTGCAGCTTAGGGCCATAAATAAGCATGCTGATATTAAACTAGTCAAGGAGATCAGCTGAGTGTTTTAGTTTAGGCTGGACATGAAAAAGCAGTTAAGGGGAAACAGATGAGAAGAGCAGCACAAGCAACTTAACAGAACAGGATCTCCATAGACAACCCTTTTCTCAGTTTTAAAAACCTGGGGACCTGCTACCAAAAACCTAGCTATCTTCTATGACCGCATATAACTTGAATGAAGACTCATAAATGAATTATTTAAAACAGTCTTCATAAGGCGCTGCTGCAAGTTCTGAAAACAATTTGAGAGCAAATAAAAATACTAAATACATCATTCTTATGCTCAACAAGGCTGCATTTATTTAATCAGAAGTATTTTTAAATATTTTTTGAAATATCAATATGATTTAAAATGACTATTTTCAAGTTTAATATTTTAAAATGTAATTTATTTCTGTCATGACAAAGCTTAATTGAAGAATTTCAAATTTTCAATGTTGAAAAACAGTTGTGCTGCTTAATATTTTTATGGAAACAATACTACATTGTTTTTTTCAGGATTCTTTGTTGAGAAGAATAGCATTTGTTTGAAATGGCAATTTTAAACATTATAAATGGTTTTATTGTCACTTTGGATCAATTTAATGTGTCCAAGGTGAATCAAAGAATAATTTCTTAAAAAAAAAAAAAAAGATTTACCCCAAACTTTGGAACAGTTATGTATTTTTTAATGATATTAAGTTAGGTATTAAGGTAGAAAAATGAACAAAAATGAAAAAACTTTTTCCGAGTCAATTCGTTCATTTTGTTCGTTGAATGAACCAAATGACACGGAAAAAGATTTGTTCATTTTGATGAACGAGTTCGAACAGGAGAGTCACAAACGCGCATCACAGAACAGACTACCCTATCTCATGACCAATTCGTACAAGTGATTAAAAAGTGCGTGATGGTTAGGTTTAGGGGCAGGGTCAGGGGTAGGTCATTCGTACTAATTCATACGAATTGGCCAATTCGTAAAATATGTACGATTTAGCAAAATCATACTAATTCGTACGAGTGAGATCGTATGAATTGTTACGAATTAGCCAACTCAAAAAAATTCGTACGAATTCCCGTGAGATCAGGTTGGAACAGAGCAAGGCGACCATTTCAGCCTATAAAACTTCAACTTTGTTATTTTTTTTAAAAAAAAAGAGGGATCGTTTCGCTTGATAAGACCCTTATTCGTCGTCTGGAATCGTTTAAAGCCCTTTGAACAGTTTGCACTGAAACTGTCTTTTGGACCTTGAACCGTTTGGTTACCATTAAAGTGAATTATATGGACAAAAATCCTGTAATGTTTTCATAAAAACCTTAATTTCTTTTCGACTGAAGAAAGAATGACATGGACATCTTGGATGACATGGGGTGAGTAAATTATCAGCAAAAGTTTTTTAAAAAAGTGAACTACTCCTTTAACTAGGTTTCAGAACAGAGCATCTGTAAATATCTGTCGGTTTTGTGCTCTCATTTTTCTCTCTTGGCTCTAAGGATACAGTAATTGAGCAGTAATTGAGTGTTCAAGCCTCACCTCCCCTTCTTCCTCTCATTATTCCCCCAGCACAGGCTCTTGGCCTGAGCGTAGGCAGTGTTGCTGGGGTCTGGGAGGCCAGAGGAGAGCCTCTTCCTGTCACAGTATTGTCTTCCAACCGACCTGTTGCTGACGGAGAGCACTCAGGCCTGCTTACAACACAACTTACACAGGTTCAAAGAGCGGCCAGCGACACAATAGCATAGCAAGAAGAAGTAAGAGAAAGAGTAAGAGCAAAATAGCTATGAAGGAAACACAGTTTAATGTCTCTCTCTTTTACCCTTTGCCACCCTGAATCCTGCAAAAACATTTTCTCTTCCGGTCAGCTGAAGGTTATTAGCAAAAGGACCCTTGACAAAATAACGAATCATTTAGGAAACAGCGCTCAGAGTTATTTTTGACATGCTAGCATAACAATGAGCTCAATGTTTCTTGACATGTAAGCTTGTTTTCAATAACATCTATTACGTGTATTCTGCAAGTGTGTTTTTTATATTCCTTGTTACTTCTTACTTTATGTATTATTGTATGACGATAACTACATCCATGGGGTTTGTGGCAGAACTACAGCAAGCTATGCCAAAAAACTTAATAAGACTCTATTTTCTACAATGCACAAACTTTCACAGCATCAGCAGTTTGTGTCTCTCACCGATATATACAGATGCCTGCAGCTTGCCAGAACTTGAACAGAAAAAGCTGACCATGACAAAGCAAACTTTGATCTATCAATCATAACAGACAACCTTGGCTCTGAAAGGGAGAAGAAATACACTATATGACAACAAAACCATTAAACCAACTTATTTACACTTGCTCTCAAACTGTGTGGTACCTTAATTTGCCACAACAGCAATACACAAGTTCACTTGCTTAAATTAGGTAAACAGATTCGACTTGCAAGATTGTGGGCTTGCGACTCCATTTTTAAAGGTAGACTATTAGAGACAATTAAAGCCCTATAAAGCCCTAAATGGTTTAGCTCCTATGTACTTAACAGACCTTCTCTCGCCCTACAATCCACCGCGTTCCTTAAGATCACTAAATTCAAGGCTTCTGGTCATTCCTAGGATATCTAAGTCCAGTAAAGGAGGGAGGGCGTTCTCGCATCTAGCTCCAAAACTCTGGAATAGCCTTCCCGATACGGTCCGGGGCTCTGACTCGCTGACACAGTTTAAAACTAGACTAAAGACGCATCTCTTCAGTCAAGCATTCACATAATGCTCACCTGTCAGTCCTCTTTTATGCCATACCGAACCGTTTGCCACTGAAATTGCTTAACGCACCAGTGGGGCTCGATAGCCTTTTAGACAAACGGGTCGGTCCGTATGGCTGAGTTGCGTTGCGGAGAGTTCGTGAGATAGTGGTTTTCTAACACCGACACCCGTACAATGGAAATTATTATGAACATCAGCTATGCTAAATATGAACATCAGCTATGCTAATTATTTCCCATCTGCCTTTCTGCTGTTATCTCGGGACGCTTGTCCCGAGAAAAATGGCGTTCGTCAGGTCCAGCCTTGTATCCAGCATCTCACGGGGGTTTCGGATGCCCCACCGCCTGTGATGAGAAGACCAACGCCTGTGAAGAGACGACTCAACGCCTGCGATATGTTATGGGGCTGTTTTAGACATAAATAATATTTATATTTAATAGTTATATATAAACAATATGAATGTAAGCCAGAGGAGAACTGGCCCCCGACTGAGCCTGGGTTCTCCCAAGGTTTTTTTCTCCATCCAATCTGATGGAGTTTTGGTTCCTTGCCACTGTCGCCTTGCTTTTGGCTTGCTTGGCTTGCTTAGTCGGGATTATTTAGGATTATTTAGGATTACTTAATATTTAACAATATTATCGATCTGTGTTGTACTACTTTCATGTTATCACTGTGAAGCTGCTTTGATACAATCTGTATTGTGAAAAGCGCTATATAAATAAATGTGACTTGACTTGACTTGACAATTAAAGGAGCATTTCACCCATTTCAACATTAATCTTTATTGAAAGTGGATCATATATGCAGTCGAAATGTAAAAGAATTTTTGAATTTGGTGCCCTCTTGACCAAGAAAAGACAGAAAATAACCGAGGGGCGCATTTGTATGTAAGACAACAACTCATAAAATGTTTGAGCAGCAAATCAACATATTAGAACGATTTTTGAAGGATCATGTGACACTGAAGACTGGAATAATGGCTGCTGATATTTCAGCTTTGCAATCACAGGAAAAAAAATACTTTTTAATGTACGTATATTTAAACAGAAAACAGGTATTTTCAGTTTTAACAATATTTCACAAAATTACTTCTTTTATTACTATATTTTTGAAAAAGGGCTTGAGATAGGGTGTAACAATATATCACAATACAGTGATGCATCAATATGTATCTTGGATAGTGAAATAATGTGATATGTATTGTGTAGCTCACCCAAAAAATTACTGTATGAGAAAAAAAAATCAAATCTTCAGAGTTTTAGTTTTTAAAGGGTTAGTTCAACCAAAAATGAAAATTAAGTCATTAATTACTCACCCCAATGCGCGAGAATTGCGATCTCCTTCAACTACTTCAGTTCTCGCGCATGCATCGTTGAAATCTCTTGAACTCTCGTCTCAGGCCTACAAGGAAGAAAAGGAATAGTCGAATAAAGTCGTTATTTTTGTTTGTTTTTTCGCACAAAAAAGTATTCTCGTCTCTTGATAAACTTATACTTGAGCCACAATTTCTAATAAACTTATACTTGAGCCACAATGTCTTGGAGTATCGCAATGATATTGTATCGTGAGTTCAGTATGCATCGAATCGTGACATGAGGGTGACCTTACACCCCTCTGAGATACTTTTCAAAAACATTTTAAAAAACTTACCGACACCAAACTTTTGAACAGAGCTGATAGCCGCCACAGTTGGCTATATTAGACATAATGCACAATACCAGCGCTCTTTTTCGGCTGCTATGAACAGTTTAAACCCCGTCCCATCCTAATCAAGGTAAGCTTACCGTGTTTCATTCACAACAGAGGACGCTCAGCATGACAGAGGCCTCTATAAATAGCCATTTCATTGAACTATGTTGTTAACAAGGAGGCACTGCAATGCTTTCTACAGTTGCAAAGGTTAAAAGAGTAAGCGAATATTTGTATTGCACGTTAATTAAACTCAGACTAAGGAAGAAGAAAAGCAGCACTTGAATACAGAACATGTCCGTGACAGTTCGCCATCTTTTGATACACAACCACAGTTTGATAACAAGTAGACATATTAAATCCCTGCAAGGGAGTCTAACATTTCCCTGTAAAAAGAAAAAAAGAAGAAGAAGAGCAAATCCCTGTTTTGTAGTTGCAAACAATGGCTGAGCTGTAGATCATGCCTGGTGTTGGGCAGAGGCCCAAGCTGTCTGGGCGCAGTGAGCAGGCTTGATTCATTGATCATTAATTCAGTTTACTAACACTGATTTACAAGCAAGCAGCGTCATGGACCCATTCTGGCATAGATTAAAAGGTCTGCCAACGAAATCATGCTTTTACCAGAGCAGGAAGGAGGGGAAAAAATCAAATAAATAAAAAGAAATTATTCCAATGCATTTCTTTCAACTCAAAACCATAAAAAAGAGCTTTGACATTCTTGTCTTCCCTCCTTGCAAAAGAAAAATTGATCTACAGTAGCTTTTCTCCACAAACTTTACATCATCTATCATAAAAACTTTGCACAATAGAAATTCTTGAAAAAGTAAGTAAGAAAACTATGCTAGAACTGCCTTGCTCTTTAAGTAAACCATAAACAAACTCGTGTGTTGGATTCTACAAGTAGCAGGCAAACACACACACTGAAGTTGCTGCCAAGCAACCACATTGGACTTGTAAGCTTCAATAAAAATAGACTCTGAGCATATGTTCTGTTGGGCTGACTGGTGTTCTTAAGGTATAATGTTACATTACTGTTAATGATTAAGATTTATCAATGCTCATTTATTATGTATTAACAAATATTTATTAGGCTATATTTATCATTCATATTTAAGTAAAGAAATAAAACATAAATACACTGTTCTGTAATAAATATAAATAAATATGTTCTATATTTAAAATAAGTTATTAACAATTATTTATTCATTAAATATAAAATCACTATAAAATAAATATATAAAATATGAGCAAATGAACACTTTACTTCTGTCTTTAGGGCATACAGTGTGCAGTCATCAATATACATGCATGCATTTAAACAAGATTAATAAAGTAGCCATCAGAGGATCCGATGGGTACATGGTGGCCATAAAGGGATGGACATGGTCAGAAACACCCCTGAGAAAACACCACCACAAAAGTGTGCCGAGAAAACATCCCCCACACCATTACACAACCACCACCAGCCTGCACAGTGGTAACAAGGCATGATGGATCCATGTTCTCATTCTGTTTACGTCAAATTCTGACTCTACCATCTGAATGTCTCAACAGAAATCGAGACTCATCAGACCAGGCAACATTTTTCTAGTCTTCAACTGTCCAATTTTGGTGAGCTCTTGCAAATTGTAGCCTCGTTCTCCTATTTGTAGTGGAGATGAGTGGTACCCGGTGGGGTCTTCTGCTGTTGTAGCCCATCCGCCTTAAGGTTGTGCGTGTTGTGGCTGCACAAATGCTTTGCTGCATACCTCGGTTGTAACGAGTGGTTATTTCAGTCAAAGTTGCTCTTC
This sequence comes from Cyprinella venusta, assembly GCA_038021265.1. NCBI lineage: Eukaryota > Metazoa > Chordata > Actinopteri > Cypriniformes > Leuciscidae > Cyprinella > Cyprinella venusta. Next base: position 7,571,098 of record CM075871.1, read on the forward strand.
TATCAGCTTGAATCAGTCGGCCCATTCTCCTCTGACCTCTAGCATCAACAAGGCATTTTCGCCCACAGGACTGCCGCATACTAGATGTTTCCCTTTTCACACCATTCTTTGTAAACCCTAAAAATGGTTGTGCGTCAAAATCCCAGTAACTAAGCAGATTGTGAAATACTCAGACCAGCCCGTCTTGCACGAACAACCATGCCAAGCTCAAAATTGCTTAAATCACCTTTCTTTCCCATTCTGAAACTCAGTTTGGAGTTCAGGAAATTATCTTGACCAGGACCACACCCCTAAACATAAGCAACTGCCATGTTGGTTGATTAGATAATTGCATTAATGAGAATTTGAACAGGTGTTCCTAATAATCCTTTAGGTGAGTGTACAAAGAGAATGAGCCTACGGTCCTTTTTAATTCCTCATTCACTTTCTTCATCCTCCCATCCAGATTTAGTGGTCAAAATCTTTTTCTCTTTAAGGTAATTATAATGAATAAAAGAACTTTCTCAAAGTATAAAACTGTCAAAAAATAAAAGTAAGGGCATTAAGAGGTACAGACAAGCTCTTTCAGCAGACCTGGGGAAAACAACGAGGTGCTTCAAGCCTGAAGGCCATGATACCTGATCATCAAACCACCGCCAATTAGAGCATTAGGAGAAGTCATTTATTTTTCTATGTTAAAAAAGGTGCTAAACTCTGTGAACCATTCCCTCATACCCTGCTGAAATTTCATCCAGAGTGCGGCCCCACGGAGTGAGAGACAGAGGGATATTGAAGGGCTGTGCGAGGGAAAGAGTGATTGAGAATGCGAGACCCCAGAGACACAGACCCCTGGTGCAGACTATGCCAGGCATGGGCCAAACTTTTTCTACTTCTTGCAATACCTACTTGCTCCGACCATCTACATTTCTAATAATTCCAAATGTAGATTCCATCTACATTTCGACCATCTACATTACTAATATATATAATGTACGGGCACGCACTCGAAAACGCTATTTCTACTAAAGGGGAAAGGAATTACAACCGAGAGGGGCACAGGCTTGCGGCTCACATATGCAGCAAGCTAAATCACCAGGTACAATTTTAGTTGTCAAACAGTATTTTGAGTGGATTCAAACTGCAAAATGGACCAGATTTTACTACACAAATCACAAGTATAGCCATGTCAAAGGTGTAATTGAATGTTTTTGTCAGACAATTAGGGAGAGAAATGAGACTCTACACAGGAGGTTTAGAAATAAGCATATCTGTCATCCCTATATTGTTATCCCCCAAAAAACAATGAATACCCTGCTGAAAAATCCAGCATTGCTTTTTAATTCTGGCACCAGTATGGGATGCTGGTGTGTCGGTCCCCAGCATTGGACCAGCTACAGCAGCTCAATTTTGTTTGAGAACAGCATGATTTAGCTGGTCCACCAGCATTAACCAGCCAAGTAAAAATGCCAAACGTCCCTGGATGGTGGATCTTTGCACACTAATGGCTAATATTACCCACAACATTTGTTTGCAATTTGGAGGACGATTCATATGTAGCTACGTGAAACCAACAATCAAGTAGAGATGCCCTGAAATGGGTTTAAACTAACTAACAATTTTACGTTCCCAGAACGTTCGCTATTGGTGATCCAGGAAAGTTTTCTTAACGTAAATAGAAATAGAAATAAGGTTAGGGGAACGTTCCCTTTAGGTTATGAAAATAGAACCTAAATATAACCTACGGGGAACGTTCCTAGAACGTTCTTATTTTGGTTCACTACACCCTATTTTGTTTAAAGATTACAAGGGCATGTGAATTTAAAAAATGATAATAAAGACGAGCACAGATAAATCATTTGTTGCTAACAACAACTAATGGAATATAGTATTTCTTTCTTTCTTATATGACTCTATTCTGTTTAATGTTACAAACGAGTTAAGTCAAAAGTAATATAAAAGTAATCAAAAAGTATAGTTGGATTACCTAAAATGTGTAATGTGTATTATAGGATTACATTATAACTAACATAGAATTTGGAATCAGTAACGTACGGACTACAATTTGTAAGTAGACTAATCTACACAGTCAGCAGCACTTATTAATGTTCCATAAAAATAAGAAATGTCAATAAGGTTTTTATGTTGACTTTAACAGTTTTTGGGAGAACAGCATACGATTCAGAACATTTTCCATGTCACAGGATGTCACAGGACGTCAAATGGCAATGTTTATCAGCGTTCAGAATTGAGTTCAACTGACAACATGGCGGCGCCCATAACATCTGAAAATCTCATCACATCTGACAGAGTTATATTTTAAAAGTTTAATTTGGAAGTGAGAACATTAAACAAAGTAAAAAATAATATTTTTTACCACACTGTGTAGAGTGCACACTTGGGTCACGCAGAAGAACAGACGCGATCAGCTCCGGTGGAAGGCAACGGTGCGCTGTTGTATGACGTAGGGAAGGCGGGGCACAACGTAACGCTTTTTGACTTTCTCAGTTTGTGTAAATCTACTTAGGGTTTAGAGTATTTATTTTTTCCCAACAATAATTTCTCACATGTCTACTACAATTAAGTGGTTTTGTTTTAATACAGTGTAGGCTATACTTTTTTCCTGATTTACCCCAAAAGAATGGAAGTGAAATGGTCAAAATGCCCCATAGGTGTGGTACATTGTAACATGTGAGGGGCACATTGTAACATCACCATATGACATCTTAAAATGATATCTGATCTAATGAAAAAATATACAAGTCAAACCAAAATATTTTCTTAATAAAATATAATTATTAACTTTTTCATATAAAATATAGCAACTTTTTCATATAAAATATTTTTACAGTACCAGTGAATTATTGTCATTATTTATTTTGATACCAGGCTATGAACATTTCACTGGTCTCTGGCCGAATGTGCCTCATGCATTGTATGGTGGAGGCTCATGTGACGAACAGTGCCATCTGCCGGAAGCAGAGAATAAAACAAGGGTGAATTTTGTGCTTCAGTCTTAATTCTTTGTGATGGAAAAATAGTTTCACATTTAAAAGAAAGTAACGTATTTGATAATAATATTGTGAAATGACTCATTTAAACCAGCTTTATCTAAAATATTGTAACATTTAGGTCAATACTGTCTAGAAACTATTTTCTAATGGTTTCATGTAGTTCTGTGAGGCAGTTTTGTGCAGTGTCATGTTTGAAAGTTGCTGTATAACATAACTAGGAGGGAAACAGCTCAACTTGAGCTAGTTTGCTGCTCTGTTGGCTGATTATTAAACGTTTTGGGTAGCCTGCTTTTCAGACTGAGAGACTTTAAATAAGCAAACTAGTTTAATGATAGTTACCCTGTCCCTGAGGTAACTTAAGTTTTAAATGGTGCTTAGCACAAGAGCAAAGTATTGATAGTTGATAGTTAAACTCCCAATTCCAAACCTGTTGAATTATTGAAAAAACAAACATCAAATTTATTAATCAAAACCTATATTACCCTAGTGCCCCAAAAGCTGCCAACCGACTTGAACTTGAGCTCCGCAAACCAACCTGTCCAAACTAAAATTCAAATCATGGGCCTGGAGCAAGAGTCAAATCTGCAGGGAAAAGGATATTTCATACGACAGCCATCCACGGGCCTCCAACAACAACACCTCAACACAAAAAGGAAATTCTCCCCCGTCCAGGGCTCGCTGCTGGAACACAGCATCCGCTTAATCCTCCGCTATAATGAGCTCATTTCACAATGTCATTTGCAGCCTTTTCTTTCTACTATTACAGTCAAACCGACCTCCATTATCTCCAGGGCTACAGTAAAGAAAACAATTACATAGATCCCATTTCCTTGAGTTTGTATAATACATCGCATTAGACAAACAGCAGTAGTTTGTGTATATGTATTTTGCAGGTATTTTCAACCATCATAAACTTTATCTGACTGGATTTTGGATTGCTTATTAAGAGGGCTATTCAACTTTGGAAAGCTCAGGGACCACAAAGCAGGATTCCTTCAACCTCAAGTTTTTTTTATAACAATTAACTTTTTTATAACAATTCCTTAAATTACTCAAAATGGTGCATTTATCTGATTATTTAATTAAGTATTATTCGAATAGCATTATTTAAAATGAATTATTAATTGAATTCGTTTGAATATTTTCTTTTTCAGACACTGTCAGAAGCTAACCGCAAGCCCGTCTCCTGAAAGCATCTGATCAGAGGAGATGGCCGCCCAAGACCCAGCACTTAAGCCGAGGTGACAGTGAGTCTGAAAGACATGATGCAAGTTAGAGAAAATTGGAGATAAACAGATAAAAGAGTGCACTCTCTGCTGGACGCAGCAGGATGTAGAGGACAGGAAATAAACCTGTATTTAAGCTGATTACCTGCCCAGAGCTCTGGGCCTTCTTAGTAGCTCCACACTGCCTGGCCTCTCTTCATCCACCGCTGTTAATTAGAGTTGTGCTCGGGGGGAAAAAGGCTGCCTTGTCAGGCTGGCAAGAGTGTTAGTGATGGCTGGTTGGAGGGGGATATGCAGGGGCTCTTAATTGGGTCTGTATGCTGTATCAGTGGCTGGCCTGAGCATTGGTGATGATTGCTGTGAGCAGGTGGCCATGGTGGCAGCTCCACACAGGCAGTCCCAGGCCAGCATGTCTGTTCTCGTCAAGACCTGGAACATTGAGCAGACAGCTCTCACTCATTACCCCAAACCTGCGCACCCCTCATCGCTTAGCAACCAAACCCGTGGCCCCTCCACAACACTTTCTCCGGCAGGCCCAAAATCTACCCAACAGTTGTGCTGTGGGCTTTCCAGACTGTCTCTTTCTCTATAAAAGGGATTTGTGCGTGCAACTCGACTCTAAAGTTCATGCATAAGTAAACAAACCTGTAAATGCATACCAGTCAGTGGGGTGAAGTGGTTCAAAAATGAGGTGGCAAAATCCTCACAGTTTTAAAAAATATATACATAAAATCTTGTTTCAGTTGCACTTGTTGACACATTTTTCAGGGTAAAAAAAACAACCTAGGGCTGTCAAGTCGATTAATCGTGATTAATCACATCTAACATAAAAGTGTGTGTGTGTATGCATACGTGTATAATATGTAAATATATACACACAAACACACATATATAAATATATATACATACATATATAAACAAAGTTTTATGTTTGAAGCAATTAATCGCGATTAATTGATTTGACGGCAATAAAAAAAGTGATTCACACTATCAAGAAAACATCAACAGCAATAGCCAAAACAATTCTATTTTGTATTTTTACATCAACATTGTAACTATTGGTCCATTTATTAAAACAAAGTATATTTTTCAGAATTGTTACATTTATTCCACAATATTAACTACAAGGACAATAACAAATTTCATATTTAGTGTGAACTGATGTTCATCTGCTATGTATTTTGGGATAATTAGTAATCAAAGCTTGGTAAACAAACACTGCTTACTAAATAAGACAATGATACTCAATAAGATTTTCTACAACGTGGAGTAACGGAAAGTATTTAACCTTTGCAGATGTAACGTGACATAAAGAGTTGATATCAAGTGGGTGAGTTGTTTCCGTTTTAATTAGTCTTTCCATTAACACCATTATTTTTTAATCAGACCAATCAGAAAATGCACACGAAAACGAGAAGGGGGTTTATCGTGCAGCGCTTTATGCCAAACGTCACATGAACAGGAACACAGGTCAGATTGCGCATAACCTGTACAGTCAATCATAGCACGAATGAGACTTTGGCTGCGTCCGAAATCGCATAATCTCTTGAGTTGGTTGTTATATTGATCGAGAAATTACCTTACGGCCGCTAAACAAGTACGTTCTATATGTGTGTATGAATGTAGTCTGGACATGCAACATTCACCATGTTGACGACATCATGTGACCAACAAGATTTTGGATGTAGCCATTGCCTCTTTTCACATGATTTTTTTCCTTTCATTCTCAATTACCCCCCACTAAACTCTGTTTCTCACTGGAAATTTAAATGCTCCACTGTCACTTTAGAAAAAATTGTGATTTATACACTTTTAATGGCATATTGCATTGGGGTGTTTTCGTACTGTGGATTTTATGTTCTCATCCAGTTTTTCAAGGAGGCACTGCCTCCCTTGCCTCATTGGAGGAATCGACCCTGATACAGAGGGTGAGTTAAAGATGGCAAAATTGGCATTTTTGGGTGAATTATCAAGCTGATAGACAAGAAATAACTGGCACAGCAGAATGAGTTCTGTCCCATCCTACTTTTTGTGCCTTACATCATGGGCTTTTTCTCCCCGATGTGTGCGTGCCTCCAGACATGCCAGAACTAGAAGTCATACTCCATGACTTGTGCGATTGAGATCGGTCTGATAACACCTTGTCGAACACATACACAGGAATTGTTAAGATCTTGAAAGCATTCTTGTGAAATCTGCAGCCGTCTCTTTCTGGCACAGATCATCAGCCCCAGATTATGGTCGATATCTTTGAAAAAAGAAAAAAGAAAGGGCTTACTTACAGAACCAGCCTTGTGACTTCAACCTCAACACAAGAAGATGTTGATGGATACCAGACCCTGTGACCAGAAACAGAGAAAGCATAAAGCATTTTTCTGAACATGTAAACATCCAGTTCGATTTGAGTGAAATGAAAAGAGACAGAGTAGACCCACGGCTCCAGAAATACCTCCGTACTTATTGGAGAGAGGCAACTGTTGGTTTTGGGATGACCACATGTCATCTGCTGCTCAGCCAGGCACATGAACTTCATTTATTTTTCCATATTTTTATATTAAATCAATCCATTAGAAGACTCAGTCACACAAGTACCAGGGAGGTAGCGAGGGAAGGGCAGCGAGTAAAGCTGTTGAAAATGTCATGAGTGAATGGAAGTTTGGAAATGAGCTGTAAAAGACTCAATCATTTAGAGATCTCATTTGACTTTAGCATGGCTTAGGAAAGTGGTATTTGGTGGCATCCAGCCCAGGCTGGGAAATGGCAGGAAATGACATCAGCTGTTGAGTTGCGCAGTCCTGCGTTTGTTGAACGGACTTTGGAAATAAATGGACATTTTACAGGTTTCACACCTACAGTGTATGATTATGCTGCTCGCTGTGGCATTGAATGTATGTTGACATTATTGCATACCGTAAAAAAAAAAAAAGAAAAATTACAGCCCTGTATTTAGGTTATAAGATGCAAGCTTTCCAATAGTGATGACAGATTGGAGTGAAAATGTACTGCATATTGAATTTTGAATGCATTATGTCATACCACCACAGAATGTAATCATCTGTAACTTTTAATCGTTCTCCTTCGCTCTGTGTCTGCGGGTTTTTGATAATGTAAATTTTTTGTTTTTCTCTAATGTTGGTTTTGTGAATTGGCAAACAGTTAGTTGTGAACCAAAACCAAAATTAACTTTTTCGAAAGTATGTTTCTGTTCTTATTTTAAAAGGCTTGGTAAAAGGCCTTTGAAAAATTCACACAAAAAATATATTTAATGAGCCTTTGAATCAATTCATGAACAAATTGTCTCTTTTGAGCCAGTCAAAGTCTCACGAGCTCATGATGAGTTCCCGTTTGAATCAGTCTGATGAATCCTTCACCGAATGAACACATTGAATCCATCAGGGGTGCATTTCCCAAAAGCAAAATGGTCGCAAGTTCCGTCTTTACCAACAGAGTTCAACAGAACTTGCGACATAGTTGTCTAATGATCCTTTTAGGAAACACAACCCAGAGCTGTTACTTAATCAACCACTGAATCAAGTTATCATTGTTTCCAGTTGTGAAATGAATGGATTATTGGAATATTAATGTAAATGTAAACAAATATAGAATGGTTAGTTCCCATCCTAGAATCTGATTGGTCAATAGCTGTGCTTTATTCATGATAAACATGAATGTTCGTATGTTGTTTTTATTTGAGCTTTCATGCATATTACACATTGGAATGTTGTTGCTGTTCATGGTCAGGGACTTTTTTTTCTGATTCGTGATTTTACTTCATGAAAGTTGCACTAATACATTTTTTTTACTTTAATATTTTTATTGTGTGGTAACCGTTTTATAAAAGCAATACTCGAGGCAAGTGCCGTGTCGTGAATAAGTAACGGCTGAAGGGCGTTGTTAGGTACGACGTAAAGCGGAGTCTCTAAGAGCCTCTTTTACCTTATTGCTTTCATATAAATTGCTCTTCCTCAGGAATGACTTTTCTTTTTCATCCCCACTTTTCACTAATCAATTTTCAGTGGATAAAATAATGATTTTCGTGTTGAATATCCTACTTCGCTCATAAATATGTCACATTACAGAAGATAAAAGTAAATGGGCTGCAAAATCAATTCACATTGACTTTAACTGTGGTCTATAAGTGAGTGAGTGAATTAGTTGTCTCCTGGACTTGGAAAGGTCAGTCTTAACTCAGCACCCCACCCCTCTTAACATTAATATAATAATCCAAAATGGATTTCTGTGGCTTCAGAGCCAAGTTCTCCAATGGATCAGTGTGTGCGGTTGGGAGGAATCCACACAGAACCCAAACGGACCCACTTTAACACACACACACACACACACACACCCTGCCGTATGGCAACGGACCCACTGGAATTCCCCTGGCTGATCATTTGTCACGGGTTGAGTTTCGCACGGCTGGAATTTCACAGTTTGCGCATGCAGAATATCAGACAAGATGTGTGATGTTTCTGCAGCTCAGGGCTGCCTGTGTGTCGTGTCGATCAAAGTGTGCAATGCCGCTGTTACACTGTTCACACACAGCTGTGTGTTCATCAGGGTTGCACTTGGACTGCAGGTGCTAGACCTCAGTGGGGAAGTGTTTGTAAATGAATGGTTTTGTCAGTGTGTTCACACATTCTCCCTGAAGCTAATGCAGACTTTCGACCTTATAGCCTATGCTGTAAAAAAAAATGATTTTTCAAAGTTGTAGGTAAAAGAAAGATAATTGGTGATTGTTTGTTTGTGAAATTTACTACCAGTTTCTGAGTGAAAAATGTTTGTACACTAATTTTTTTTTTCAGTGTAGTTACATTCTACAGACTCAAACCACAGTGAAAATGCAGGCCTTCCAGCCCTGATTCGGACCCTCACTCTACCTTCCGCATCCCATGGACAATATTCAAGTATAACGCACAACTCTAAGTAACCCTTCTACACCTTTAGTAGTTTCCCGCAACTATATAATTTCATTTAGCACTGTAGAATTCACACCTGTCAGTTCTCCTGCTTATTTGTCCCTCTAGTCCTTATTAGTAATGCACTCGGTTTTGCACCTTCCCTCTGATATACAGCTGTGTCATCAGCATAACAGTGGAAACTGAGACAATTGTGACGTTTTATCTGGCCAAGGGGGATTATGTATGGTGAAAAGGAGGGGTCCAAGCACAGAGCCTTGAGGCACACCTGTAAATGCAGTACAGGGCGGGAAGCTGGAGTTTGGAGCTTGGACAGATTTGACTGAAGCCAGGACAGTGCTGGCCAACACATTCAGATATACGGTTGAGAAGAATAGTATGGGAAACTGTGTCAAAGGCTGCTGAGACATTCAGGAGAATGAGGATGCTGATATGTCCAGAATCAGCAGCGATGAGGAGGTCATTGATGATTTTAATGAGACACTGTTGAAGCTTTCATGACATTGTTGAAGCTTTTTTCAGTCACCAGATTATAGCAGGTCACTTCTCAGACATTCTTTCTCCAATTTAGCGTGTTTAATCCGAGAAAACAAGCTCTGACCGGAGCCATAAGACTCCGACATAACCCGACGAAGTTACTGTAGCCTATGGCCTATAAATATTTGAGAACATGAAGATGAGAACAAGAAGGTGGGTAAATACTGGCAATTTTTTTATTTCTGTTTGAACATTTTTTTCTTAGAACTTTGCATTCAAAACCTTTGTTAATTAAATTTTTAAAAACTAAAGGACACGCACCTGACCTTTGACTGCTGTTTGACATTTTGCTGAATAGATTCTTTCTCACCCTTTCCCAGGGTGGATTTATGTTTTATAGTTTCCTAATTCCTCCTTTCCTCTACTTTGGCATTCAGAAGAAAGAGAATAAATACAGTTAGAATTTCCCTCCAAAAATCTTTCAGTGCTCCACTCAGCCGTGCAGAATGCTATCTGGAATTAAAAGGCCTTCACATGAATAGGGGAAGGAAAAAATTGACTTGTAATGAATTATTGATGTGTGAGAAAGAAGGAAGAAAGGAAAACAATGACAAATGAAAACAGCAAGAATTATGTCTTGCGTGCTGACGTTACCGAGCACTTTAACATGAAATGCCACGGTAGATGAGCTGATCTGAAACATGTAAAGTAGCAGAAATGGGCCTGGATGAATGTGTATGTTAACCTCACTAGAGATCCACGGGGCAAAAGCTACAGAGCCAGCGGCTTGGGATTACACTCCCCCCAGCTTCTCTGAAACAGGCCTCCTAGAGCAGGATTGCGTACGGGTGGTCAATTCGTTTAAAGGTTTCAGCTGTGGCAGAGCCGTGCTCCTGTGACTGGCTTTGGATACTAGTTTAGGCTCTCTCTCTCTCTCTCTCTCTCTCTCCCTCTTGAACCACATCAGATCACCAGCAGTCCAAACACTCACACAAACCACATGCGTGATCTGAGGCGTTCCCCGGCTGTAACATAAAGAAGCTCTCTCCATTTAGTCCAGCCTAAATCAACAGGCCTTTTTACTGTGGTCGCTGCTCATATGGACTCATTGCCAGAATAGGACCACGCGTCATTTGCACTGCTTTGATTAGTGCTCTCCTCCACTCTCAGTTTGTTTAGTGTGACAGTTTGTCATTGACTTGCATTTGACTGATGCTTTTAGGGCTAAAAGCTTGTTTCAACATCCAATCACATCAGCCGTTTGACCTCTCAACAATGCCAGCATGCATTCCGTTGTAAACTGATCATATTTCAAGGTTTTAGGAACACCTTTAATGAATCAACAGCGCAGTCGGTTCTTAGTGAATCAAAAATAAAGGCTACAGTACGTCCAGTACAGTGTGTGCAATTCCCATGGAAAGGATTCTTATGAGACGGTTCTTCTTAGTGGATCTCAAACATCCAGGGTGTCCAGTATAGTGCCGTCGAAATCAGGCACTTGGATCACTGGATCTTTAGTAATTTACCATGAACACTATATCGAGTCCAACTTTTAGTTCAAACCGATAGTCATTTATTTTACTTGCAGGCTCTTTTGCCACGTTTGCTCTGGCGGGAAAGTGACGTCAATGCATTCCCTCTAAACACTGATGAGGGGGAGGTTCCTTTGCTGGATAGGGTGCCCATGAATTTGTGGGCGGAGCTATCAAGATCATTATAATTTACCTCTAAAGCCTAGTTCACACTACATGATTTTAAGCCCGATTTGCAAATCGTTGAGCTCGCCGACAGGTCTGGATGTTATCGCGTGCAAATCGCGGGGGATTAGCGGGCGATGAACGCTCGCCAATCTGTTAATATGAAAGAGCCAACAACAAATCAAAGACACTCGCAGGCACCTCACAGACCAGAGTGCCGAGCCCAGAAAAATATCTAGCATGCTAGATATCCAGAGCCGTCGCACGACTCAACCTCAAGTGATGTCATGAGCTACAGCCAAGGCATGGGTTGAGGTCAGTATTCTTCGCTGGGTATTGGCACGCGTACGGTTTTCGCGTCATTTTCGGTTTGTTTTATCACGTGATTTTTCGTGACAAAACGTGGTTTGTAGACAAGATAGAATCGTTGGGTTACAGAGTTGTTGTCAACTCGTGTAGAGTGTGAACAAGGCTTAAGATGGGTGGACGACTCTAAATACAGGAGTTAACAGGGCCTAAAACGCTTTGAGCTTGTCCACTTTCGACCAGTTCCAGAGGTAGTCGAAAACAAATTGCTTTCGTAGACACTCATGTGATCGAATGCATTCCAACATCCACAAAAGACCGAACTGGAATCTAAATTGATTGCTTGTGCTTCCCATACAAATTCCTAAATAAAAGTGATACATTCTAACATATTTTTTTTCGGAAGAACCCTGTCCTAGTTAAGCTTCTTTGTCACTCAGAGAAGGTAAGCTTGTCTTATCTGTTTTTTCAAATGGCAGGACTCTCGATTCGTACGTCCCCTTTGAGAGCAAGTGATGACAGACACAGACCACTCTGTTGACCAAGTCGCATTTCTGCGGTCGTTCTGATGATGGTCTGAGACTCTTTTATTAATCATGGTCTTTGATGTCATAATAACCCACAGCGGGAACTCAAAGCAGGTGATTCATTTGGTGCGAAAATCATAGCACACATAAAGAACCTCAGTGTGTTCACATCCGCACTCGCCCACTTTCACAGCAGACACGGACTGCAGCCTTTAGTCTGTAAACTGTGTTTGAACACCGCCGCAGAGGGAACGCAAGGCCACACCTTGAAAGTGAAACTGAAAATTGGGAAAAAAATAGAATTTCCCCCCAAAAAACAGGAATCACGCCTTACTTTGTGGTTTGACGGCGGCAGTGTTTATATTGAATTAATCCTCCAGTTCTGAAAAGCAGCCAATATAGAGTCGATATAGAGTCTTGTGAGGACAATTGTGTTCACTTGTATAGGCCTACGTGCAGAAGTGTAAATGGCGAGACTTCAGATGTGTCATGTGTGCGTGCGTGTCTGAATGTACGCGAGTCGATATGTGTAGAAGGAAGAGTGAACGGATGGGAAAGGTGAAGGTTGAGACGGCGCTTTGAAAACAAAGAGTCTGAAGTCTCCCCACACTTTTCCTTTTCCTTGGAGCACAGAGCTCCTTCCACCATTATAGGCTCAAGGGGTAACATCCTGGATATTATGGTTTTGTTTGTTGGTGCATTTTCATTTATAGAATAGATTTTTTTAGTGCGCCAGGATTAAAAATGGTAAACGGTAAAAATCGGTCTGATTTTGTGTACGGGCCTTTTCGGGATTTTGTTGTTCTTCCCTACAAATAAACATTTTTTGAATGAGAATGACCATGAAAATGGTTTGTTTTAGTTTGATTGCAAGACTGACCACATACTTTGGCACTGTTACCAATTTGATATGAAGAACAATGAAAAGAATATACACTGCCATATACACTGCTTTTCGCTCCATCACTGTAGCTTTGTGAAATTGAGTCACAACTTCCTGACTCGACTGTCCAAAGGTCAATCCTGCTGGCTCAATCCCCCCCCCTTTCCCTCCTCCTTTCCCTTTCGTGAGGCCCCTCAAACAGCAGGCCCAGCTCCACATTCCTCAGTCACACAGCACCCTCAAACAGAGCAGCACAGGGCTTGAAGCACTCAACCAGCCAGCTCGAGGAAAGGTCTCACTGCGAGAAAATGCAGGCCAGCAGCAACCCGGCCCCTGTGATGACAGGGAGAAGGCAACTGGGGGCTCTGCGGGGTGCAGATTGGTATATGCAGCACATTAGTCTCCGGAGCCAGAGGCCACAGTTAAGCCCACCATGATGTCCTGAATATCTCAAGAAGCCTGTCATGAAATGTCTGGCTTATATATTATATTTCAACCCTTACTAATAAGAATTGTTTTTATAAAATACATGTATAAAAGAATCAAAAATATGCACAAAAAAAGTGTGCACATGCAATATTCAAATTGGGCTCAAGTGCAGGACAAAAATGACAATAAATGAACCTTTCAGGTCTTCACAGGCGCTTTTATTTTTACTATTGTCCCACAATTTTCAATTAATTTCTTTCCACAATTATTCTTATTACCATTATTACCTATAACTAATTTTTTAAAATATTTTTTGAAAATTATTATATAATTTCTTTATTAAACAATGGAAATATACAAAGTATTAGGTGGTGTAATACAATGTAATATATTATTTTACATTATGAAAAAAGTCTTAATGCTTTGAAATGTAATCTTACATTATTTTATTTTATCTATAAATTATTTTCATATTATTATACTTTTTATAAATTGTTTATTTTAATGTGATTTTATTGTCTTTCCTTTGATTTCATATTATAAAAAAAATATTTATTTAATATGACTATTTATTATAAATTATTTATTTATATTTTATTCATATTGTACTGTATATAATTATAAAGCTTTATGCTCTTGAAATTATAAAAAATGTGAAGTTTTATTTATAACAATATTTGTTATGTTATCATTTTGTATTGTATATATATAAATGATTCAGTGATAGAAATATTATTTTTTAATATTTTTAAATACACTTTTATGTGATTAGAATAGGCTTTCTTTTGCGTCTCTTTAGAGTGAAATATTTTTCTTGCCATGTTTTGTGAGAATCACCCACCAGCACATTCACTCAGTGAGTCACTCCCATGCCTGTGTTTGGAACTGGCAGCTGTGTAAGCCCTGCACCATCTCCCCTCTGACCCCAAAAGAAGCAGGCAGCAACACTATGGGCTCCCCCTGCACTGACGGAGCGCTCCAGTTACATCCTTCTGACCAGTCTGACATACACCGCACAAGCACTAAGCCCTCTTTGGATGTCTGGCCATAGAAGAGAGTAGACGTGACATTAGAGGTGGGTGAACTTGGCCAGGTTTGTGTTATCAGAGACTCATATGTCTCCAGTGACCATCATTTAAGCTCTGTGCACTCACTAAACCCACTGACCTCACCTGTGGATGGCAGCACCAGGCGGTCTCTCTGCCACGAACACTGCCTTGGCTTTCACTAGGCTTTAAAAAAGAGCTAATCTGGACGTGCCACATCTGCCACAACATGTCTGCTGGTGCCATCCTCACGTGAGATGCATAGAGATTGAAAGCAACGATTGAGGAGCTGATTAGAATCAGTAGGAGAGGTTTGCACGAATGAGCTTCACGCAAGCCCCGTCTATGCAATTCTATCATACACTCACAATGATGTAATCGGAAAAGTTTGCAAAATGCATCATGCTGGAATGCCAGTCCTTGGTCAAATAATTTAAACAAGATCAAACATAAAAAATAATGACATTTAAATCATTAAATAATTATTTAAAATATAATATTACTGTTTTAACATGTGTTATACATAAAACACACAGGAATATCTTTCAAACTGGCTTGTTCATATATTCGCTGTGTCCCAATTCAAAGGATTGCAGAAAGGTCGGACCGAGTGTTGTTAAATGGGACGGTCTAGCCTATGGAGTGTTGTTCTTGTCGCCTTACAAGATTTCTTAATAATGATAATAAGAAATGTTTCTTGAGCACCAAATCACCATATGAATGTGTATGAATGTAATCTGGACAGAATTGTGTCACAGAATTGTGTCACACAGTTAAAGTCGAGTCATTTTTTCTATTTACTTTGCCACAATCGTTAAATAAAACTGCACATGGGTTCTCATCTCAACCTGCCTTCGGTGGATTATGTGTTACACTGTCCAGTGGTACTTACATAGTGTACACATCTGGATGGGTTTAAATAATTAAATACTACTTCTGCTACTGTAAAAAATGGTTAACTTTTAAGGAATTAATTTGATTAATTATTACTCAATTCTATTGTTAAATTGAATTAAAAATATTGCTTTTAATCTGTTGCCACAATTTTTTTTGATTAGATAAAGCGCATTTATTTTTACAGTGTACTACAAATAAAAATATAAATAACAAAAATTGGTTACACTTTATTTCGATAGTCACTTTAGACGTTCTACTAATTATAAGTAACTTACGTGTCAGCTAACTCTCATTAGAGTATTAGTATATTATAATAGACTGCTGTTAGGTTATGGTTAGGTGTTAGGCTTTGGGTTAGGAGAATAAATTTACTTGTAGTCGCCAAGTTACTTATAGTCAGCTGAATGTCTGTTGGGGGACCAACAAAATAAAGTGTTAGCAAATATTAAGCTGACCGTCTACTAATACTTTAATGACAGTTAAGCAATAGTTCACTTTGAAATTAATTTTTGATGTTTTAGCTTACCTCAAGGGCATCCAAGAGGTGTCTTTGTTTCCACAGTATTTTCAATTTTGACATTTTTCGGTTAAACCGGTGTTGTCTGTCAGTCCTGTATAATGCAGTTTCAAAGAGCATGTACAGAGAAGTCACAATTAAACATGATTTAATGACTCGTAAATGTACACATTGATGGCCTGACACGAAACAAGCGGTTTGTGTGAGAAAACGAACAGATTTATATAGTTTTACCTCTTGTTAACAGCCAACGAATTGGTCTGAATCAGATGTCCAACTGAACCGAACTGAACCGTCTCCAGAGACGTTACGCCGGAAGTGATCTCTCGCGCGTCTACACATTGTTTACAATGGAGATTTCGGGAGTTTTACCTTTATTCTAACTATAAACTATCCCTTTAGTTGACATGTAGTTGAAAAGTTACTTATACTTAGTAGAATCTCTATAGTGGACTATCGAAATAAAGTGTTAGCCAAAAATTATATATATTTAAAAACAATTTATAATATGTAGCAGCATGATATAACATGATTTATGCATGAAACACACTGGAATATCTTTCAGACGTCTTGTTCACTGTCCAGTGGGGCTCACATGCTGTGTAGTGTACACATCTGGATGGGTTTAGTCAAGGAATCCTATAAAAGAACCTAATGGGCTCGTCTAACATTTTGAGAGATTGATTAAGAGAGCTTTTAGATGTTCTTCTTCACATCAATGAGTTCCATCTGTGATTTATGTGGGTTTTCTTTAAACGAGCGTTTTCTTTATGTCCCCTCTTTTGGAATTGTTTGGGCACGTGCGAACTCGTGTCCATGGCTCCTAGACAGGTTGATGTGTCGAGGTGGTGCCTACAAGTGGCTTAAATCTCCCAAAAAGGTTGCATAAAGACTTTAAGTTTGTGAACATCACGCAAGGTTTCCTTTTATGTTTTGTAAGTAATTCCAGTCACATAATGCAAAACATGCATAAGGACACTGCATAATATGTTTTGTGTGTGATACATAAAAACAGTCCTAATAAATAATGTTCTGAAGAAATAATCTTGGATGCCCTTCTGAGCATCCATTGCTTTCAAGCTGACACTGAAGGTTTTATTAGATCAGGCAGTTGAATAAAAGAACAATGCCCTCTAATGGTATCACTCTATGCAGACAATGATTGGATAATATCAGTTTAGATGTTTAATGTGGTGCAAATCATCTAAAAAGCAGGGTGCGTGTTTTGCGCGCTGGCATTGAAACATGTATTACATTTGCAATGCATTAGGCTTCCTGGTGCTGTAAAGTTGACACCTGCCAGTTCAAACATCTCCATATGCAGGTGAGGACACAGGGGGACAGATGGAAATGTGTACCGTATGCTCTCTGTTTGTAGCTATCTCTCTATATAGATATAGGCTAGGTTATCTATCTATACATAAAATGAATAAATATGAATTGCGTGAATACTGTTTAATATTACGTAGACTTTGATGTGTCTCCAAAAATGTCTTCTTTTATAGGCATTATAACACCTGTCCTCAAACTGACCACATGGCGTCACTAATGCGCTGCTTGCAGAATGTCATAATAATATGCTGTGTGATATGCTGATAATTGTCAGTAAAGTATAAGGTGTGATTAAAAAGATCAATATAAACCATTGTAAACGAATTTGAAATATAGCCTATTAAAGTTATTTTAAAAATATCTATAATATTAAACAAATAAAAACGAAATACAGGCCTATATAAAAGTTTTACGAAATATAAAAAGGTTATAATAATTCTAAATAGATGAGTAAAATTTGTAAATGAACTTTGATGTTGGGTTGAGAAAGCCTGAAAGTTGAACAGTTTTAATACACAGGTATATAATAATAATGATAATAATAAGAAGAAAAGGAGTAGAAAAATACATTTCATTTGAAGACCAGTAGAATTTTTCTGAAGCCAACATAATATACCTACATTTTTATGTATATTTGCCGTTTTATTAGCTAAACAATATAAACTATTATCAACATATAAAATAAGAATATTAAAATATATTTTAAAATAAATTAATTAAATTAATTGATAATAAATAAATACATTTATTTAAAATAGAATCTAGAATTTATAATCCAAAATATAATGATGTGCCGACATTATTATGTGTTTATCCATATATATATATATATATATATATATATAATATTTATATATTTATTTATTTATTTATATACATATTTATATATTTATATATATACATATTTATTTATATATATTTATATGTTGTATGTGTGTATATATATATATATATATATATATATATATATATATATATATATATATATATATATACACAATAAATTTTATATATATATAAACATGAATGAGAAGAACAAAATTATTCTGGTCATAGACTGTAAAGTTTCACGTGCTTTATGCGCATGCGTGCTGAAAGTGCGCGTGACATGTTCAGAATGCTACAACTGTGGAGTTGAGAAGAAAATAAATAAACAGTTTAATCGAAATCATGCATGTTCCACCGAGCGTGTTGAACCAATAAAGTAAGTCATGTCGTTTTGTTTATGAGGCTAAAAACCGAGTAAGGGTTAAAGAAATAAATTGCTTGTAACTGTATTTATTTCCGCTAGCATTCTTGCTAAATGAGCTGACTGTACACGGTACATTATTCTAAGATGGGTCGGATACTGTTTTACTTAGGAAAATTTAAATAAAATAACTATTTAGATGCATTAATAAGATGACTGTTAAACTGTCTAAATAATAATTTTGCTCGATAACTAATGGAATGACAGTGTAATTCCCAGAGAAAAGCAACAGCAGCCTGTGTAAACCACTGGAGATCAGGAACATGATGTACTCACAAACCAAGCAATTCCATCTATGATTTGATCTTGCAATTAATGTCAACATTGTTTAACTGTAATTTGAAGTTGATATAGATAGAGCAATGCATATTTGTGTCTGAAATCTGAGGCCATGCCCTGTTGTAATGAACAACGAAAGACATTGTCTCGTGTTTTTGTGTTCAGTAATGCTGTAGAAACACTCGTCCACTATGTTGAGTCGCCTTCAGGAGCTCAAGAAGGAAGAGGAGACTCTTCTGAAAATAAAAGTCATGCTGCAAGATCAGCTCAACAGACTTAAGGCAAGATGTGAATGTAAATATTTCATTGTGATCTTTGAGCATGAAACTGATCGTCTTTGTTTATGTTCATCAGTTTGAGGAGGGGACCCTGAAGTCAATGATCAATGCTCAGACTGAAGAAAGCCCAAATGAAGCCCCTGTCCCAGAGGTAAATAAACACCACATATTCAGACATTAAAAAAACAATATATCGTTCTTCCACTCTTTAAACACTGAGTCGTACTCTCAAAACTAAGAATATTTTATTAAAAGAAAAGTAAATTATAGTGAATAAAATATTTGTGTTAAATCAATGTTGTTTTGAGGTATTATTTTTTTCTTTATTTCATGAATGTCCATTGGTCTTTTTTTACACAACGAAACTGAATTTATATGATTTATACTGCAAAGTGACCCATACAACTTTGGTCAAGTATATTCAAACTTGCTGCCTCATTATTGTTCACATGACACAATCTGTATGTTAAATAAATAAATAATAAACACATGTCAGTTTTAAACAAATAAAATTGATCAGAAGTAGACATTATAATGTTACAAAAGATTTCTGTTCTAAATAAATACTGTTCTTTTGAATTTATGAAATTAAGAAATGTTTTTGAGCACAAAATCAGCATATTAGAATGATTTCCTTATTAGGATCATGTGACACTGAAGACTGGAGTAATGATGCTGAAAATTCAGCTTTGCCATCACAGGAATAAATTTCAAATATTAAAACAGAAAACATTTATTTTAAATTGTAATAATATTTCATCATATACCTGTTTTTACTAGAAATAAATACTTATTTTAGAAACACACACAAAAAAATCTTACTTACCTCTAACTTTTGAATAGCAATGTAGGTGAACTATTATTTTAAAAATGAGGACCTTTATGTCTCTCTGTTTATGCACAGGTGGAAGTCAACCTGGATGATGAGACCGAGATCAACCAGACCAAACTAGTATTGGGTGCCCAAACAGACTATGACATGGAAGAAGACGAGGAGGAGGAAGAGGACGATGACGATGATGCAGATGACGATCTTGATATGGTGCTAGAAGACGAGGAAGAAGACAACGACGACTACTGACTGTGCCTGCAAAGAGAGCATTATCATTTACTCCTGTGTTTAGGTGTGTAATCTGGACATTTGGCATGCTGAAAGAAACTGTAACTGGCTCTCTCTGTCTTAGATTGGTGTTGCGTTAGATAAACTGTTGGTTCACCATCTATAAAATCCTCCAGAAATATGTGTAGCACAAATAGAACTCCTCCTATAACTGTGCTCTTGGCCAAGCCTGCACTTTATGTATTTCTATATACATATAAATTAAAGATTGCACCAATCCTATTTCATGGTGTTTACCAAGTGATGCTGTACTGTATAGGCTTAATTTAATATTGTATTGATTTCAGATTGAATGCATTATGATTATGAAGCTGATGATAAGTATTATGTATGTTCATGTTCATGTTGAGGTATTTTTTCTATTTAGACTGAGTGTGTGGAATAGGTTGTGTATGCATGGGCATGACAATTGTTCTAGCTGAGCCAGTATTATAACTTTTTGGTACTTCATTGTTAATGTACAGAGAGTTTCTATGTTTTCTTAGAGAACAACCTCTTTTCTGCGGATTTTGAAGGTGCTCAGCGTAATAGACCTGGAGTGATGCAGATTTGGTTTGGTGTTTTAGTGTTGCCTTTATGTAAATCTATGATGTGTGAATGACATTTTTACATTAACCCCTTGGTACATGCTAATAAAGGCGAGTATGATGATCAGACAGACGCATTTCCTCTGTTGGCCAGTAAGAATGATATAATGAGGTACAGACTTCTGCCCCATCAAAACACAGCATGAACCTGCAACGCAGTAAAAACTCTACGAGCATTCAGCATTTTCTAAACACCTGTTAACAATGTGCTACGCTTCTCAAAAAGAGCAAGGGCAGCTCTGGGGAAAAATGTTGCCACAAATATATAAATGGACTACTAACAATTTTCAATGGAAAATTCAAGTTAAAGGGATAGTTCACCCAAAAAAGAAAATTCTGTCATTAATCACTCACCCTTATCGTTCCAAACCTGCAAGACTTTCATTCATCTTCAGAAATATGAAATCTAAGAGCTTTCAGTCTTTCCATAGACATCTACACAACTACTGCTTTGATGCATCAAAAACTTCATAAAGATATCGTAAAAGTAATCCATATGAATTGAGTAGTTTAGTAGAGATTAGATTGCTTTGACATGCGAGAACCAATGAGGTTCTTTCTCGTGTTACGCAGTGCGTTTGAGCTTCTTCGTGAACCAATGAGGTTCATTCTCGTGTTATGCAGTGCATTTGAGCTTCTTCGAGAACCAATGAGGTTCATTCTCGTGTTATGCAGTGCGTTTGAGCTTCTTCAAGAACCAATGAGGTCCATTCTCATGTTACGCACTTCGCTTGAGCGGTTCATGTTCAGTGATCAATGTTTATATGTGAATAAAAGCCCAAATTCAATCTGTTCATTGTATAAACGGTCAAGTCTCTTCAGAAAATTTGGCCTAAACCGAATGAATCAATTCATATGGATTAGGTTTACGATCTCTTTATGAACTTTTTGAAGTGTCAAATTCTCTCTTGTGTAGCTGACAATCGATGGACAGAAAGCTCTCAGATTTCATCAAATAGATCTTCACTTGTGTTCAGAAGATGAACGAAAGTCTTACGGGTTTGGAACGGCATGAGGTTGAGTAAATGATGAGGCAGTTTTCACTTTCGGGTTATGTAATAATAATATTGGAGTAAGAATAAGATCCTAGATACCTGCTGTGTAATATTTTGGGTCAATTTATCCCTCCATGTGCTGTCATTGTTATAGTAAACACAAGAGTATCAGCCTCTCCAACATTAACTTTGCTTACAGAGTGAAACCCTCGTTTGTAAGAGATCTGTCCACCGTTGCAAAATGTGATCACAGTCCATTGACCCTCAATAGGAAGGCTTATGGGTCTACATTGAGGTCATGGGACCACCTTTAGTCCAGCACAGTGCTTTGCCACCCAGGCTGAACAGTAACAGACTTTGTACGTCAACTTTCAAACCCCAGGATAGTTCTCATCGATTTTAAAGGCACTTCCATCAGGGATCAATGCAGATTCTGTGAGAGGTATGTTTAAATCAACAGTATGATAATTGATTACTAAGCAAAAGACATTGTTTCCAGTCATAGTGATTCATTGAATCATGTCTTGTGAAAGGGTAACTACCTCTCAGATCAGGAGAGTGTGGTCCTGAGGAGAGCCGCTGAGCGCTGGAATATGATGCTGTCACACCGCGTTGGACGAGTGTGTCATGTGCTTGTGCTGGTGTTGTGTCTGTCTGCGGCTGAGGACTTCGACTGGTCAGCGAACAACCACGACTCCTTCTATTATGGCACTTTTCCAAATGGTACGATCCCAATACCATACGGATCCCTTTTCCTTAGCCACAAAGGCTCTTGGGAAACCAATAATAAAAGTTAAATACGTAAAATGACTAATAAGAATGTTTAAGACGTGTTCCTCACTGTTTTGCTTTATTTGTCAGGATTTTCGTGGGGAGCCGGCGGTTCAGCCTATCAGACAGAAGGAGCCTGGGACAAAGATGGGAAAGGACTGAGCATCTGGGATGTGTTCACTCATAAGAAGGGAAAGACGTTCTTGAACGATACTGGAGACTCTTCGTGTGATGGATACTACAAAATCAAGGTGCCCATGTTGGTTCTCATGCTGATTCACTATGAAAATGTCCCAGGGATGAAATGCAACAACGTTTTGCTTCATTTTCTTGTATAGGATGACATTTCGTTGATGAAAGAGCTGAATCTGAATCATTATCGGTTCTCCATCTCCTGGCCCAGGATCATGCCAACTGGTATCAAGTGTAAGTATCTGTGCTGGCTCCAGGTAGGACATTTGATGTTAATAAATTCCCATTAAATTCGACTTCCATTTTTGTGTGTTTACAGCTGACCATGTGAATGAGAAAGGACTGAAGTATTATGATGTTCTTATTAATGAGCTGCTTGAAAATAATATCACTCCCATAGTGACCCTGTATCATTGGGACCTGCCACAGGTGTGTACCCTGCATATATCCATAATCCCTGGTTACGAAAAACCCAGAAAATATGTTGTAAAATTTGACGTGATGGGACATTTCGTGGCTGAAATCAAGGAATCTGCGTGATCGGGAGTTTCACGTCAGGACAAAGAAATTCTATTTAACTTGTGTTCAGAAACTTTGAAATTGACGTAAGTGTGAGCTGTCCTTCAATGCTCGCAACAAAATTTACTTCTTTTTTTTTTTTGCCTGCAACATTTTCTCAGAAATTGAGGTGTAAACGATGTTTACACAACACCATTTTCAACTAAAACTGGAAAACTTTTTAAGCATTTTGGCCGTTCATTTACGCAACAACTGTTTTGGGGGCCTGAAAGCCAACTGGATTCAAAGTGCAAGTATTTAAAAAATGATACCATTATAGTCTCTGTGTAAACTATGAATTTATGAAAATGGTGACGTCATGCTCATGTGCATTTTAGCACTCCGGGTTCCCTCGCTCTAAAGTCTATGGGATTTTTGAATGGGTTTTTGCTAAATCGCCTGAAATAAGGACTGTGGTGAACAAAGCCTCTAAATATTTTCACCTTTTGATGTATGACATAGAAGAACACACAGTTATAACCTGCTTGTGTTTTTTAAAACTTTTTTGTGTCTTTTTGTGTTTTTTAAGAACTTTATATAGGCTTTAAAATGTATAAATTTTGGATTAACTTGTAAAGATGATCTTGATAGACAAAACGTGTAAGGTCACAACTCTTTGTTAAACACAGATCTTATTATTATTATTATTATTATTATTTGCTATTTTCCAAAAGTCTATGAGGAAAATGCATAGCTTTTCGATCGAAGGAACCCATGCGCCGCTAGCTTCCGAGTTGTCTTACAAAATGACATCATCACTTCGGCACTCTATAGACGAATCCGACGAGCGTCCTTGTGTAGGCTGCCATCTTGTGGCGACGCCATTACTGAGCTGTCACACCGGCATAGACATGCACCGGTATGTAAACAAACCTCGGAGATAAGATGATAACGCACCCTCGATGACAGCTACAGCCAGGCAGACTTGTTGGGTTGATGATGTTGGACATTAGCCTCCAGTCACAGATGAAGGTACAAACGATCTTACAGATTATTTATGAAAATAGCTTGGCAAGCTAGCTAGGCTAACGTTTGCTACCGAATAAACTAAAAAAAGATCTGTCCATTTGGCAACAATAAATAAATAAATAAATTAAATCAAATAAACAAATTCATGTTTTTCATTTGTGTTCATTATTTATCTCATTTTTACATTGCAACGGGCATGAGTAAGGTAACGTTACAGCTAGAAAGTATACACAATATCGACCAACTAGTGTTTTTAAACCATGGAAAGAGGTCAATATAACAGCAGGAGAACAATTATTTCACATAACGTTACATTTAGCTCAGGAAAGCCATTTATGACCATAGCATGTTAATTAAATAGAAAAAATAGCAAGAGAGGAGATGTTGCTGATCACTATATCACACATTTATTATATTTTTTTTACTTATGTCATTAAATAATTATTATACGCGAATGTCCGCGTCTTGTACTCGCCCAGGAAATCTTTGTAAACCGTACGGCACCTGACAGGGGCAGTCGACCCGGGGTATTCACAATGTTTTCTCTTCAAAATTGAAATTTTACTGCCACCATTGAAACAATTTATAACGGAAACTGTTTACCCACTCGACATTACACAAGGGGTAACGTTGTAACGTTAGTGACAGTCGTAAATCGCGGGCTGTTTATTCCTGTGGACGCAAGTTGCAAATAAAACAATAGAAGGCAATGGAGCAACGCTACCCAGTAACATCTCAGTAATGGCGCCCGCTTACTTCCGGTTTTTTCGCCGGATTCGTCTATTACGTTCACTCTCTGTTCTTTACAGAGTGACATCGCCAACTACTGGCCTGGCAGCATAATACAGCATTTTTATTTGTTTTCGCGGATCTATGTGATCGGGATCGTTTTGACAACATTGTCGTCTGTAGGTGAAAAACAGAAAAATAAAAATAAAATAAATGTATCTGTTAAGATATGCTCACATTTACTGTTTCTTGATAAAATTTGGGCGAATCAGTGCGCCTACGCAAAGTTCGTCAAGGACTCCCCACATTGACCAACAAGCCGCTTGGTGTAAAAAGTGACTTAGGGACCATTTACGCTGAATCATTTTCAACTAAAATGCGTTTTAGACCTTCATTTAAAGAACAAGGCAAACTTTTTAATATGGGATTCAAATTGGCCGTTCTCGTCTGTCCTGACATCCATGTTTTCATTTGTGAAACCAAACGTTAATACTGCAGTTCATCAGGAGTCAATTTGATTACTTTTTGACATATCTTTCAACAATATGTCAATATGTATAATATGTTTTGGCAAGTAAAAATAAAAATATAAATCAAATGTAACCTATCCACTGGATTGATGACGTATTTGATTTCTCTGTAACCCTTTTGGAAAGTTTTTTTCATTTATCATCATGTCTGTACATTTGGACAGGTTTTGCAAGAGAAATATGGTGGGTGGCAGA
The DNA here is from genome assembly GCA_038021265.1 of Cyprinella venusta. Lineage (NCBI taxonomy): Eukaryota > Metazoa > Chordata > Actinopteri > Cypriniformes > Leuciscidae > Cyprinella > Cyprinella venusta. Next base: position 7,596,793 of record CM075871.1, read on the forward strand.
ACATCAGCATGATTAATTATTTCAACGATTTTGCCAACCTTTGCTTTGAACGATATGGGGACCGTGTGAAATACTGGATAACCTTTAATAACCCATGGGTATGCTCACTACACATCTTTACTTAATGCCAGCTAATTAAATTAATGTGTAAAGGATATGCTCATTAATGTGCTCAATGTGTGTCAGTCAGTGGCGGTGGAAGGATATGAAACTGGAGAACATGCTCCAGGACTGAAGCTCAGGGGCACGGGGGCCTACAGGGCAGCTCACCACATCATTAAGGTAACATCATTCACTTGGCAGAACATTGCACCATAGTATTTCAAAATGGAGACATATGCAATACTGTTTGTGTTGGTTTAATAACAGGCACATGCTAAGGTTTGGCACACTTACGATTCTCAGTGGCGAAGCAAACAAAGAGGTATGAGCTTACAAATGTTTTCTAGTTTATCAAAAATGACACCCTCTGAACCTTCTGGCTGTTTTCTTCTCTAGGTATGGTGGGTATTTCACTGTATGGGGACTGGGGAGAGCCTGTGGACATCACTAACCAGAAGGACATTGAGGCTGCAGAGAGATATGTGCAGTTTTACATAGGCTGGTTTGCTACACCCATCTTTCATGGAGATTATCCTCAAGTGATGAAGGATTTCATAGGTACTGTTGTAAAGTTAAATATGTGAGTTCAAGAATGCCAAAATTCAGCATATTAATGTCAATTTTGTATTTAAGGGAGGAAAAGCACACAGCAGGGCTTGGGAACGTCTCGCCTTCCCTCCTTTTCCTCTCAGGAGAAGAGTTACATCAAAGGCACCTGTGACTTCCTAGGCGTGGGACACTTCACGACACGCTACGTCACCCAAAAGAGCTTCCCATCCAACCGTGGCACCTACTTCTCAGATCGGGATATAGCGGAGCTGGTCGACCCACGTTGGCCCGATCCTGGTTCAGAGTGGCTTTACTCGGTTCCTTGGGGCTTTCGCCGTCTGCTCAACTTTATAAAGGTACACAAAGCCATTGCTTTCATATGACATTTCCTCATGATGAATCTTGATCTTGTTTCAATCATATAATTTCTTTGTGACAGTATCATGTCAAGTATACTACAAGGAAATTTGTATCTGTATGATAAGATCAAATATAATCAAGTCTTTAAACTCTTGACTTTTGCTCTTTGACTAAAGACTCAATATGGGAACCCCATGCTCTTCATCACTGAGAACGGGGTCTCAGAGAAGATGACGTGCACAGAACTGTGTGATGACTGGAGGATTCAGTATTACAAGGATTACATCAATGAGATGCTCAAAGGTAACTAATCAATGAATGGATGAACTTCCTCATCAGCTACTTGCCTTCATGTTGTTCCAAAACCAGTAATGCTTTCTTTCTTTAGATGAACACAAAACAAGATATTTTGAAGAACTGTTTTTCTCCATATAATGAACGTCAATGGGGTTCAAATCAAGATTGGACCCCACTGATTTACATTGTATGAACAAAACGATTTGTCAGAATATATATTTTTTGTGTTCCATAGAAGAAAGTCAACAGGTTTGCAACAACATGATGGTGGGTAAATGTGAACAGAATGATCATTGTATCTTATTTCTTGTTATCCTGCAGCTATCAGGGATGGAGTGAACGTGAAGGGCTACACTGCCTGGTCCCTGCTAGACAAGTTTGAGTGGGATGAGGGTTACTCAGAGAGGTTCGGCTTGTACTACGTAGACTTCAAGAACAAAAATAAACCTCGCTACCCCAAGGCCTCGGTTCAGTTCTACAAACGCGTCATTAATTCTAATGGATTTCCCAATCAAAGAGAGGTAACATCTATATTGTTCATCTGTACATTATGTGTTAAATAGAAAAGAATGGAGGTTATAATTACCTAGTTATGAAGGCATATAAAAGTTGCAATTTCTTTGGCTTTTAACATTAAATATCAGTTTTATACATTACAAGGACACACAAAAAGAGTTATTCCACACACTCACAGTTAAACAGTACAAGTTATTTTTAAGGAACGATCTAATTAACATTTTAAATTAACTGATTTTGCTCCAGATTGTTTGACTGCCGTCTTGTACTAACATTTTGGATTAGAGCATCTGTTTTGGTACTGAAACATGCTATTTAGACGTTTTCCAATTAAATAGCTGTTTAGGAGGAATAAGGCAACAACCTCATTGTTGGAGAACCCCCAAGATTAGAATGTAATTACCATATAAATGCTTTTTTTTCTAATTATTTTCTCTGTTTATTGAACAAACTCCAACTCATTGCCTTGGACATGTTCCAAATGTTTATTTTCACATGACACAAAACAACAGATTATATAAACAATTATATATAAAATTATGTATTAAAGGTGGTGTAATTAACAGAATTAAACAGCCACGTTAAATGCCACATTAAAGGACAGATTAGAGTTGAAGAATCAGAATAGAATCTTGAAAGGAGTGTCCATCTGTGCAAACCTCCATCTGTAAGAGAACAGTATGACTAAATGAGACATATGCTCTGACTCCTCGTCATCGGCAGGTTGAGAACTGGAAGAGGAAAGCTATAGAGACTTGCTCCACCAGCAATCAGCTCCTGGCTGCAGGTCAGTGGATCGTTGATTCTAACTTAGTTGAACCAGGGCAAACAAGGAAAAATTCCATTTGTTGACCACAGACTAAAAGGAATAATCATGTAGCCTTTAATCAAGAACAAATTCAATGGGTACAAATTCCCCTTGAACAGTGCATGAGAACATTCCTTGTATTCATCTGGATCTCCACTGTTTTATTATGCTAACCTCATTTGTGGTTTGACAAGGTTTCTACTTAGCCGCTAGTGTCCATAGGGACCCGATATGCTTACCATGAGAATGGATCGACAAAGGCTTTTGGGGAGGTCTGAAACAGAGACTGAGCTGAAACCTCTAACAGGATTTTTCTTTGTTTGCCCCTCCAGCTAGATGAAAAATCCAAGGAAAATAAAGATCATGCAGAGATGCCAAAGGTTTGGCCAGTGCATGATGAAGTTTAGACACTAGGGTAAAGAAAAAACTTCTTTCTTTTCTTTTTTGGCTTGGCAAACTTCCGATAATGTCGTTAAAAAAAAAACTCAAAATGATTTTGTGGTGTAGTTGGATAAAAAAGAACATTAAGCAACTCCAGTTCTGGCCTACTCTAATCTTGAGAAGCTGAAATATCTTAAATCTTCAGAGGCCATATCTTAATTAAATGCCAACATAAAGAAAAAGCCAGATCAGCTATTGGAGTACATGAACTTTAAAGGAGCAGTACACCGAGAACCCTTATTTACAATGACCTACTAACCCTTCATTACAATGTTCTATATACTGTTGAGTGCAACTGTGCTCGCTCACTTTTTTAAACTGCCTTGGTTCTAAAAAAGTATTTTTCCCATTCTTTTATAATCTCTCTTTTTTAAAGTCTTCCTTAAAGAGTTATAAGTCATCGACCAAACCAGCCAGCCATGAGGTAAATCACAAATTTGATTTTGTGAGAGAAGACCAAAAGACAAAAGGCACAAGTCTTAATGGCTTTTAACAACAAAGAAATGATGATTATGTATGTAGAAACCATAAGTTTTTTTGCACAATATGCAGTAGTTAATACACTTTATTAGGTACACCAACTGCTTGTTGGCGCAAATATCTATTCAGCCAATCACATGGCAGCAAGAGCATCAGAATGAGGAAGAATAGTAATTTAAAGGGATACTCCACTTTTTTTGGAAATAGGCTCATTTTACGACTCCACCAGAGTTAAACAGTCGAGTTTTACCGTTTTCAAATCCATTCAGACGATTTTCTGATATTTAGAAGAATATCAGTAACCAGACAGTTTCTGGTCTCATTGACTCCCATAGTAGGAAAAAAAATATACTATGGAAGTCAATGAGACCAGAAACTGTCTGGTAACTGATATTCTTCTAAATATCAGAAAAATCAGCAGAATGGATTCGGAAACGGTAAAACTTGACTGTTTAACTCTGGTGGAGATGTAAAATGAGCCTATTTCCAAAAAAAGTGGAGTATCCCTTTAAGGGACTTTGAAAGTGGCATGGTTGTTGGCGCCAAACATATTTCAAACTGTTTCAGCCAGTTTATAAATGAAAAAATGTCAAGGATGCTTGATGTGGATGACGTCCTTTTTCTAATAACCTAGTTGACTGAATTGTGCTGCTTTAATGTGAGCTTACACAGCGGCCCTCAAAGGGTTAATGTGCCCTGATGACATCCTAAGATTATTTCTCTCTCTTCATTAGAGGAACAGCGGAATACAGCTGCCAATATTCTAAGACTTATTCATGGTAAGCCATCACACACAAACAGCACAGCTAGAAGATAACTAGATTAACCCTTTGAGTGCTCTGTTATGCAAAAGCATTGTGAAGACTGTGCTGTGCTAACATGCTTGGGCTGATAAACATGTTTGTGTGTATATGTTTCAGATCCTTTAACCAGCCACATGGAGATGGTGACTGAGGTTGTGGTTCCTACGGTGTGCACCCTCTGCATTTTGATCAGCGCTGTCTTTCTCATGTTCCTGCTGCGTAAACGCAATTAGCTCACTTTTTTATAAGGAAAAGGAACTGAATCCGGACACTGTTTCTCATTTAATACTCTTTGCAGGCAGGAATGCTTAGGTTAAGGATAATATGCTGAATTTAAAGGTACACTATAACTTTTGGCCCTCTGGCAGTTAAAAAACAAAACTGCATGCATTTTGCAGAAGTACATTGTTTTGGTCGTGCTTCGACTCGGGACTGCGGGACTGAGTGGATGAATATGGTTATCCTACTGCTCAAAAAGGGTTATTGTTATGGACTAATTGTAAACGGTTTGTTCTTTCATTCCAGTTTGTTCCACAAAACACACACGTCAAAGTAGCCGGAGCGACTTTTCTGTATTTATGGATATGACAAGACATGCACGGGCAAGTTTACCACAAAAACCATCCCAAAAGGGCTAAAATATAAACATGTATAATAGGCTTACTAAAGTAAATCGGGGTAAGACAAAAACATGTTTTGGAGGAAGGATTGATTTTGAATAATTATTTAAATGTAGTTAATTTTCAACAACAACAAGTTACATATTGTACCTTTAAATGATATAGGCAAATTAGTCTTTCAGTTTTGGATGTTATCCACAGTTCTTTCTATGTGGACTAAACCAGTTGCATTCAACCCGACCGTTCAAAAGTTTGGGGTCAGATTTAAAAATATACTGTTTTGAAAGCAATTGATAATTTTCATTTAGCAAGGATGCATGATTGATTAAAAGTGTCAGTAAATACATGTATACTGTTACAAAATATATCTATTTCAAATCAGTGCTGTTCTTTTTAACTTTCTATTCATCGGAGAATCCCCAAAAATTGTATCATGTTTTCACCAAAATATTAACCAGCACATCTGTTTAACTGATGATAAAAAGAAATGTTTCTTGGGCATCAGCTGATCATATTAGAAGACAGACGGCTGGAGTAAAGGCTTCTGAAAGTTCCATGACATTTTAAAATGTATTAAATAAAAAGTTATTTTAAATTCTAACAATATTTCACATTATGACTGTATTTTCAAATATATGCAGCCTTGCTGATCATCTGACTCTTCTTTCAAAAACATAAAAAAACACTTTTGAACAGTATTGTACACAATAAGTGCAACAAATTAAAACTACTGCAATAAAAAATTAAAAAAAAAATCTTTTCTACTACATTTTCTCTGAGTACATTTCCATTAAAATGAAGTCTTACCGGTGTTAAGTGAAGCTGATGAGGCTACAGCTCACCATGGCCCTGTAGTAAGACATCTTCTCACACTCTCCATTGACAGACTCATCCAGGGGCATATCTGTATGTGTGTGTGACAAGATTAGTTTAGATGTCATATTTCTTTTCAACTCAACAACAAAAGATATGAAACTTGTGAAGAAGAAGATGAAAAAAAGAGGAAACAGGTGACTTCACCTAAGTCAAAACAGATGTGGTCTACTAGGGGCTTGTCACTGAGGTACAATGCTGTCTTGACTTCCTTAGACCCCTGTCCACTGGACACCTCCATGCCCCAAGAAAATGGCTGCTCCCTGAGAGAATAACACAAACCAACATGAATTCACATGTAATAATAGTCGCCTGACTTGCGGCCAATCTGTGTGTGCAATTCAATAAAACATTTGAGAAAGGAAAATTTAAAAGATTAAAAAGAATCAATGAATTCTGAATAATTTACTGCCATTTTGTGAATATTAAGTAATCATGTTTGTAATCAATGAAAATGTAACTGTATTCTGAATGAGTTGTTCATTTTTGGATTCTGATTACATAATCTATATTACATTTAATCAATTACACCCCAGCAATGAAAGTAATACAGAGACAATGCATATGACAGCTCATAAGAAATGCAGCATCAACTCACTTTTCATAAAAGTAGCTAATGAGGGCAGGCTTAACTTGCAACTGGAAGACGTGGTCCTCGTCATAGTCGGATGTTTTGTAGTACTGCAAACAGGACCTGACAATATCAAATATCATGGTTAGAATACGTTTACCAAGACCCCGCTACTGAAATTAGATTTTAGATTGTTCTCTGGTGGAGAAGTGCACCCGAAATCATAAACCACAATTTCCTGTGAAAAATGGAATAATACATTACTTATGTACATTTTGGATCACCATTTGATTAATATATAATTCAGGGAAAGGGCAGGAAGCTTACTGAGTGAAAAGGAAAAGGCGGTCATGAGGAAGACTGAGAAAAGTACTGCAGGTGCCCAGGATCTCCAGCAGGTGGTGCAGTTTCCTCACTCGTATCACCTGCTCCTGCAGGTCAACATCAGTGTCCAGGTAGTAACTCTGAAAATTTGAAATTAAATACATCAACCACTCCAGCAACATAATATCAATATCGACCAATTTTTTTTAATTAACTAAAAAAATAAAAAGTGTTTCCAACCAAATAGTTCAGAGTTGTAAGTTCCTTTCCTAAAAAAAAAAGAATAAAGTCAGAATCAAGTATTATAGTCTGCTTCTCAAAGTATATTTGAGCATCTAAAAATGAACAACTTTCTTATGTAGCTAATTAGCAGATGAAGTAAACTATAAACCAAAAGAGCTACATTTAAAATGTGAAAGTTAGTGTACCAACAAGGTAGTTGATGAAGTCTTTCCTGATCTTGTCCAGGCCCAACTCCAGCAGCATATTAGCAGGTGTGAGGCCAGTGAGAGGCACGGTGTCTATCTGCTGCTGGTACGACTGCACGATCAACTTACTGAGAGTGCTATTGCTGTCTTTGTGGATCTAAGGGGGAAGATACACTCATTACATACCATTTTCAAAAAATTCACAATGTTTAACCAAAAAAATATTATTATGCATTTATGCACAATGTAGTTAGACACACCCATGGTTTGATTTTACCAAGTTTCACTGCTTTGACCACAATTTTCAGGCATTCTGTTATGTCTTGATATGAAGTTACACCTATGAGAAAAAAATGTAATTTATTTAGTTACAGTGAAATTATTTTACTGTGTAAAATTTTGCAATGTTGATATTTACTCCTCCTCATCTTCTCCCACAGTTGTTCAGTAAAATCCAGGTCTCCTCTCTCAATTACCATCGAGCTGAAAACTGCAGCAGCATCCGTCTTAGCTTTCTGTTTCTGTTACAAAAGATTAAAGGGATAGTTTAGCCATTGAGATAAATTCTGTCATTATTTTCTCACTGATCTCGTTACAACACATACTGTATGACTTTCCTTCTTCAGTGGAACACAAAAGAAGAATTTTTGAACAATAATCGGGTAGAAACTGTTGGGCGGAAAACTTGAATCTCCATATTTCATTTTTTCACCCATTTGCTCTTTTTAGCTCCATTTGCTCCTTTTTATATTTTAGTAATAAAATATCTAAAAATCACTTATATCACACCAATAGTGTGATATATTTCCTGCAGTTGTGTACTTACAATATCCCAAAAGCTCCCAAATATTTTTAATTTCAGAGAAATTCCAATTTTAAATAATGACTCGTCCCTTGTCATTGTCGCCTGTCAATGAAGTAAATATCTGCATTAACCCTGGTTCCCGCTTGTACTGCCATAGTAACCATGGCAAACCAAAAAATTACATAAATACAAATTGTCAGTAAAAACTCATAACTCCACCACACCTCAATTTAAACAATATAAAAAAAAACACACATTTGAACATATATATATATACAGTATATATATATATATATATATGTGGGTATATATGAAGAGTTCAGATGCAAAAGCCTCTAAGTGCCATTTGAAATTTTCTTCTAAAATGATCATTTTTATCAAGCTTGTATATTTAAGTTCAGTAATTTCACTTATATTGCAATGAAGATTACCTATGAATTGTCATTTAAGTGAAATTTACTTCAAATGGCATTTAGAGGCTTTTGTATCTGAACTCTTCATATATATATATATATATATATATATATATATACACACACACACACAAACACACATATATATATAATGTTTTATGTATTTGACGAGCGGAGAAGAGTGTCTTGGTCTAGCATTTAATGTCGAGTCACTGCCAATTCTCTCTTAAAATGCCTGTGCGAAGCACTTCATCTTTTATGATATGAAATTTTGGCCAAAAGACAGAAAAACAGCAACAGCTACAATTGACTTCATAACCTGTAAGTTGATGAAAACGTAACACGATGCACTTAATGCCCCTCAGATGTGGCTGTTCAAATGAAATTGCGACATTCACAGCTCAAAAACTTCAAAACTGAATTTGAGGTTGATTTTGGTCAAATGTTAATAATATAATATAATATAATATTAATGACAGATCACATATGCAATATGATCATTTATAACACCACAATATAAATCCAAAAATTCATTTTGCCTATCAATGTCACAATATTAGGTAAATCCGGCCCTGAATATTATATTATTAATTTACCTCAGAAAGTTTGCCAGTGTGTCCTGGTACTCCATGAGCAAGGTTCTCAAGTTCTAAAATAAAAAGGAAACAATAAACATAATGATCCATCTCCCTCAAACTTCACACACTATAAAGCAAAAAAAAAAGTCAAGACTGACAGAAAATCAGCAGCATTCATATCAATTTGCTGCTTCTTACTGCAGCTGTGTATTCATATCACACAGATCAATCTCACTGTATTTACCCTCTATAAGTGCTCTGGTCCGGTCCACTGCAGACTGAGTCTCCATTGGTTCCAACCATTCAGTTTCTCCCGTTCTCAAACCCTCTGCCAGAGCCTAGTCAATGGTTTTAAAATAAAAATAATGATATCATATAACATTGCAAGTAATTATATATTAGAGTGAAACATTTTCCATCTATAACAGAACTACTGCAATCCGCTATGTAAATAAACCCTATAATAGTATATAAATAATATTAAAATAATTCCTTACCAGAAGGAACTCCATCTCTCTGTGGGTCTGATACAATGGACTTCTTATGTCTCCAACTGAGACTTTGATATTCTGTAATATCAAACCAAACAAAAAAAACCAACTCAGAACCCCAATATACAGTATAAACAAAACTAAATGACTGAAGTGTCAAGGGCAAATGAGTGCGGCATAGGTGCTGACCAGAGTTGCTTTAGAAGACAAAGGAGGACATTCCAAGACTTTTTCCACATTATTCCATGTCAGACTCGCTATTACACTGCTTTGAGACTCAAACATCATGCTTTCTTCTTTCATGGAGCAAAACATGTTAAACTGTGCATAGCCTTTGGTCGCCACCTGGAAAAAAAAAATCTGATAATTAGGTTTAATAGATATCTAATAGTGAAGTACCAATAGGAGTTTTACAGATTTTTTTTACTGTAGTAGGATGGTGTCTATTCTGATGCTCTTGTTTAAGCTCATCCAATGTGGTGAAAGAGGTTTCATCTCTTGTTGGACCTGCAGGAAATTGGGAAATAATAAGAGAAGGTTGTTTGTTTCTCTTTCTCTAGAATAATCTTATAGGTAAAATTACTGGATTGGATCCAAAACGTAATACACGAGTAATGAGTGCTATTACCTTTGCAGCAGACTGTATACAGTTTGACACCACTGGTTTTGTTCCCACTGTAGACGGTTTCTACTCCAAGCCAGGCACTGGCACATGGGTCAGACTTGTCACAACGGACCCAGAGAGGGTGCAAAGTGCCTGGGACTTCCACTTGAGGCATGTTGGGGTTATGAGCCATGGTGTACCATGACAGCAGCTGCCTGGTTGAAGAAAGTGAGATATGATTATTCAGAATCACAATGCTAGTTTTAATAATATTGCAACAAGCTTCTTCTACCTTGCTTTCATGACAGAGAGAGGCTGAGGCCCCAGATCTTGTTCCACTTTATAAAGTATCTCTTCAACAGCACTGGTGTCAGCTGAAGTTTCTGTAGATGCTGCCTCACACTTTGGTTGCTTTTGATAAAATAAGTTTACAAATGATGTAATGTTTACTTTAAATAGGAATGACACATAATGTGTGTAATCACAAACTGACTTACTGCTTTCTCACAGACAAAGACAGGCTGATTTCCACTGATTATGTTATGTAAAAGCTCTTCCTTCTCCACCAGCAATACTGAAATAACGTCCTGAAACAAAGCAACAACTTGTTTTCAACATACATGACTGAGCTTCTTCTCAATACACATATGCATCCATATTCATTTTACCATATACGTGCAGTTGTCTTTACTTTCATCTTGACATAACCTAAAAGAGGCAATTAAATAAATATGAGTGAGTTAAGCATGTGAATTACATAAATAACATATACTGTACGTAGTAAAACATGACCGACTTGACAGTTAACTGTTATTCAAGTTTAGTAGCAGTAGAAAATATAACGTCAATTACTCACTTGAGAAATTTGACAAACGCGTTTGCGTCGGAAACTAGTTTTGATCCCATTCCCTTCGTTTGAAAACAAATGTAAAATAAAAGATGTGATAAAACTTCTCCCTGTTTGAATGAAAAACTTTTGATGAAAGGCGATTTGATTACAGCGCGCCTAATGTACGTCACTACGTTTAAGACGCATTCACGTAGACGTCTTTTTGCCACGCCTATTGTTGTTAAAAATTAATCTTCAACATCAAAACTATTTTTTTTTTCAAATAAAATTCAATACTGTTTTCATCTTAAATGCAATATATTAAATACTAAAAAATCCAAACTTTCATAAATATTTTACACATTTATTATAAGTAGTTCCATTTGACCCATCCGCCAGCTTCCACAACTTAAAAATAGTGCCAAAATATATAGTGCCACGTTTATTATTTTATCGCAGTTATCTTATTGCAATTCATTGTCAATAAATAATAAGTGATTCAAAATGAAAATGAATTTTATGAAAAATATATATACTTATATTAAATCTAGATAATATTAATAAAATGAAACCACTGACTTGGGCGGAAGTGACGTAAATCGGATGGATATGCAAGTGCCTGTGTAGTGCTGCATTCTTCCTTTTCCTCCGTGGCCGCCATCGTGTTAGGAGCGTGGTTCCTGGCGTGCCGTGAAAACTTACTAAAATGGTGAGTACAATGAATGCCTTTTTTCAATAAAGATCATTAATTTCATTGTTTTGCCTGCGTATAGGTCATTATGAGTTGTTTTTGGATGAAATGTTTGGGGTTAGCTATTATGCTCGCATTACAGCGAATCTCGGCAGCCATTTTGATCTAGTGCGGCATGTATACACGTGTAGTAGTCATGGTTTGGCAGCTGACTCCAGTATTCAGACATGCTTAAAAAGAACACATTTACTCTGTTTAACTGTAGAACTCCAGTTTGTGATCCAAGTAGAATTTAACAGCCAAGTTGACAATACATGTAAGAACGTCTGTTGAGAAGACGTCAATTTGCGTGTTGTGGCCTAGTTTTGTTTGAGCACAGACGCTTTAATTTTGGGTAGCATGGACAACTATTAAATGAATCGTTAACGTTAAAAAGACAAATTGTCTGAAAGACTGAACTTAAATCCACAATTTATCACTGTTTTTATTGCTTCATTTTCCTAAAAAATGGTACTCTTGCTATGATGGTGTAATTTGCGTCCTACTCTGTGATCAGTGACAGTAGCCTGCTGTCTAATGCTGGCACAGGAGGTTGATGAAAACTAAGACTGAGCAAGATTAAAAGCTCTAACTAACGAATAAACCTGGAAATATATGGAAGTTATACATATGTCTTTTTTGTTTTAGGCTTGCGCCCGACCGTTAGTCTCGGTCTACTCCGAGAAAGGGGAGACAACCGGCAAAAATGTGGTTATGCCTGCAGTGTTCAGGGCTCCCATCCGACCTGATGTTGTGAACTTTGTGCACACCAACATGCGCAAGAACAAGCGCCAGCCCTATGCTGTAAGCGAACAGGCCGGTGAGTGTTGTCTAAATACCAGTTTTGAGTTAAAACGTTTCTTCAATGATGATATTCAACTTCGGTCCGTGTTTCTGACACCTGATTATGATGGAAGTTCTGATGAGACTTGGTTTGTTTTTGAAATATTTCACTATGATATGATCAAATATGACGGCAAAAGATGTGTCATTTCAGGTCACCAGACCAGCGCCGAATCCTGGGGCACAGGAAGAGCCGTGGCCCGTATCCCCCGTGTGCGTGGTGGTGGTACCCACCGCTCCGGACAGGGTGCTTTCGGAAATGTATCCTGAACTAACTCGCTATTTACTTGGAAGAACTTGTAAGCAACCCTTGCTGTGATGGTGTAATTTGCGTCTGACTCTACGCACAGCGACAGTTGCCTGCTGTCTCATGCTGGTGTGGAAGGTTGACGAATATTCTCAGTCTGAGCAAGTTTACATACACATATAGTTATTAAGGGCTGTTCACACCAACAAAAAAGCGATAGATGGGCTGAATTAACATGTAAATATGTGGCCTTATAGAAAAGCACATTCACCAAGTGCTGTGACTTTCTGTAGGACTTTCATAGTATTGTTACAACAGCATTTGACCAAGCAATTTGCAGATTTCTGTGTGTTATTTTTAAAGACATTGTACAATTTATTTTTTTTTTAGTTTTTGACCATGCTAATAATTTTGCTCTGGTGTGAACATGTTTGGTGTGATCAGGTGTTTAGTGTGAAATGTTGACCCTTGACTCCAGTGTAGATGTGTCGTGGTGGCCGCATGTTTGCCCCCACAAAGACCTGGCGCCGTTGGCACCGCAGGATCAATGTTAACCAGAAGCGTTACGCCATCTGCTCTGCCTTGGCTGCTTCTGCTCTGCCTGCCCTGGTCTTGGCAAAAGGTGAGTGAACAAGTGCTTCATAATGCTTGAGCATTCTCAATTCAATGCAAAAGAATCCTCATTTTGCAGAAGGGCCAAATCAAACCTATTTGGTTTTTCCCTTTCGAAAGCTGAGAAAAGTATCAAATCAAATATTGAATATTTGAAAAATGACCATGCTTAAACTTAATTTATTTAGTTTTATTGTCTTGTAACCAATGCCTAATGTTTCAGGTCACCGCATTGAGGAGATTCCTGAAGTCCCAGTCGTCGTTGATGATAAAGTTGAAGGATACAAGAAGACTAAGGAAGCAGTGCTTCTCTTGAAGAAACTTAAGGCGTGGAATGACATCAAGAAGGTGAGCTACTCTCAAACTCTTGATATTGACTGAAAATGTTGTAGTTTACCACCAATTCAATCTTTTTAATGCATATTTCTGGTCTCTAGGTTTATGCTTCTCAGCGTATGCGTGCCGGTAAGGGTAAGATGAGGAACCGAAGGCGTATCCAGCGTAAAGGACCATGCATCATCTACAATGAAGACAACGGTGTGACACGAGCTTTCAGGAACATCCCTGGTACGCAAAGTGTTCTTGTATTTGACATTTGCTTCTCATTAACACACTCAATACATGATGAGGTCCACTTCTAGGTCCGTGTTTATGAATTACATGATCTTAGTGGAAGTTCTGACTAATTGAACACAATTTTGTTTGTCTAGATGGTTGTAAAATCATTAACAGCAAGGGTGTATTTTGGCAGGCGTCACACTGCAGTCTGTGAGCAGACTGGACCTGTTGAAGCTTGCTCCAGGTGGACACATCGGACGCTTTTGCATTTGGACCGAGGGTGCCTTCCGCAAGCTGGATAACCTGTACGGCACTTGGCGCAAACCTTCCTCCCTTAAAGTTGACTACAAGTGAGTTCCCTTAACCTTTTGTCTTATCCTTTTCTGGTTGTGCTTTGTACAACAGTGATGAACACTTACTTAGTCCGTGTTTTTGAACAAAATGATAACATTAAGTTCTGAGTTGACATGTGGTGGTCTGAATCTCCACTTGTTTAAATGTGCAACATTTTTTTATATACATTACACAATTTGTTCGATGTTGAACACAAGCTTGTGGACTTACTGCCCTGTCATGTTCCAGCCTGCCCAAGCACAAAATGAGCACCACAGATCTGCATAGAATCATCAAGAGTGAGGAAGTCCAGAAGGCACTTCGTCCTGCTAAGTATGTTTTGGTTCCTTTGACTTGTCATTTTGTCAACGTATTGCAATGATGAGATTCCTACTTCTGGTCCGTGTTTCTGACTACTGATTGTATTGGAAGTTCTGAGCCCTCTTGCTCTGAATCAAAAAGGCTTACAGTACAAGTCAAGTAACTTTGTTTTGTTTCTTTTATTGCAGCCGCAAAATCAATCGCAGAGTGTTCAAGAAGAACCCTCTGAAGAACCTGAGAGTGATGTTGAAGCTCAACCCCTATGCCAAGACTGCACGTCGCCGTGCTATCTTGGAACACAACCCTGATGTAAGTTCCCTCATGACCAAGTCTCTTGTCTAATAACTAGCTGAGCAAATTCTAAACCATTGAACTCTGTACAGATCAAGGCCAAGATGCTGAAACCCAAGAAGAAGAGGGTTGTGAAGAAGACCAAGGCCCAGAAGCCCGCAGCTGCTCCGGCCCCGGCTCAAGCTTAGGGTTCATAAACAGACATGAGTTCACAAATCCTTTTCAAATAAAACAACTATTGAAAATTGATAAATCTGTCCTTTTTAATCCACTGCATACCACTTAAGCACTGCCACATTCAATCAATTATCATTTGTTAAATAAATCTCTTAATATAATATAAGTTAAATGACTTTTTTCACACTTTTGAGTTAAAGACTGCACATTCACCATATTGAAATTAAGCAGAACACAAAATATAACAATGAGATGTAACCACTTCAGGGATAGCTGAATATGAAAAGTATATCATAAGTCCACATTTAGAGGGGGGTCCAATGCAATTATGTTCTGGTGCAGTGTAACAGCCTTTTGATAGCTTTTGCAATTAGAATTACATTGATTTTGTTGTAAAACAAAATCTCGATGATTAAAGCATTTAACAACCAGTATTTGACAACAGATTTCAAGCACCCTATCAGGTTTGATGCATTGTTAAATACAGCAGTATGCTTGTTAATACTCAAGACAACATAAGAAATAAAAAAACGGGATGGATTCAGGAGACGTCAGTTTACTGTTAGCCTCAGGGTGGAACTGGAGATGTGTATGAAGAAACACTAAATGGTTGGCTTAGAAAAAGATGGCACTGCTCACATTCCCACACTGTGAGTTGGAGTTGCTGGCTGGTTTAGCCCAATGGTGCTGCATAGCCATCCAGCAAAGTCAACCTCCTCAGCTTCAGAGTTCTTTATGAAGGGATGGACCTGAAAAAGACAATTATGTTTCAGGTGCAGTCTTGCAATAGAAAATAATATCTGTATCAGGACATAAAAAGAATTGTTCCTACCATCAGTTGCTTGAGATCTGCTCTTTCTGCTGGATTTTTGATTAAACTAAGCAAAACAAGAAAAAACATTGAGAAATGGAGTATAAAAATTGTCAAAATATTGTTGGAGGACATAAAATGAGATGGGATGCAAAACGTCTCAAAGTAACAATACTTAAAGCAAATCTCCCATATCTTTGGGCTCTGTTGAAGGCAACATATTTCAAACTGTTTTTTAGTCAACCACCAGATGGAGCAGCGAGCTCCTCTCAAGAAGCATTTGTGCATTTAGATTAGAATATGTTTTTATTCAGTGCACTGCATTTTGTAAGTATCCTAGTTGCCTGGCAATCGAACCCATAGTGTCATGCTCTAATAGATGGGTTAGACGAATAAAACCAAATGCAAATAACATTGTTGCTTACCATTTGTTAACAAAGTCTTGAAATTCTGCACCAAAGATGCTTGGTAGCTTAGGAGGTGGCTGAAAAAGGAAAAAATGCTCCATTAAGCTTAAGCGAAGCAGCCAATTAATCCTCACTTTAATTAATTCACTGCCATAAAGCGGTTTAGTAGTCTTATAAGCACCACTTTTAACTTACCTCATTGACAATATAGTCAAGCAGCTCAAATATAGCCATGGGAGGTCTGCTGTCTGGACCGTATGCTGACAGGACAAACAGATAAAAAATAAAAGTTTTATAGTCAGAAACACCTTAAAATTGATCAGTTTGTACATGTTCATGCAGATAGGATGGTAAACAGTCACTCACACCCGCCGGGTCGACCAGGGGGCCTGGGTTT
The DNA here is from genome assembly GCA_038021265.1 of Cyprinella venusta. Lineage (NCBI taxonomy): Eukaryota > Metazoa > Chordata > Actinopteri > Cypriniformes > Leuciscidae > Cyprinella > Cyprinella venusta. Next base: position 7,613,412 of record CM075871.1, read on the forward strand.
AGGGGACGCCTCGCTGGCGGAGGGGTCACCCTCGAGGGGCTGACCAAAGATTTGCTCCAGTTCCTTGGAATCAGGTGGTGGGATAGGGAAGCGTCCAATGGCCATCTCCACCAGAGAGAGACCCATGCTCCATATGTCAGACTGGACAGAGTAGTGAGTCCCTTGAAGGCGTTCAGGCTACAGATGGACATAGGGAGGAGAATCATACAGAGAGGGAATTAACATTATCATACAGGAAGAGATAAGATGAAAAACAGGAGCCTGAACAAACAAATGGCAGCTCCGAGATAATCCAAATTAAACGAAACACGCATCACAGAACAGAGCAAGACGACCATTTGAGCTTATAAAACTTAAACTTTGTTATTTTTTTTTAAATGAGCGATCTTTCGCTTGATAAGACACTTATTCGTCGTCTGGAATCGTTTAAAGCCCTTTGAACAGTGTGCAGTTTGCACTGAAACTGTCTATTGGACCTTGAACCGCTTGGTTCCCATTGAAGTCCATTATATGGAGAAAAATCCTGGAATGTTTTCATCAAAAACCTTAATTTCTTTTCGACTGAAGAAAAAAAGACATGGACATCTTGGATGACATGGGGGTGAGTAAATTATCAGCAAAAGTTTTTTTAAAGTGAACAACTCCTTTAAATTTTTTGTGTATCTATTTATTTTTGCAGAAAACGTAAACTTACAGACATATAGGACCTGGTGCCCACAAACGAATTGGCCATGGAGTCAATGAGTTGTCCACTCACACCAAAGTCACACAGCTTGATCTCACCACGCGAGTTCACCAGGATGTTGGATGGTTTAACATCTGCAAGAAAAGGAAGAGGTCTTCCCGTCAGTCAATACTGCGTCAACAAAAGAGTAAATGAACAGATGACCGTTTGAGGTAGCGTGCCACCAATCACCTCTGTGCATGATCTTGTGTTTCTCCCTCAGGTAGGACAGGCCTTTTATCACCTGCATGAATGGAAAGAAAACACGTCCAGAAACATTGAACATTGTACCTCAGCCTTATTTTTTTTGGAAACAGTCCACCAGAGATCGAGGATATTTTTGAGATAGGTTAGAGATACTGACCGCAATGCTAACTTTGCCCAGGATTTGTTCTGGGATCTTGCCTGCTTTCTTCAGGGACTGATCCAGGGAGCCGCCATCCTAAAAAAAAAAAAAAAAAAAAAAAAAAAGAATTCAATGGAGATATATTCAGCAGTTACTCTTATAGGCAGTGAAGAGATACTGAAAGGATATTGAACTATATATAGTTAATATATATATATATTAATATAGTTAATATATATATAGTTATGCTCATCAAGGCTGCAATATTTGATCCAAAATACAGCAAAAACAGTAATATTGTGAAAGACTATTCCAATTTTAAAATTTGTATACATTTTAAAATGTTCCTGTGATGTCAAAGCTTAATTTTTAGCATCGTTACTCCAGTCTTCAGCGTCACATGATCCTTCAAATATCATTCTAATATGCTGATTCGGTGCTCAAATAACTTTTCTTATTATTATCAATGTTGAAAACAGTTGTGCTGCTTAATATTTGTTATCAATGAAACCATGATACTTTTTTCTTTCTCGGGATTCTTTGATAAATAGAAAGTAAAAAGTATGGCATTTATTTGAAATAAAAATCTTTACTGTCAGTTTGAATAAATTTGATGGACCCTTGACAAAGAAAATGATTAAAATCTTACTGACCGTAAAGTACTGAACTTAAAATATTTTTATATTTTCCTCTGTGTTATGTTTGACACCGAGAGGACACAGTACCATGTTCTCCATACATATGCTGATCTCTCCATCACTGTAGAAAGCCCCGTAGAAACCCACTATGTAGGGAGAGTTGCATTCATGGAGCACCTGCAACTCTCTGATGATCTGATTTCTTATGGCTGGCTTGATCTCGAGGTGGATCAACTACATGAAAATAAGAAAAAGTGCACAAATTAGGTTTGTTTAATTATTCTTAAAAACTAACCCCTGAAATTGAAGAAACATTGACATAATTTGACATTATTTAATGTTTAACATCCATCCTGATGTTTACCATGTTGCGATTTTGTCTTAATAAGTACCGTGCAAAGCATAATTCTTGCCAGGGTGTCTGCATTATATAGTTAGCTGATTCTCTGCATGCATACTGTCAGTTCCTAATTTTATGTATGCTGTAAATTCTTGTTTGGAGTTCATGTGCTGATTGCACCTCAGCTGGTTTTCTTCCCTGGGAGCTCTCATATTAAAACACATTAAAACACATCATTATGTAGTGGACTACTGGTAATTTGGCTTTAAAGGGATACTCCACTTTTTTTGGAAATAGGCTCATTTTACAACTCCCCCAGAGTTAAACAGTTGGGTTTTACCATTTTCGAATCCATTCAACCGATTTTCGGCTATTTAGAAGAATATCAGTAACCAGACAGTTTCTGGTCTCATTGACTTCCATAGTATATTTTTTTTCTTACTATGGAAGTCAATGAGACCAGAAACTGTCTGGTTGATATTCTTGGCTGAAAATTGGCTGAATGGATTCGAAAACTGCAAAACTCAACTGTAAAATGAGCCTATTTCCAAAAAAAGTGGAGTATCCCTTTAATATTAGATGTCTTTTCTTGGACACGTTTTTTAGGGAAAGTGTTATTTGACTCAAATGCAATTAGCATATAGTATCCATTCTAAGAACAGAATCCCATGGCTTTTTTCTAGCCTGGCTAACGTCAGACCACGTCTCATTGACATTGAAACGTGGTCTGGGAGCGTATTTGAGGCGTGGTTTACGAATCCCCAGAGCCGTTTATTGGATGCTATGAATGTCTATCAAATGCGCCTGTACGTAGCTCACAGATGACATATGTAGAGCAAAATAAATAAGATGAGGAAGGGTCAGAGATTTATTTGCGTTCTAAACTACTTAGAACAATATCTAAGGCTGCATTGAAAGGTAACTTCGCGTTTGCTGCCATGTTTGATCCATGAGTATAAACAAAACTGCTTTGGTGTATCGCATAGACGTCGTCATCGTCTTGCTGCTACCTCCCCATTCTGTGGTTGGTCCCCTCGCTGAGGTGAAAATTTGGTCCATGGTATCCAGACTACCTAGTAGCGTGAATAAAATCATGAATAGCCATGGGGAAACCCAGACTAGCTTTTTGCTGCAAGCTCTTAACTTCTTCCAATCTATAAAAAGACATGATGACATGAATAGCTGATGCCTTCTGAGGCAAGCAGCTCTAAAACGGCATCTGATCGATTCAAGGCTGGAAAAGTCAATCAATGGAGTTCAGTGACCTTTCTTGCAAACTTGAAGCCGAAACTGAAATATAAAGTTTGCTTCATCATAACTTACTTTCCTGGCCATGATGAAGCCTGAGGGTCTGTGTAAGACCTTGAAGACCACTCCTCCATTGCCTGCACCCAACTCACAAATCTTCTCAAAGTCATCATCTTTTAACTCTCCAACCTTCTGCTTTTGGGTAAGGAAAGCTTCCAGGCGTTTCTTCTGCTGCTCATCCAGTTCCAGTTCCTCTAGCTTCTTCTGCAGAGCTTCCAGATTTGTTCTAACACAAACACAGAGAGAAATTAATTTAATTTCTAAAAATGCTGAAGCTGTTCAACAAGGCGTAATCAACAAATCAATACAGTCATGAGAATCTGCATAAAAATGTAAAATAAAAAAATAAAATGTAACAATCTACAAATGAAACAAATGTAATAATGTATGTTTTTTTCAAGAATTTCATACTTTTAAATATGTAATGAATTTCCTTCATTGAATGTATAGTTGTATACATTCTGCCTTAACAAATTAAAAAATTTCTGTCCAAATATCAATTCTATCACAAAATTTGGAACCTTGAGTTACAGACCTTTCTGACAATGTGTTATACCCAAAAGGGGAGGAGCCTGATAAAATAATCTAGAGTACAGTTTCTATGGTAATGCAATGCTCAATTACAAAACGGTTTTCACAGGATGAATTCTGAGTTTGTAAGCTTTCAAATGATACCTTATTTATGATAACTAAAATATGTGATATATATATATAATCTTCTAAAATATATATATAAATATAAATACAATATATATATATATATATATATATATATATATCATTTTTAGAGGATAATATTATAATTTTAATTGAAAAATACTAGATTAAATGTTTTATTATGAACCTTTAGCATTAAAACCAAAGTTTCAATTATTAAAGGTGAGTGCGTCAACTTTTTGTAATAAAGATCAGAACTCCTGTTATGATGCAGATATTTTTGAGGTGCACTCTTGTCAAAAAAAAAAAAAACCATTAGTAAGCAAAACAAAAATAGTTTGTATCAAAAAACAGCAGTCAAATATCTATTTAGCAGTCTTAGACCTTTCCAACGATATATAGTTTCTCATAATTAGATTAGGATTTAATAGATATATAGCAAAGTAAAGTACGCTATTGTACAAAGTGGTGGGAAGGCTTTCTAACATCTTCTTCCTAAAGTTCTGTTTGAGGAAACAGTGAGTTCCTCTAAGCATGCGAGCCTTTCCCTTGGCCCTGTTGTCATGGTGATGTATTTCCTTAGCTTTCTGCTGGAAGAGTGAACTTCCATGACCCTCTGCTCTCCATCCTCTCTGCATCTCTTTCAACAACACCATGTCCAACTGCATGGATTTTTCAAATGAACCAATTAAATATCTTATGATTCAGATGTTGATACCAATTAGGAATTATTTAAACATAACCTTTCATGCAGATGTTTGCACACGTCGCAAACATCTGTGATGCGGCTGTATCTTCAAATGAGTGTTTTCAGGACCATCGGACGCTATGAGCCTCGAGGGCTTTTAAGCATTGAGCCGATTCAGATGGAAAACTTGTCGCCCTGCTGTTGAACAGTGTTTCAGGCCACAATAATTGACCCTCACACATAAATTTACATCAAACCGTGCTGATCAGTCCGCAACCTACTGCAACACGCTTTGCTCCAGGACAGACAGCACGACTCAGGTGGATGAGAGCAGCGCAAGTACTCCAGGTTGTCTATATCTAATCTAAATGCAGAACGAGGCAAAGTGTTTTCGTTTTTGACAGCAAGGCCAGTTATAACCATGGTTACGAGGCTGCTGTGTGGGTGTAAGTGGGTGGCGTGGATGAGCTGTGGTGGAGACGTGATAATGGTGAAGGACGCACAAGATGCCAGAGTGGAGAAAAAATACTTGTGAAACTTGTGTTAACGTAGGAGGGAGAACAAGGACTCCATATCCAGAGTGATTCCATGGCAAGCTTTTTTCTGCTGGCCTAGTCAGTCCAGTAGTTCAAATTTTTACTTGCCAATGCAATGCCAACATTTTTATTGGCCCCACCACAAAAAGGATACATTTAATTTTTTTTGTCACATTTTCATGTTAAAAATTGACTTTTATTTTTTGCTTGCAAATTGATGACATTGATTGAAATTGATTTTCTCTGATGACAGAGAAATAGAGCTGTTGTCTTCCCTTTTGCTAAATAGGTAGGAAAACTACATCCGAAATCGCATTCTTCCCTACTATATAGTGAAAAACAGTATGTGACAAAAGAAGTATATCTGAATTCATGGTACTCATAGGCAAAAAGTACCCGGATGACCAACTTCATCTGGTGAGATTCTGAAGTGTGCATCTAATGGACACTTTACTATCCCATGAGGCCACGGGAGAGGATTTATGAATGGCAGTGAAGTGACGTAACCCTGGCAGGTCACATGATAATGCAACATGACAACATCCCAAATGTAGAATGTCCATATCACATTCATACTGCACACATTCATACTATTTAGAAATATGTTTTAGAAATATTAGACTTTCATTCATCTTCGGAACACAAATAAAGATCTTTTTAATGGAATCTGAGAGCTTTCTTTCTCTCGATAGACACTTTGACACTGTTGCCCTCAAACCATATTCACTTTATAGCCCTTAATCCTGTAATTGTGGGCAAATGTGGGCACAGAGGACTCCTAATTTACACAGAGGCACAGAGGACTCCTAATGTGATCCTAATTTTTATTTATTATAAACGTTATATCACTTTCTTCGATAAAGTTCTGTCTATCTATTTATGGTGTTTTTTTTTTATTTTGGGGGTATTTTTGAATTTATTTATTTCAAAAAGTACCATATTTTCTATGTAAATTATCCTTATTTTTTATGGGTTTTTTATTTTATTTTTTTAACTACATTAAAATATCAGTCCAATAAGTTCTTAGAGCTAAAACCTAAAGATGAATTGACTTTGTTGTCACCGGGTGTCTTATTTTGGCTTATTGTAGAATGCTCTAGATTACAGTTTTTCCCATTCATTTCTATGGGTGCCCATTTTTGACCCAAATACAAGATTAAGGAGTTTTTTTTTTCACCCACTTAACATTGTAGAATTGAGTCAAAACAAATTGTGTGTGTTCAGGAGGCAAACTTAGGAAAAGTAGCCAAGTCTTGTATCACTCAGATCAAGGGAAGTATTTTTTAAAAATAAATCAATTTTGTCCACATTTGTCCAGAATACGGTTTTAGGGTTAAACATGAAAAAAATCTTACAGATGAGTTGATCAATGTTTACATGTGAATAAAAGCTTAAATTCTACAGAAAGTGATCATGTCTAAACGACTCAATTCATAAGGATTATTATATATTATATGTATATCTCGTCTCTTTATGAACTTTTTGAAGCGTCAAAATGTCAGTTGACTAAGTTGTCTATGGAGGGACAAAACGCTCAAATTTCATTAAAAATATCTTCATTTGTGTTCCAAAAATGAAAAAGTCTTATGGGTTTGGAACAACATGAGGATGAGTAATTATGTAAATACGTATTTTAATTTTTGGGTGAACAATCCCTTTAAAGTAATAAATAATTCAAACCTACTATGTAGTGAATTATTTAGTCTACCCTTTGATACACCACAAAAAGGGCAGATTATTTCTGAGAAAAGATACAAAATTGCATAAAAATGAAGAGTTTGAGAATCAAACACAGAAAAGCCTCTGCAGAGTACTTGAAAGAATCATAACTTCACTTCCATTTTTTCAAGCGTTTTTGAAGGTGTGTGTGGATATAGAGTGATCAAACACAGGAAATAAGTGGTCTACTTCACATGTCATGCTTTGGAATGTGAATGTAAACACTAGGGAGCGCCGGGACCAGCTGAGGTTAGACAGAAGCAAACCATTTGTTTTCCGCACAAAACCTGAGATTACATTCTGTGGTCAATATTTAATTATACACTCCATAAATCATTCCTGTGGATACATCTGTCTTGTCGTCAATTTAAACTCAGGCATAAGCACAATAAAAGAAGAGAATTAGGGAACAGGTAGGGAATGTATGGGAATAATCAAGCTCTTCTTGATAAACTAAAGCTTTCATACACCCAGCAGTGCTCTTAAGTAAAATGGAGAGCAGCAGATGGTGCCATGGTGTGTGAGTGGTGTGATTGTGTAACACTGTTACATTGTGTGGTTTCCTACTGATTATCTTGAAAAGACACAATGCAGCATAGAGCTCATGGGAAACAATATAGCAACAGAGGTACTGCTGTCAATGGAGAGAGATGAAACAAAACTGGCCGCATATAAAATTAGTATTGGCAAGTGCCAAATGATAGTAAAACTGGCTTTGGCAAATTAATAAAACAAGGTTTCTAGTAATTTAGACAATAACCTTTTAAATATAAATAAACCTCATCAACAGATTGCAAGTCAGACACCTTTTTCTAAAATGAATGACACACGCAAAAATAAAAATGTCTACTATTACATTTTCCACAAAAACATTAAGCTGTTTTCAACCTTGATTATAAGATATGTTACTTGAGCACCAAATCAGCTTATTAGAATATAACAATTTAAATGAATAAATTATATTTTCAAATATTTTAAAATAGAAAATGGTTCTTTTAAATTGTACAGTTTAAATTACAATTTATACTGCATTTTTGATTAACCCTCCGATGGTCTTCGTTTAGGAGTCACGTCCTGAGCCTTCCCGGTCAAAAGAGACTGGACACCTAAAAATTAAACTTCCTCCATCCCAGTAAAAACCAATGCCATTTATTTGTGTTCTATAATATTTATTCTTTTTAATTTAGTATTTTGAGACAATTATATTGAATTTATTAATATTTATGCAATGTTTATTGTCTATTTTTGCCATGGAAAAATATATATATATTTTCTATATATTTCTATATATATTCTATATATATTATTATTTTTTTAAATTGTTTTTAATTGGTTTTTTTTTTATTTTTTTAAATGCAGTATTTTAGTTTAACATAGAGTCTATAGGCCTTCATAAAAAAAATGTTTTAGAAGAAAATTAGCACCATCTGGTTATAGTATAGAGAAAAGGCGTAGAACAATGGTGTAACCACTAGATGGCATGTGGATTCCCCAGCTGTTTATGAACACATTTACTTTTTTTTTTTTTTTTTTTTTTTTTGGTGGATTTGAATATATATTTGAAACAATGACACTCAAAAACGATTTCTTAATACGTTTTATTAATCAGTTATTTTTTATTTTATTTTTTATTTTTTTAGAAATAGTGATAAAAAAGTGTTTCCCATTCATTTCCTATGGGGGTCATTTTTGACCGAAGACCAAAATTGTGACTATTTTTTTTTACGACCACTTGGCATGCTCGGATCATGACCTCAATTTTTTTTTTTTTTTGTGTATTCACATACCAAATGCCAGAAAAGTCACCAAGTATCATAACCTTCAGATGAAGTTGTGATTTTTTAAATTCAAAACTTATTCAGTCAGAAGGACCATCATTAAATAAATGCAGCCTCGGTAAGCATAAGAGATTCCTTTTGAAACTTACAGATCCCAAACTTTTGAACGGTAATATATGTGACACATACTGAATATACAATATTGGTTGCATTAAGTGACCAAAACAAAAATGACGAAAAAACTTAAAAATTGTTTCATAGCAGTAAGAATGCAATTGTAACTGGCTCCAATGAGGAGTACATGGATTTACCAGTCATAAATATCATAAAACAGTAAATCTACATAATTGGTAAATCCATTAAAGAGGTGATGCATATGAAGTTCTTCTCAAGCTATAAGAAAGAACTTGAAAATAACATACCACTCTTTGAGATAGGCTTTCCACGGCAGATTTAAAGCAGACACTTTTAGGAAAAAAAGTGTTGTCACAGTATTTAACATTCCACTAAGCCTCTCTTTTTTAACACTGACTTCCACAGGATTGAATCACCACCACACACACACACATTCCAAAGGGATCTTGACACAGCCTGTCCTGCTCTTCAGGAAGGAATGTAATTCTACTTTACAGTCATTCTCACAAACATCACACTGCAGCACTATTCTAGCACAGCTAATACTTCTTATTTATGTAGAAATAATAACCATTTTCTATACACTAGACTGAAACTTTATCCTTAAATAATTAATAGTCTCTTAATGCCAAATGGAGAGACTACAAGAGGGGAAAGTCTCTGAGCCCTCAAATGAGCTTCATGAAACAAGAGGCAATGACATGCACCACTGGCTCAGGCTGTGAGGATTGCCATTGGCTCGACATCAAAAGCAGAAAAATCACAGGTCTGCCAAACGAAGGTATAGCACTGACCGAGGTGGTCCTCATTGTCACCATATCTGTCTGTGGGGATGTGAAGCGGGCAAACAAATCAATACGCCATCACTTGTATCTATGGTGGTCAGCTTAAAAATCCTCCGTAATTACTTACTGAGGTAAACTGGTGGATACTTGGGCACAGAGAATGCTGTGACATTCATTTACATATCCATCTAGGATCAACAAACACTGCCTGGATTTTTGGCCTCTACACTAATTTATGGCTGAACAACATATACAGAGGACTGCTCTGTCCAAATGTGATAAGGTATTCTCATTGATCTTAGTGGCAGGAGATGCGCCCCTTTTATGTTCACTTGGTGGATACTAAACAACACTAATATATGGGCAATTCCTCAAACAGTGTGTTCCTCGTTAAAATATCTTACAATACATAAACTAAGAAATATACCTAAAACAACAATATTCAATAACTCTATATACCGGGGTCAAAGGATGTCTCTTATGCTCAAGGCTGCATTTATTTGTTAATAAATAATGACAACAACCGTCTACCATAGTATCCTCAAACCTAGTTACAAGTCTCATAGCTATGTTACAATCTATGAAGTTAGCTTGAGATGGCACAACGCAATTTATTAACATGTAAAGTGTTAATATTGAGTAATATTGTCAATTGGACAGCCCTAACACATCACTGATGATGACATCAGTTTTTGCAGAGCTTCTTCAATTGATTCAACTTTCTTGATTGACGAATTGAACTGAATTGAGCTGAATAATGATACTATTGTCTTCTGTAGTCATTTTATACTTGATGAACTTTGCACATTTTTTAAACTGAACTGAATCAATTCCGACCAGACTTAAGCTGAATATTGATACTGTTGTTTTCTGCAAAGCACATTTGATTTATGAACGTCATTTTCATTTTTACTTTGAAGCTCAGGCTGCTTTAAACAAACAGTCTTGTATAAAGCAAGGTAACTTGATTTGACATGATCTGATTGAATGTTTAAAAAGTCACCCATATTGCAAAATGACCCATATTTGGTAGTGGGGGTGAAACGATTCCCTTGTGTAACGATTCGATACATATCACGATACTGAACTCACGATACGATATTAATGCGATACTCCAAGACATATGCTAAAAAGGTTAACTAAAAACGTACTGTTGATTAAAATGCTACATTTGATGTTACATTGTAGGTTTAAATGAATAGGTTTGGACTTGGTGCTTGCAACCCAAGGACAATGGTGACACCAGAATAACAATATTCCTGATTCTGAAGCTGAAAATACATAATTATTTTAGACGAATATGCGAATAGACTAGATATATTTAAAATAAACGTCAGGTAGGCTAACATCAGACATTTAGCATTATCGGTCGACCCACAAATATTGCATTATGTGCATTATAATCAACATTATAGTAGTTTAATGTAGTACTGACACTAAAACTCTGAAACTTGAATTTTTCCTCACAGAGTAATTTTTATTTTAGGGAAACTATCCACGATACATATTGCCACTTTCCACAATACGTATTGTTGCATTTTTGTATTATGGCACGATATATTGTTACACCCCTATTTGGTAGTATGCAAGTCAACAAATTCAATTCATTCGTGGGCTTTCGTTCCGTTAACAATTACAAACACCAACACACCCTCAAAAATATCCACAATTTAATACCCAATAAATCAGATTAAGCAATGAAATCTATAAAGTCGTGTTAGAGTCAAATCCATGAATGAAGCAACTTAAAGTGAACGTATTCGCCATGAAATGACACCGTGGAAGCGCACTCACTCTGTGGCCCCGGTTCCGTTTACTGCGTTCCCATCTGGAATTGGGTTCAGCTGGATCGGCTCTGGCTTCCTCCTTTTTTGCATGATGAATCCTGATAGCTGGCTTCTTGGCAATGAAAAGAAAAATGCAAACAGGAGCAACCTGATCCGCAGACTACACCAACTCGCCTACAGAGCAATGATGCATAAGCTATGAATAGCCTATCACACCCTAGCAATCGCGCTTTGCTTTTAAATAAATATATAAATAAAGACAGAATGCTGTCAGCGACAACCTCGCATGATTCTCTGACAGGCAGGACGAAGGCTGTTTCGATGAATAGATTATTCACGGAGAAACGGAGTATTTCTAGAGGTGTACGACAGTAGAGGATGGGTACTGTTAGATTGTCTCTTGTCTTTACGTCATGAAAATATTTACATCTGTCTTCCGGACAGCGTGAACGCGTGTGGAGAATGGCGACATCTGCTGGCGTAAATGCGTCATTACTCCAGATTTGTTTTCAACAGGCTAGAAATGGCAACAATCCATCGTCAGCAATGCATCCAGACTTTTTATGCGTTTATGTATCAGAATATAGACCTTTTAAATAAATGAAAGCATATTTTCTACTTTTACACACCCACACTTTCAGACCTCCTATATAAAAAAGCTATAACGTCTGATCACATTTGTTCTTTTCTGGTCTAATTATTGTTTATTCACATTCGTTTATGATCATACTTCTCTGTGGACCCCCTGCCGATCTTTCCCTGGTTGAAAACCCTGGCAATAGATGATAAAGCCGGTGATACAGAAAAGTATTAAATATATTGCCATTCAGGTCTCATGTCATGCACTTGGGAAGTAACAGCCTATTACAAGTTTGAAATGACTTTAAAGTGAAATGCTGCAAAACAAACAGCTCATATAACTTCCATAAAAGTGTTATTTTAATAGAAAAGCAGAAGCCGGTGCCTGTGGTGAAGCACATTTACACTGGACTGGATGTACAAACATAAAATAATCACATAACTAACACATTACTGTATCATTTTTTGTTTTGATGGTCTTACATCCTTAACTCTTTGAAAATGATGGTGGATGCATTTAAGAATTGGTTTCATTCAACTATATTGATTGATTTTGTATTATAAAAAACACAATTTAACCAGTTTAAAATTATACAGAGAAAACTAATCATATTGGTTGAGAAAAGTCAGATCCATGTCTCACTGTGTGTAACTGTTATCATGCAAGATGGACACCAGAAAATAAAAACAGTTCCAGAATGATGTCCCTAATACTATACTACTGAAAATAAAGATCAGATAAAGATCTATTACAAAATGGACAAATGTTTTGTTTTGTTTTTTTTCAAATAACATTTTACAGGACGGGCAACCAGTCCCATTTGGAGATTAAACATATATGTACACAAATCTTCTCTACACTCCTCAAGGCCTTAAATCTGTCTGCAGCTTAGTAAACAGATGCATCTCTTTTGCTCCTTCCAAGTTGTCTTTCTCAGCATTTATCTTCATGCCGGAACCGGCCCAGATTCAGCCTAATTACTTATCTCTGCTCATACCGTTCTCTCATCTACAGCACATTTTAGAGCTTTTGTGGATGATATTATTCTTAAGCATACAATATCCCATATAGATTATTTCCATCTAATAAAATTGAGAATGAATCATTTGTATTCGGCCTACTAAGCATGGTAAATAAATGTTTAGCCATCATTTCTGAATAAGCATTTAGCTGTGTCTGTCTTGACTCTTAACAATTGTACAGCAACATTGTAAACACTAAACAGTAGACTAAAGCCTTTTAATTTATCAGCAATTTACTCAATTCGGTGCAACAGGCAGATTTGCTCTGTCAGCATTCTTGATGCTCCCCCCTGTGATTTCATAAAAAGCAGATCTGGATAATTACTGAATTTGCATTTAGGGAGGCAAGAAATCTTGTTCTCTTAGGAACATAGGATATTATTAAAATTGAAGAGATGTCAAATAATTAAAGATGCATTAAAAGAGTAAGCAAAAACAGAAAATTATATTTATTAGCTGAAATTGATCCACTGTTATAAATAGTCTTGTCCTTTAATTTTTTTTCTGAGAAGGTCATTTTTTATTTGGTATGTTCAGTGTAGATCTGGAAGGAATTTACATGCGTATATTATCTAAGATCTTTTTTGTCTCCATTGTTTTGCCTTGTGGAGCTACGGTATTGGCACATTATGAAGTTATGAAGGATTTGTTGAAGGATGGGCCCTGGATTCAGGTTAGATTCTTTTTTTTTATTTTATGCGACATTAAAATCACCATGAAATCAAAATTGACAATTCCTATTTAAAAAAAAAATAATATTATAAATGGTTTATCTGGCCAAATCATTATTATTATTTTAATTCATATGTTCTCGTAATCATAAGTGATGACCCAAGTATTTGGCACAACCACTGAGTCACTCCCAGAAACTCTGCTCAATGCACAGCCATGGGTCCCATTTGATCCACAGAGGTGGAGCTGGACTAGGTCAAGGTCACAAGAGATCTCAGAAATAGCAAACCACAACGTTCTAATGAATTCCCGATGGACAAAATCAAGTCTGCGGTTTGTACATCGGATGTACGTCACAATAGGGAAGAACTATAGCGGCTTATGCCAACTTAAAGATTGAAATGGGAGATATTGTGTGTAAATAAAATCTATTGTAAAATGATTAATTAATGTTTTAAAGTAAAATGGATGAAACCGAGGGATGCACCAATATGAAAATTTTGGCTAATACCGATAACCGATAATTATTTGAAATATTTGAATTATTTTGGTATTTGAAAACCGATAACCGAATCTTCTAAATCCAACAAAAATCTAAATCCAAATGTTATATAATTTTTGAGTGCCTGAATAAAAACAAAAAACAAAAGTCTCATCATTAAAAGTCATGTCCCAAGCACACAATTATAATGGTCTTGTTATAATTTTATGTAGAGCCTACATATTTGTGCTGCACTTGTTTTCATCTCCAATTATATTTCAAGCCATTCAAAAACATCATGGAGAACAGTGCACATCAGAAGTCTCTCAGCTGGAAATAATTAATTATTGGCTTTAATATATCGGCCAAATTTTCAAATTTGTCAAAAAAAAAAAAAAAAAAAAAAAAAATAAGTGTTCAAAATGATCAACCTGAATATATGAAGAAATCATTGCTGTTTTTTCAACATCACTTTAAAGTCAATATTACACACTAATTTGCAACCCATATTTAATCTATAATAAATAAATAATACATATTCCTGAATCTAATGTGGTAGGCTACATCTGATATGCAGGAGGTGAACCATGGCATATGGAATTGATTGGATGGTTAAAAAGGCGTTCCTAGTGTGAATCATAAAAGCACAATAAGAATACTAGACGTATGATGTCAAACACTATACTTTTCACAGAGGCCTACCATATTTTTTTGCCTATAGTATGAGAAGCATGTATATTATTAGGCTATTTTACATCGTCCGGTTATTTGAAGAGCACTTTATCTTTTGAGAATCTTCAGTGTGAACATACTTATTAATAATATGACTAATAATAATATGAAAAAAATTGTGGTTTTGCTTTAAGTGTAACAGTAAAAGTTCACCGAGAACGGGTTTTCGCCAAATAAACGTGTACGTGTTGTTTACAAGTGCTTGCAGTTTCAGCACCATGGTCTCTGACGTCACGTGAGTTTAAAACGAGGCCGCGCGAGAGGCTGAAACATTCGGCAACAGTGTCGGTTACAGACAGAGGATGAACCGCACCGCAACGCTCTGACAACACTGGTCAAATAACGCGAATATTATGTCAAATGTAATAAAATACAGCCCAGGACTCTTTCTCATATAGTCTGCTATAAACTACCTTCGAGGAAGTGGACAGTTTGATTACAAATACGAAGACTATGGACGAACAGCAAGAAGCGAATTCACTTCAGGGAAAGTAAAACGGACCAGGAGAAGGTAGGCTACATGTTTTCTATTTCGCTTTTAAAGCCTCTTTAGCCTGTAACGGTTAGCAGGCTACACATAATCTGCAATAAAATTATCATATTCGTAATATTGACATAGACGCACTCATTGTGTTGCTGAATCATATACAAGCGGTTCAGAATTTAACAGCGTTTGTACATGTATTGCGGACTATCCATTGAAATAGTTTCTCGCATGTCTTACACATTTTAGTTTTTGACGAGTTTATAAAATATCCTTTGAACATTAGGCTATGATTTAAGCATAATTTGAGATGATTAAACTGGTCAGGAGCTACACATAGCACATATGTGGTTTTATAATGATCTCATACTCTCTAATAGCCTACCACATTTATACGACTTTTGTTTTTATTCTGTAAGCTCGCTAATTAAATTAAATAAAAATGTTTTATTGCAGAAAATTAAATTATTTGTTATCTTTATCGCATACAATTTTGGCTCATTTTAGGTTACGAGATCGATTGAGCTGTCAGTTTTGCTCAACCGTACATTGCTGCAGTCTTTATTTATAGATTTTCTCCTAGATTTCAGCCAAAGTTGACGTATCGTGTACAGTAGCAGTTCCTCAGCCAGTGTCTCCATTCAATTCAGCCTTTTCTGGGTTTAATTATTTTATCTAGGGAATGCTTATAATAAAACTATGCGTTGTCGTATGTTAATAAAATCAAATATGCTGACTTAATCTATCCATATTTGTTATCATCCAATGTTGTTACTGAATCTTTTGCTAACTGCACTAAATTCAATGCTATATAATATCACGCTGTCAAACTACTCGTAATATTTTGATGTCTGTGAAACTAGTCCACTGTAATTTACAAGGGTTGCAATAACGATTTCATTGTAAAACACTTATTGGTATTCATAAAACGAGTTTATGTATGCTAATGAAGACTGAATTGGCTAATACGTCAAGCGTTTATAATATATGCGAGTTACTGTTGTTTTCAATCAATGGCATGGTCTAAAGCATTTGAGACGAGACGACGCGCCGGTCGCCCGGGATCGTCTTCTTTCCATTCATTACTTTTGGTGGAAAGTTTTCGGGCCACTAGATGGCTCTGTTGAGTAATTTGACAGCCTTATTGAGCTGTTTAGAGCCCCTGTTAATAACCAAACAGATTCAGTCGTTTAATTATCGAAATGTAGCAGGTTTAGATGATAAACAAGAGTATTTTTTTCCAGTGGCAATATTCCTTTATCCAGACATGAACAGCTCTATATAATTGGTTGGCTCTTCAGTGTTCATTGCCACACTGTTTACGTCACTATGTGCTATTTTGTTGGACATCTTTTGTATCAGATTGACTGTGTATCGTTTTTTAATTGTGTGGACATAAAGATTTTCCATGTCTGACTGTGCTTTCCAGGTTGTTTGACTGTTGCTTTCTCTTTGGCTGTTAAAAACCAAGCTAAATGTCGCATAACATCAGCATTGACTATTCTCAATTCAAACTAATGTCATATGTAGATGACTGATACCCTTTATGGTGTAAGATGCTGCATATTCCGATAATGACAAAAAAGTCAGAAGGTAGATTTGGCTCTTGTGTTCAAAGTGTGTGTTACGTGACCTGCATTAAATTCAGAATGTGGAGAAACATCGATTTTGTTGCATCCACAGCAAATATGTTCATAGATTTGTCTGACTCAGATTTTCAAGATTTGTTCCTCAGTCTGGCAAATATGTTGGTTAGTCTGCTTGCCTAGACTCCATTACAGCCATCTGTCAAAAAGTCATAAATGTACTTTGCCAATACAGTAATGCAGCTTTTGTTTTCAGTCTTGAGCTTTTAGCCTAATTAAACAGCAGTGTTGTTGTGAATATATTCATTAGTTGGCCGCTATTTATTCTGCCCAATGATTTGTTCAATAGAAACTAAAAACGGCATTGTTTTGTTTAGTCCCCCCCCCCCCCCCCCCATTTTGGCATATTGTAAAAAAAAAATTGCACCTAAAATTAGAATGCAGCTCAGTCTCGAGTCAGGTTATTTCCTGCACTGTTTGCCATGTTTAAAAGGTGAAAACGTGCAAAACTGTTTGAGATTAAAATTTTGTTGCAATAAATGATGCAATCGATTTGCGAGATTTGTGATTTAGTGCAAATTTGAAAATAATGAGAATGTTTGATGATGTTGACTGCTTGCATCACTTATCTCCAGTGCAATATGACCTTGGTGTGTTGTGTTTTGAGTCCTGGGACGTTGTTGTCAAGTCTAACCTTCTGTGTGACTGAGCATGCATGTGGTAAGCGAGACAGGACTCTCAACAATGAGAGACTGAGCGCTGCTTTGTGTAGCACCACTGGCCTGTGAGCTCTGATTCGTCCTGACAGCACTTAATGACAGGGAAGCAGGGGCATTTTTGGTTTAATTTTCTGAGCTGTTTTGCAAAGTGAAGCTTGAGCCAAGGGCAAAGAAATCTTTTTTTCTCTTTTCAATGTTATGCCATCTCCTGTAGAGTTTCCAGTTTCCAGTCTAGTAAACCTTTTCAGCTGGAAATCCTGATGTTTTCTTCAATCAATAGTCTTAATTAGTGCTGATTAATGAAGGGAGTCTGGTTGCGCATTGCTAATAGTTGTTTTGAATTCCCAAGGACGAAGCACTTTCTGCTTTGCCTGGCATTTTAAGTTCTGAATCAAATTTAAATTTATGACATGCTTTTGCTTTTGTACACTTCTGAAAGATTTAGTCCTGAAGATTTTCAAATAACCGATGAGATTCGTTTTAATTGGTTAGATGTTGGAGATGGTGAATTGAGGCTGAGGAGAAGTTTTCAAATTAAGATTTCATTAGTATTCTGTGGCTACACGGACTCGGATCAATGCAGAAAATGAGCTGCATCCTTTTGTTTTAGTATTCAGATTTAAAAAGATTATTTGCTTTTATGTAGCCAGGTTAAATGGGAGTGCAACAACGTAAATTTAACATTAGTATCACAAACTGTTGGCTTATTTTCGTATGACGTCAGTTTCGGCCTGTGCTTGGATTGTGTTAGAGGATTTATAAGCTATGAAATTCATGGCAAAGCCATTTCCTGTGATGAGGGATGTTTTACCAAAATTTGTGTGAGTGTGAAGGTAATCTTTAATGTTTAGCAAATTGCTATGGAAACTGGATGAAATGGCCTTGTTTTATTGTGACCCTCATCTGATTCTTTGCTTTGTCTCCATTAGTGTAAGTTTGCTCATTTTCATGTAATTTTTGTATCTTTAATCTTTATGACTGACTAACAGGGATATGGAAAATGGAATAGTAATGCTATAGATTGTGGAAATGTATATAAAATAGTTTTTAGTGTTTTGCTTATCTTAAGATTTATGCTTTCTGCTCCTTTACCTCATTTTACAAGAACTTCCCCCTTGACCTAGCTACAAAGGATTTTCCCCCAAGAAAATGTTTTACCTTTGCTGAAACAGCATTAAAGTAACAAACTCTATGTATGCTACGTAGGGTTTTCAAACTGTGGGTCGCAGAGTAGAAAAAGTTTGTCATTTTGCTGAAGCTAAATTTACGTGTCAATGACACGCACACACAGATAGTTTAGTCGAGGCTGCAGGGCTGCGCAATATATTGAAATTATCGAAATATCGCAAATTTAGTCTACATGTCGTAATATGCATATCGCAACAGCTTGCAATAACTGGGGTCATGATCAAAAGACTTCTCTGGTCTTGACTGAATAACTTTTGTAGCTTTAATAAGAATCAGTATTTAATTAAGTCAGTGAAGACTAAGCAGTGTTTTATTTTTTTACATTTGAGTATTTAGATTCTGTTGTTAAATAAACCCTGGACAAACCCCGCTGGTTTACACTGACGTCAAAATGACACCTACTTGTTATATGCTACAGTAAAACACTGCTGTTCACTTTCAGAAGATGTAGAGATGCTATCTTTTGACAAAAATAATGTTGAAACATGTATGGAGGTCATATAATTTTAGATATTTTAAATGTAATTTAAGTTTATTTTACACACTTTAAGCTCTATCATATTGCATATCAAATATTGCATTTTTACTCAATATCATGCAGGGCTGCACTGTATCAACGTTTAATAGATTTAAAAAACATTAAAAAAAATCACAATTTTACCATGAAAGTAAGATTTTGAAGCTGCATTTGTGTGTAGTGCACAACCATTCGAAATAAATGACAATATGTAAACCTAAAATGATGGATGAAACAGCAGTCAATTAGAATGAGAATGGATCGTTTTCTGAACTGGAATGGACATTTCATATTTGACCCATCGTTACTTCACTGGAGTTCGCTTAATTATGCATGTCTGGTAATATTTTAAACATTTGATTTGTTGGGGGTTCTTTTAAAAAAATCTGAGGAATTCAGTCGTCTGTTTTATTTTACCTTAACATTCTATATTTCATATTCAAATTCTGAATTGATGTAAACAACAATCTATAGGTCAAACATAGCCCACACTGTACACATTAACACTATAATGTCTTTTATAGTCCATAATATAACGCTGGATGCTGTGCAATGGCACTGAAGACAGTGCTCAGTAGACGAAACCTTCAGTAGCATAGTAAGGCCTGACCTTTATTCTGCAAATCAAGCTGATTTCTTAATGAGCTGCCTGATAGATGTTATTTTAGCCAAAACGTATTGAACATTATACTTTGAACAAATACCCTGAGGTCAGAGTGGGAGCATTAAGAAATGTTAATGAAAAATATAAAGCCATTAGCTGAACTTTCTTGGGTCAGCTTCTGCTCTGTAATTGAAAACCTTGATGTATGTTTCTCGTTTCCTCTGATCTCGTATACAGAAATGTTCAGATCAAGGACAGCCACGGTTTTCTTGACAGTATGTATCGTCCTTTCCACGTCCTTGTCTCCTGTCTGTACTCAATCTGTATTTTCATTGGGGACTACAGTGTTGCATGTCATCGCCTGCAGTATGGCAGATCATGTACTTCTTTGATTAAGATCTTTGTGTCAGTACTTGTTTTTCTGTACGATAACCTACAGGTCAGTGTTTATTTTTCTGCTGGGAGGAAAATTTGAAAGAGGCGAGCCAAACATGCCTTTAATAACAGAAGAGTATAGGAATACAGTGCTTGGTTGGCTTGTATGAAACGTGACAAAAAGGGTCCACACACTCCACAGGTCAATTGTGCACAATAAGACCAACGAAGCTACTTTATGAATGACTTGAACTGATTTTTTTAAAATGGTGCTGTAGTTTATCTTGTCAATGTAAGGACTTGCATGAAACATGGTGAAAATATCCCTAGGGAACGAAACGGCTCATAGTTGCTGTGTTTGGACTGACTACTCTTTAATAATCAAACAATACTTCTGTGCTGCATTTGTCCAACATAGCACATCAAAGAGGAAAATATTTTAGACAGTTGTTCGAGCAAGTGCCAAATTAAGAAAGCCATTAGTCCAGAAGCTTGTTTCCTTTTTTAAAAAACAGAAAAGACAACTTATCACATTTACATTTTTTTTCTCGCATTTCTGACATTTTTTCCGTATATAGGCTTGCAATTGCATTAAGTCAGAATTGCGAGATATAAACTCACAATAGCGAGTTATAAAGTCTGAATTGTGTGATATAAAGTCACAATTTCTTATAAAGTCAGAATTGTGAGATATTGTAAGTCATACTTTTTTCCCTCAGAATTGGACTTAAAGGAGCTGAATGCAAGAAATGTATTTCAATAATCATACATTTTCCCTGATATATCCCTAGACGTTAAGAAATTATGTTCATTTCAAATACTTATATCACTGACATATCCGGCCAGGATATTGTCATTAAAAAAAGTGGGGGATACACCGCTATACAGTAATTTGAAAGTGATTGCAGTACCAGTTTTGGCCACAATCTTGCATACGGCTCCTTTCATAATTCTGACTTTTTTCTTAGAATGCGAACATGCAGTTGTGAGTCAAAATTGTATGATATAAACACATTTTTTCCCTCAGAATTTTACTTTATAACTCTGCAAAATGTGAGAAAAAAGATACAAAAAATTATTAAAGATAATTGCAACCTTTTATCTCATTATTCAGACTTTTTATTCAAGCAATTGTGAGTTTATATCCACAATTATATCTTTAATTGTGTGATAAAAGCCGCAATTATCTTTTAAATTGTGTTATTCCATGGCAGAATTGGGGGATAGAAGGGCAAAGTAGCTCCTAAATGAAATAGTTTATGAAATAAATGTAACCAGGCAAGACACGAAAAAGATTAGGCCTAAAGACAATAAGAAATGTTTCTTAAGTATCAAATCAGCATATTAGAATAATCTCTGAGGGATCATGCGAACTGACGACTGGAGTAATGATGCTGAAAATTCAGCTTTGCCATCACAGGAGTAGATCACATTTTAAATGATCATTCACAATGTTATTTTTTTTAATCTGTTTTGATCATATAACTGCAGCCTTGGTGACATAAAAAAGTAAGTATTATCGACCACAATCTTTTGAACTGTAGTTTACGTATTTGTTTTCAACAAGCAGCCTGAAGGGTAGTACTTCCATGTCCAGCCAATTAGAGCAAATGATAATACTTAATTTGATGAACACAAGGTTTTCAACTGCTAGTTTGTTCAGAGTGAAACAACCTTTCATATCCTACTGCAGTTTGTTTCTGTGCAGATGATGAATGATAAGTCACACGATCATGAGTTCAGAGGGAACAAGAATAGAATCAAATAAAGATCGGCTGTGAGCATCTTTAAGCAAAGCTAATTAACAAGCACTGATGTGAGCTTATAGCGAGGCTCAATAGAGCTCGTCTCTCTGATGCCAACTCCACACCTCTTAGCTGCGGTTCTGCCGGGTCCTGAATAATGCACTCATCAGGTCTTTTCCCGGTGGTTGTAATGACAAGCTGCTCTCCCTCGAGAATCCACTGACTTTTTACAAATACTGCTGATGGTCCTGCTTACATCTGCCACTTATCTCAGAGGGGTATTACCATAAAGACCAGCTCTCAGAGCCGAACAGCCTCCCTGACCTGCTTTCGCAAGACGTAAGATGTCGTCACACCCCAGGACGCTTTTTATGGGGGATCATCGCAAGTGTGGAAACTAAAGCGGCTCTGCTTTGTAATTGAAGTGGGTAAGGGTCATCGTTTTTAACGCAGCTTATAAATCTTTCCTTATATTGAAAGGTTACATTAATGCAAAATTGAGTAGCTCACAGAAACCAGGCCATCTGCTTGTTGGCTCCACTGGATCTTTGGAGTTATAGCATCATTTTAGATTTGGATTGAGTTGGTTATTCATTAACATTACAGGCTTTCAGTTACGGCACCCATTATGAGCACTATAGCCCAAGGACTTCATCCAGTCTTTACTGTAAACCAAGAGTGCCCCTGAATTGTGTATTATGAGAGTCATAATTTACCATTGCAATCCCAGAGAGTGTGTCCCCCATTAACTTTATGCTTTTTTGCTTCAAGCTATTCCTGTCCCAGCACTCACAATGGGGAGACCTAAACAAGCTCAGTGTAGCATGGATCCGTCTTGTATAGTGAGACATCTTAATGGATTTACCGAGGGTGATGCTTGGTCTGTTCCTCTCCGTTCTAGTCGGTTTGCTGTTTCCCTTTTAGTCCTCTATTGATGGTAGCTCTCAGTTACTTCTGAGAGGTTTGTGTGCAGCCGTTCTTGAACCACACTAATGGGTAGCCTGAGCCTTGTGAATATGTCTGAGCTTATCATACTTTTTTTTTCCTACCCAGCATGTTCTCTTCTCAAGTATGGACTACGTGATTGGTAAATTACTATTCTCAGCACAGGCTCCGGGAGTCGTTAGAGTTGAACCTGCAGACGTCTCCATCACTCAGGAGAGAGGACATTAGCCATTCTGCGTGAGCTGCTTCACTCCACACCCTGCAGGAAACCTCTTTCTTTATTCTGTTAATATTTTCTCTGTGAAGTGGTAAAATGCTGCACATTGGCTGTTCATTTGACTGGAGTTCTCAAGCAGCGAGACTAGCATTGAGTTTAATTTCCTTGTCTAAACCCCGCTGGGGCCCTGGGGCCGGATCACCTGGGTGGAAATTGCTTTTGGTGTTTCCTTCTGTCCTGTCCTAGACCAGACAACTGTGCTCTGGGACGTCTCAATTGAACTTGTAACAGAGAACAGCACAGTGTGTTTGATGACATCCAAAGGTCTGAGCAAAAGGGAAAACAGTTCTCCATTATCTCCAGAACTGATGGTGCAACTCTCTTTTTTGAACTTTTAATGAAACAAGAGCTTGTTACAAAGAACTGGTTCTAGCTTTTAATATTTCACATACATTATAATGAGGGAACAGTTCCATGTACACAACGAGCACAACATGTGCGGCCAATTATATCATCTTTAATGAAAATCTAACCTCAGCCAAGAAAGCTCTTTTCATTCCTTTCACATGGAAAAAGTCTCAATGAAAAATACAAAAAAAGCATGGGACATTTATGCTTTTATATTTTGATATGCCAGAGGCAGTTGATTCTGAGAAGTGACCTACTGTGACCTTTAATGGTATGTATTGCCATGGGCATTTTCACAGCTTTGTGTTTCTTTTCTGAATTGCAATATGTTTATGTATGTGCGTTTGTTGTCGACATATCAGTCCACCTACCGGTTTCCACAACATATGACAGGGGCATACAAGACCAAGACCAGAAGTCATTCCAAACCTGTATAACTTACATTTTCAAGAATATTACATTTGCTTCTGTCAACGTGATGAAAGTTATTGAGGACCAAAACTATATTAAACCCCATTGACTTTATGGACCAAAAACACTAAATTGTTTGTGCTCTACAGAAGAAAGACAGTTATACAGGGTTGGAACAACATGAGAGTGAGTGTAAGATAAAAAAAAATTGTATTTTTTGAGTGAAAACTTCTGTTGAACCACAGAAACATTAATGGAATTAAGTGCGAGCTTTAAAGAAATGTCATGCTGTTGAAGTTTTGGAAAACATTTAGTTATTTAGTTCAGAGCCCCATTATTATGCATGACTCCACAGAGTCCCGATGCTTTTTTTATTGCAGTTTGTATTGTACTCAAATCCATGTCTCCCGAGTCAGCGGTCATCAGGAGCCCAGTGGGATATTAGATTAGCTTCAATCATGCTGAACAGTCCTGTTTGAATGTCATTTATTCTTTGTTCTGTCTTTAACTCTAAACCCAGAAGTACTGTTAGATGTCCCTCCCTCCCCTCCACACCAGTGGGTGTCATGGCCCGTGATGGATCTGTTGTGTTATTGGTGCGATGCACCATGTGCCACAATGTAAAGCTCCTTTGCTTATTCAGCAGCAGGGTTTTTAGCCTGCAATCAATGGCAGCTATAGGCTGGGCCGAGAACATAGAGCTGTTAAAACCACACCTGGGACTTGAAAATGCAGAAGAGCAGCACTATCAACAACACCTGCCAGTCATATGAATAATTCAGTGATCTCTGACCCGGCCACTTTTATTCCTATCCATCTTGCTTATGTGAATGGAGGTGGTGATGAGAGCTACTACTTCTGGTAACCGTGGATTGTCCATTCACGTGTCTTTTTGGAGTTAACGAAGGAGAACAGATTGAGTGGTACAGTTACCGGTAAGAGAGACTGTGCATGAGAAACTTGTGTTAAAAAACCATTTTTGGGGCTCGGCTTTAAATGTACTGAGAGCAGCTGTATTTAAGGGCCACTTCATGGGTTCCAGTGTTCAGATTTAAGGTAGGATCTAATCATTTGCTTCTACTGCAAATTACACCTTGGCTAGACATATTTGCCTTTATTTAATAATTGCACTTTACCTTGAAGCATTCTTAGTGAGTTTTGGCGTTGAACCTTTACAAAAAATGTGATTTAATTCACATATAGCTCCGAGTGGATTACCTTGGGCAGGGTACATTTAATCATTAATTTTGAACAATATTTGAAATTAATTTTAGAGAGGAATGTGAGAAAGTTCCATCACGTTCATGTAATTAGTGATGTTGGAATTCACACAGTTGGGCTTTAATTGGCAGTGATTGTGAGGAGCAGGGGCTGCATGGGTTGTTTAATTGGAGCCTGAGTGATGGCGGTAATGGCTCATTTGTTTGCCTGTGTGTGGTGAGGGACCCCTCGTAATGACCTGTGTGGAGGAAGCCGCGACGTTGGAAGAGGTGCGAGATTAATCGCACTACCTCACTTCGCACAAGACTGTAATAATGTTCCTAAGATGATTCTTCTAAGATGTTCTACTATTTGTTCCTAATGAATTCTCACATTTTACACGTCACTCTCAGTCCAGTTCTGAAATGCTTGTTAATGCATACTGAATTTGTGTGTGTGTGCGTGTGTGTGCGTCCATCGTGCACTCTCCTCCATCTAGATGTTTTAATTGGACACTTTAATATTGGCAGAGGTGTCTTCATGTTTAGTGCAAAATAAAACTCCCATCTGAAAAATGAACTTTTCTGTCCTGCCAGATGTCAAAGGGGTGGTCACACTACACTTTTCATTCCATTGACTTGCATTTAAATTCATGCAAATGCGGGAGACTAGAAATGCAAGCTCATGTGAAAAAGTTTTGGATTTTGCTGCTTTCTTAAGGCTTTGTCCCAAATGGCACCCTAAACACCCGTGGTCTACCTTTGAGTCTGCACTTTCGTGATGTAAGGTTTGAGATTACGGGCTCGGCAAAAGTGCACATCAAGGCCTCAAAAAATTATATGTTGGCTTTAATTCATTTTATTTCGTCAACAGGTTTCACATAACTGGATTACGTTAAACAAACATAATTTGTTCATGTAACTTCAACATCATGAAATTAAGTCATTTTAACCGACCCAATTTAAGTAGTGAATTTTTAAAGGCTTCCTGACATGATTCAGGTATTTTTTTTTTATATTCATTAATCCATTAATATTTCATTTATTTTAGTGACACAATTAAATTGATAGACTATAGCACGCTATTTGCTAGCAGTAGCACATATTAGCATCTTAAATGCTAAGTTTTACATGCTCCTTCAACCAAAGCATTAGAAAAGAGTTAAATCAGTCGACAACCAAACAAAATACTCCACTCTTTTCCACAATGGTAACCCACTGTAATTTAAGTGGTTCTAACAATTCCAATGTAATTTTACATTAAACACAATTACACACTATCAAGCCTTCGCATTTTCTAAATTTCTCAAAAAAGATCAAATAACACTTAATTTTAACATTTATTCCCTCTTAACCATATGCAAAGCATACTGGGAACTAACGAGCACCACCCAGTTTCAGTTAATGCAACACAAATCAATCATGTAATCCAACACAAATGGATTAAGTAAACTTAAATTGTACATATATTTAAGCAGATTGAACACAATCAAATTAAGTTCGGGCAAAATGGCAGTTGGCTCGCACTATACTGCCACCCGGATGTATGAAATTTTGAAATTAACATAAATGGTTTGTGTTTAGACAACACGTAAGGATTTTGTACTCTTAAGTTGAGACATAATTACATAGACCTTAATATAAAAAAACCATTTCAAGTCAAAAAACACAATTATTATAAGTAAGCTAATTTAAATATAAATATATTATGTAAAGTGCACAACCTTCCTTGTTCACTTTTTTGAGTGGACCACAAAGGGGGCATGCGTGAGCACACTTCTAAAAACATAAAATGACTTAACTTAATTTGAGTTCATATGTACACTTGCATACATTTTTGCAGATATTATGTGCAGTATTATTGTAATGTTTATTTTGTATGTACTGTATATGATTAATCTCATTTAGGAAGCATTTTTGTTGAGTTAAACCAGTGTTCATTCAGCACTTCATCTTCAGCGCGTGCTGCTCAAACAGCAATGCATGACTAATAATAACTATGATTGGGACTATAACATTATAATGACAAAAAAATTGTTCTGAATTGATTGAGTTTAGTTTCCGAGTTGTACGCATCTGAGGCGGCGTTGGTGACCGTTGCTTGTTGATTGTTAATTTAATTAAATGATCAATTACATTGACTCATTTTACAATTTTACTAGCCCTTTATTTAGACTAAAAACCCTTCACATTCATTTGCTGAGGAACAGTGTTTTGAGCAGCATTTGCAGACCCTGTTGTGTGACACATATTGCAGTATTAAGGCTAACTAACGATTCATCGATCAATTGCTCGTTAATTTTAAAGGATCGATTTTGAGAATTTGTGTAAATTGACATCTCTGGTATCCATCATGGATTACTAAATGTCTGTTACTTGTAACATGTTAACCTCCAACACTGCTCAAGGACATTGAGGAGGACATTGCAATGAATTGAGCATGTATATTTAATAGTGTGGGTACAGAAGATGGAGAGAATAGGTCACCTTTTTGAAGCCAGGGGCACATCAACCTTATTCTTAGTCTTTTAAGTACCCCAATCATACTGCCATATTTCAAACACTTATGTCACAATCAGGTTTTTACTTTCCTGTCGATGGTGCAACAGTGCCTGTTAATAAACCATTAGATCACAGCTTTGACCTTGACAAAGTCGAAGTTTAGGGGGGAAGCAATGCAGCAAGCTATTTTTAAGCACAGTGGATTGTTTTGTAGAATTCACGTGTGTAGTGCTTAAGTCAAATTTTAAAGATCGGCCTCCACGCTGAGGGACGCCATAGATCAGTGCCCTCGTTTGTTATTTCCGTCGGATGTTTAGATTTAGGCCTAGACTGAATGCATTTATCTGTCTTGCAAGAACTAAGCCAAGATGGACAGCTTTACTTAAATCAAGCTTGAAGCAAATGTGCCGAGGCTGATCTTGGTGTGTATTTTGTGCTCAAAGCTCATTAATAATGATTTGCTGAATGTAGGATAGAGTCACCCGTAGCATGGTTTTGGAAAGCTGTATAATGCCTTTTCCCTCTCTTGTCGGCTTCACACACCACTTATCAGAAGACATTTGGGACAGGCTTCCGATTCCATGCCGAGCCTTGCGCGTCCTCGGACGCTGACACCAAATAAATGAAGATGCAGAATGGACTTGGATGTTCAGTGTTGGAAGGGCGACGGCTGAGGTGTGAAACCACTGAGCTGTAAAATTGCCCTGGCAGACATGCTGTTGTTTCAGCATTTCATGGTGAGCCACTCAGCCTGCTTCCCTTCCTCTCTGTATCTTTCCTTTTCACCTTTTTCTCTACACCCATCTCTGTACCTTGCCCTACTGCGCTCGTGCTGACTTAAGCCGTGGCCCGAGAGTCCGCTGGAACTGTAAAGCAATAACAGATCGCCTTGTTTTGTATGCACTGCTGCAACGCTCTTCAATCTGACCCTAAGAGCTTTAATATTCCACTTTCATTTCTGTATCAAGGCTGAACCTGCAAGCGCAAAGATGTTTCCTATACAAACACAGCGCTGCCTCCTTCGCTGAAACAACGTTGATTTGTTCTAATTTGCCTGATGACATGCACCAGATGCATATGGTCCTATTATTATGTGAGAAGTCACAGGGAAAGTAATTGACTGGGTTGTGGCGAGCTTGGGTTTGTGGGGAGACAAGAGACCCCTGCTGTTGCCCTTTGACTGGGGCAGCGGGATGTCGTGTCAAGGTTTAACTGTGTGTTAATCTTATTATTATATATAATACTGGTCAATTACTTGTCTTATTCATTTTCACAGAATTACCAAAAAGGAAACACAAATAAATGTGTTTGAGACTGTAATATGACCTTATCGACTTCTTGCTGATTTTATGTGTTTGTTTTTTTCCTCTTCATATATCTTTCCGACTTATAGACTATTTGAATCAGTGAAGCAGCACTGACTTCAGGAAGAAGGGCTTCAGTCACTTGCTCAAAATAAGTCCAATTAAGACTTTAACACTTGGTGTGTTTGACACAAGAAAGGGCGTGCCATTACAGAAATAGCAAATGAACACAAGGTACATTAACTGGCTGAGAGAGCTGTTAAAAACATATCCCTCATTAGTGTTGATCTTGTCTGCTATTTTTATTTTTTATTTTTTTGCTTTCAACTTCAGGCTATCTTGTTTTCAACTTCAGTGATAATTGTAATCATTGCTTTCTTTGTATTTATGCTTAAGTAAAGTTGTTGTTAGTGTATATACTTTGTAGCCTTTTATTATAATGCTGTCCCATTATAAAGAGGACATATACAAACAAATAATAATAATTAAAAATGCTACAGTTATGTTTTGCACAGAACATTTAAGGCACTGCTTACGACTTGTATAAATTATGCATAAGCGATGCACCATTATTCTGTCCGGTACTGGTAAGCCGTTAATTATATAGGCTAACGTTATTAGCGATATTCTGCCGAAAAGTAAAAAACGAAAAAAAGCAAATTTACTACCTATTAAAACCTATTTTTTAAAATGCTACTAGTGAATTTAAGAATTATAAAGTTATGTACTTAATGTGCATTAAAAGAAATCTTATCCATTTTGAGATCTGCTAAAGATTATATTTAACATCATTATTGATGGGTTAGTTAACCCAAAAATTAAATTTACTCACTCATGTCTTTGTTCCAAACCTTTGCGGCTGTCTTTTTTATTCTTCTGTGGAACTTAAAAGAAGATATTTTTAGGAATGTCTCAGTATGTGTGCCTCCAAGCCACACCTGCCTTTTTGACAAAAATCATGTGACTCGCAAGGTCTCTCACCCTTTACAACTTAAGGTGAAAAATTAGACACATTACTAGAGATCAGCTTTCCGCAGAAAAAGCAGACAATTATAATTACTTAGTTTTTACGGCATACTGAAGTTAATGAAATGTTTATAATAATAATAAATATAATACCCTAATATACATTAAGTTGTACCGGCCAAAATGTGTGTTTAAGTGCTGTTCGCGAGCGTCACGACAGCAATCAACTGCAAACCAACTGAATTTAGGTTTTAATTCACATATAAATATTCTTCAACTCTCACATTAGTTGTAGTAAATGGAAGCTCAAGCTTATTCGCTTGATATATGAGAACCAATGAGGTTCATTCTCATGTGTTATGTAGCAGGTTTGACCTTTCGCAAGAGGTTTGTTCTAGCAGGTCAGTTTCAGTTGAGCTTCTGTTTATATTCGCTGATCAATGTTTATGTGAATAAAAGCCTAAATTCAATCTGTTCATCATATAAAGTGATAACTCTCTCCAGAAAATTTGCACTAAATCGCTCAATTCATATGGATTAGTTTTACGATACCTTAAAGAACTTTTTGACGCGTTAAAGTGGTAGTTGGGTTGCTGCCAATGGAGGGACAGAAAGCTCTCAAATTTCAGTAAAATGTTCTTCATCTGTGTTCCGAAGATGAACGAAAGTCTTATGGGTTTGGAACAACATGAGGGGTAGTTATTAAGGACAGAATTTTCATTTTTGAGTGAACCATCCCTCTAATGTTTTAGAATATAGCAATGCACAATTAAACATACAATATCGGCTTACATAATTAATGGGGTCCAAAATGTTTTTTGATGTTAACTTAATTTATGTTTAAGAAATCAGAAACCCTCCAATAACAATTGGTCACCATTCACCAATGATGTCACAATGGTCTCAGCTGACTGCTTGTGATTAGATAACCCAATATTTTAAAATGAGAGAAAAACATGACCTAAATTATATTTAGCGTCTCCTTTAAGCGGTATCCAATGTGCTGAAACCATGTGTCCTGAGTTAAATGGCTGGAGGCCTTTGATAGCCTGGGAGTAGAGCACACAGCATGACAAGAGAGATAAAGTTTTCATTGTTTTCTGCATAAACAGGTAAAATAAATAAGAGCAGCATGAAAGACCGGTTCCCTCAAACTCGGTTCTGTCTTGGGTTGCAGACTGCGGATAGGTTACAGTGATGAAAGATGGCGTTGAGATTAGCAGGCTGAAATTGGGCTCAGTGGTGGTGCGAGAAACCACATTGTTTGATTTATGAGGGTCATGATGATCAGTGGTTGCCACATGAATAATCCATGTGCCCAGAATGAAGTGACCTAGAGCATTTGCTAAGCTTCCCTACTGTGTTTTTCCAGTTCCACGCTCTCTTATCCACACTTACTTCATTCAGGATGGAGTGCTGCTGATCAAGAGATTGGCTTATCTGATGACTTGCTTTTCTTTGCCCTTTGCAAAATATTGTTTGAGTTTTTTGCTTTAAGGTACAATATGTAAGAATTTTGCAATGAAATTTTAAAAAAACACTTGCACAGTGTGATATATTTCCTGCAGTTGTGTACTTACAATTTATCAAAAGTCTTTTTCAGAGAATTTCCCATTTTAAATAAGTGGCCGTCCTGGAAAAAAAATGTCTCTTGTCAATGACGCAATATCTGCGCCATCCTCAGTCATAACCATGATGTAACCATGGCGACAGACATGGACAACTGCAGAGTTTGAAACGTTTAGCATTTAACGTTAATCAAACAGATCTCAATCCCCATTGACTTCCATAGTAGGAAAAAATACACACTATGGTAGTCAATGGGGATTGAGATCTGTTTGATTAAAACATTCTTCCAAATATCTTCCTTTGTGTTCAGCAGAACAAATAAACACATAGAGGTTTGGAACAACTTGAGGGTGAGTAAACGATGATAGAAATTTCATTTATGGGTGAACTATCCCTTTAAGATTGATAGGACACAAAATCAGGACAGATTAGTACCTGATTAGAACTGATGTGTGTAGATAGTCATTGAGGTAAGGGACACTTGAGCACACAAACCATACTTGATTCAGATAGAGAAAGAAAACACTTTGCTACTGCAATTTAACAGACCATGGCTCTCTTAATGGTGCATGCTTCTAAGACAAGACAAGGCTTTATTCAACAGTTAGATACTTCAGGGTCAATCCCCAGAAAGTCTGTGACCTTTTGGTTGAGAACATCTTAAGTGATAATCAAAGTACTTTATTAAGTGTGCTTGAGTTAACATAGTTTTCAACCATCTGCCCGTCTTATTGTTCTTCAGCTGTGTTAACAACCATGCAGGGCTTAGTCAGAATAAAATACTTCAAATAAGCACCTGATATTTGATACAAAAAAAAACAGATTTTTTTTTTCAACTTTGAATTTGATCTAAATTATAATTTAGATCAAATGTGTATTTTCCAATTGCTAATCCTTTAAATAAATTATTTTCACAATGGAAATTTTGTTAA
Source organism: Cyprinella venusta (assembly GCA_038021265.1). Taxonomy (NCBI): domain Eukaryota; kingdom Metazoa; phylum Chordata; class Actinopteri; order Cypriniformes; family Leuciscidae; genus Cyprinella; species Cyprinella venusta. The sequence continues at coordinate 7,646,011 of CM075871.1, forward strand.
GTAAAGTTAGAAAAATGAGGAGAAAGCTTTCTTGGCATAATTTAAGGCAAATCAGCCAATTATGCTCTGGGGTGCCATGCTGAGTTGCCAAAATTCTTTAATCATCTGATGCTGTTGCTTTCTCTTGACAGAAACACTGACAGGTCTCACAAGCTGATGCTGTGGTAACCTTGACACAAAATGCATCTCTTCACGTGCACAAAAAATTTGTGCAGAATATGTATGACGCAAATGTATGTAAACAGATATTTTTAATGGGTCACAGGTGGAACTGTACATTTAGGATCTTCAATCATATTAACTCTAATTGGGGTTAACAAAATGTAAACATAGTCAGTGATATGAACACAAAATATAGGTTTTAACATTTTACTACTCTCTAAAGCCAGAACTGCACCAGAGATATAAATGGAAAAACCAAAGTAGCTAAATATATTTTCAAGAAAAATACTTGTACACTACCATTCAATATTTTGGTGTTCAGTTGTATGTTTTATATTTTGAAAGAAACTAATACTTTTATTCAGCAAGAATGCATTAATTTGATAAAGAATAACAGTAAAAACATTTATAATGTTGCAAAAGGTTTCTATTTCAAATAAGTGCTGGGACTTGCCTTAAAAAGATTTTGTCCATTTGTTTTTTGGTTTTTTTTCAGTTTGAACTGTTGCGTTTAGTTTTAAAGGGATTCTCCACCGTTTTTTTCGTATTAGACTATGTTATTACCTTAACTAAGATGAGTTGATACTTTGATAGCACTTAAAGTCCCTGTAAAGGCAAAAAAAAAATCTAAATTAAATGTTAGAAATGTATATTGATTAAACATATTACAAACACTGTGAACTGTGAAGTACTGAATTGTGGAGTTAGACAGTTTTTCACCATTGCTTTTCCTGATTTTTTGGGCGGGGTTAAAACGGGGCTCGATGATGCACTGGAGCCAATGGACACGCCCCTACTTGATAACGCACTGAGGCAGGCCCCTCCCCTTAACAATAGAGTATACGCATTAGTTTGGTGCTCAATCGCAAGTTACTGTCAGTAATATTATTTACTACAGCCTACAGTTTGCTAGCTAATTATGCCTTCGACACAGAAAAGCGCAACGTTTTATTTTTTTTGTGTCACCATTTTTGGTCGAGTTACACTATTCGTGTAACTGTATTTAAAAAGGGGAAACGTGGAGGTGTTTGGTCGCTTCTCTGCTTGGATCTGGGCTAAGCTAAGTGCTATCAAAGTGTCTCGCGCGTCAGAGCGATTGAGTGCACGTACTGAGACGAGAGACGTAAGTAATATATCAATTCGTCTTAAGGGAATGGCATAGTTTAATATGAAAAAACGTCAGAGTATCCCTTTAACAAAGCCAATAGTTCTGTATATAAAGACAGAAATCATGTGACGATGGAAACATAGTACAGTAGAACATTGTGCTGTATTTAAAATCAGTGCTGAAATCTCACGGCAAGCATCACATCTGAGTCCTCACTCCAACGTTATAGCAATCACTTCCGTTTCTAGATGATTATATGTAAATGGTCACTAGCTTCTCCTAAATGAAGACAGAAATAAATAACCATAGCATGGTGACATGCTGACATAAACTTAAGATGCGGTCATGACTCCTGTCTTGAGTGGATGGGTTGATTTTACTTTATCGTTGTGAGAGCTGCCAGCAAACCCATAACATCACTCACCGAGGGGCTCAGATGCAGGGGATCAGGGAATTGACCAGTTAATTGCATTGAGCTCTGATACGTGCATGTCCTGAATCATGTCAATGTCTCCTTTGGTTGACAAGGTGGGAATACAGAGTTGGTTTGAGTATTTTAAAGTACCCTTTTCCTTAAACGTGTGACTGGACACAGAGTAGTATAACCTTCTTGTTACTTACATATCTATGAAGACCATTGCATTGTTGTATCTCAGATCCCAAAATGAGTGCAGCAGGATAAAAGAAGCATCAAGGGAGTTTGAGTTTTATGAACAGGATCTTTAGTGCGTGAATTGGAGACAATGAAACATGTTGTTCCTATTGTGAATGTCAGACAGGCACGTGAGACAACAAATACACACGCTGGCCCACCATATTGATCTGAGTTTTAGGTTATTTTGCTATGTGCACAGACTCATTAATGAGAAGTAAAATGGTATGGCTTCATATTTCATAATCACAATCTCCAGTGAAATACTGTTAGTTACCCATTTGTCTCATGGTTGTCATGTAATACTACAACCGTTGAAATACATGGCAGCAGAACAGAGCTTAATGCATTTTGTCATTTCAATAACTCTTACATATTTGTCTGAGAGGTTTTATTCAAACATTAATTCTGAAGTGGGATGAAGGTGTAAAGTTTTAAATGAATACTTCCTCACTAATATAATATAATAATACCAATACGATAAGCCAGTTAATTATTGTCATGTTATGGCGGATTATCAACAAATGGTAAAAAAAAATGTATCAATTAAAATCAATATCAAATAGTATGATTTTAAGAGAAATTAATACTTTTATTCACCAAGGGTGCATTATATTTATCAAAAGTGACAGTAAAGAATTTTACATTGTTATACAAAACAAATCGATTCTATTTATGAATCAAAATATCCAGGGAAAATGTATCACAGTTTCCACAGAAACATTAAACAGCGCAACTGTTTTCATCATTAATAATAAATGTTTCTTGAGCACCACATCAACATGATTTCTGAAGGATCGTGTTACACTTAAGTCTGGAGTAATAGCTGCTGAAAATTCAGTTCCCTTTCGTAGTCACTCCGAGTTACGTCAAAGGAGTGACGGAGAATGGGGGTTTCGCATAGAAAGCCAATCCTCTTCGAGTATTTAACAACGAGCCAATGGCGTGAAAATGCCATGGGTCTGCGGAATTTGCATAGCGTACTCCGCCCACCCATGTGGGTATAAAAGGAGGAAGCAAACGCACCGCAGTATGTTTTCGCTTCGGAGCCAAGAGCATTCTTCTCTCCACAAGCCATATCACTAAGCCTCTTCGAGACGAGCGTCCTCTTCAGTGTTGGTGTGACGGCGGTACCCAGCGAGATTCTGCATTGCCTGCGATCTGTGCAGTGGTCTGCCAGACTTTGCGCTTCTCCCTGGTCGCCTCGGCGCTGAAAGAGTGAATTTCCTCCTCTCCTTTTAAAGAGCTGCACGCGGCACGTCTTTTTAAAGATGGTTCGCCCGTGTTCTTCTGGGTGCGGTCGATATCTGTCCTCCTCTGATGGGCACGATCGCTGCTTTGTATGTCTGGGTCTTCGTCATGCTAAAGCAGCGTTCGTGGATGAGTCATGTGCTCATTGTGGTAACATGACCATCTCAACACTTAGATCGAGACTCAATGATCTTACAGTGAGAGTCCCCGTCCCCGCTACCCGTTCAGCTTCCTCTACCCGGGGAAGCTCTTCGGCTCGCGGCCAGGGTGATCTGACGGTGACGGTGTGGAACAAACCCCCGACGCTAGCTCCTCGGGTCCCACCCACCGCAACAGTGTTGCAGCCAGCGAGCGCCGAAACGGTGCAGACGTCTGCCTGTTCGCAGGTACCGTCTGTTTCGTTCGGCGCTCCAGAGGAGGATGCGATGTCGATCGCGGCATCACAAGGCGAGCTGGATTCTTCGGGGTCTGAAGATGTGGCGGCGCTGCCTCCCTCGGGAGTGCCAGCGCCGCCCGTCTCGGATCCCGAGATGACGGCTATGCTGTCTCGGGCCGCCGTGAGTATCGGGTTGGATTGGAATCCTCCGGCCCACCCCGATCACTCGCGGATGGACGAATGGTTTTTGGGCAAAGCCGCCGCTGCAAAGCCACAGCCGACCCCAATACCATTCTTCCCCGAGCTGCATGCGGAACTGACGAAGACGTGGCAGGCTCCTTTGTCTTCCCGCGTTCGTCCGTCAGCTTCCCCCGCCTTTCCTCCCCTCGACGGCGCAGCTGCCCGTGGGTATGCTGGGGTGCCTCCGGTGGAGCGCTCTGTTGCGATGCAACTGTGTCCGCAGAGCGCCTCCTCCCGGGGACCACCCAAGCATCCCTCCAAAGCCTGTAGGTTCTCGTCATCTATGGTGGCGCGATCCTATAGCGCGGCGGGGCGGGCGGCCGCCGCTCTGCATGCGATGAGCACTTTGCAGGTTTTCCAAGCCAAACTGCTCAGAGATATGCACGAGGGCGGGACTGATCAAGGGTCGTTCAATGAACTGCGAGCGGCCACTGACCTCGCTCTCCGGGCGACGAAAGTGGCGGCTCGTTCCCTTGGTCAGGTGATGGCCACTAGTGTGGTCCAGGAGCGTCATCTTTGGCTCAACCTGGCGGAAGTGCGGGACGCTGAGCGGACCCGTCTGCTCGACGCCCCCCTTTCCCAGGCTGGCCTTTTCGGCGGTGCGGTTGAGGACTTTGCCCAGCAGTTCTCGACCGCCCAGAAGCAGACAGAGGCGATTAAACATATCCTGCCCCGACGGCCAGCTGCTGCCTCCACCCAGCCGTCGCCGCAGCCGCCTCAGCCTGCTCGCCGCCGAAGACGTTCCACTGCGGCCCCCCTCCCTCCGGAGCGACCCCAGCAGCAGCCTCCACCCGGGTCGCGCCGTAGAGGCGGTCGCAGAGGAACGTCACAGCCCCCTCAGGCCCCGCCCCCCGCTAAACGCCGGGCTAAGCGGCGTTCCTGAGACGGGCTGCTCAGTGATGGTTTCGAGTTTTTCCCAGGAGGAGGTAGCAGGCCCCCTCCTTCCCCCGGTGGAGGGCCGGGGGAGAATCTTTTGTTCTCCGCTCCCCGCTGCTCACCCACGGGTGGGCAGCACCCTGAGTTGGTTAAAGAAAGACTTGACACTATCACTGAGCACACAGACCGGGATGAGCGCGCACGATGCTCCAGAGTGTCGCCCCGCTCATTCCTCTCTGTCTCTGAGGGCGCGGAGAGGAGCGTGCGTCGTCCCCGGACCGCACCGCTCCTCTCCCCCTCTGTCGTCAGACCCCCGGCAGAACAGACCCCCGTGGAACGCTGGTCCTTCCCTGGTCTCTTCTGTCGGGGAGCGGAGCTCGACTACGCACCCGCATGTGGTATCTCCCGTGCGCATGCCAGTCACTCCGCCCCGCTGCCCCTCCGGGGGGACGTCTGTGGCTCGTATGACCCCGCTGGTTCGGTTCCTCGGAGCTTGGCTCGAGCTCCCCGGTCTGTCCCGCTGGGTCATCAGAACGATCAGATTCGGCTACGCGATTCAGTTCGCACGATCTCCTCCCCGTTTCAGGGGAGTTCGCTCCACTATAATCGGTGGCAATGCCCCGGTTTTGAGAGCGGAGATTGCGACCCTGCTGGCGAAGGGTGCAATCGAGACGGTCCCTCCAGCCGAGGTGAAGTCCGGTTTTTACAGCCCCTACTTCATTGTCCCCAAGAAGACCGGTGGGTTACGACCGATCCTCGACCTGCGCGTTTTGAACCGCACTCTGCATCGAATGCCGTTCAAAATGCTCACGGCCAAACGCATTTTCGAATGTGTTCGTCATCAGGATTGGTTTGCAGCGATCGACCTGAAGGATGCGTACTTTCATGTCTCCATATTGCCTCGACACAGACCGTTTCTTCGGTTCGCTTTCGAAGGCCAGGCATATCAGTACGCGGTTCTCCCATTCGGGTTAGCTCTGTCCCCTCGCGTCTTCACGAAGATCGCCGAGGCAGCCCTTGTTCCCCTTCGCGAACACGGGGTTCGCATCCTGAACTATCTCGACGATTGGCTAATTTTGGCTCACTCTCGAGAACAGGTTTGCGAACACAGAGATCTAGTGCTTCAGCACTTAGCCCGTCTGGGCCTTCGGGTCAACCGGGAGAAGAGCAAACTTTGCCCCGTGCAGAGGATCTCTTTTCTTGGCATGGAGATAGACTCGGTCGCCATGTCCGCGCAGCTTACGAGCGAGCGCGCACACTCACTGCTGACTTGTCTTCGACAGTTCGACGGCAAGAGTGCGGTTCCACTGAAACTCTTTCAGAGGCTCCTGGGGCATATGGCATCCGCAGCCGCGGCTACGCCACTCGGATTGCTTCATATGAGACCGCTTCAGCTCTGGCTTCGCGATCGAGTCCCGAGGTGGGCATGGCATCGTGGCTCGCTCCGGGTTCCAGTAACTCCAGCGTGCCGCCGAACCTTCTTCCCGTGGTTGAACCTCAGCTTTCTTCGGGCAGGTGTCCCTCTCCAGCGAGTTTCCAGGCATCTCGTTGTCTCCACGGATGCATCTACCACGGGTTGGGGTGCCATGTGCAATGGGCATGCAGCCGCGGGTTCCTGGACAGGTCCCCAGCGCCTCATGCACATCAATTGCCTCGAGCTGCTGGCAGTACGCCTGGCCCTGCACCGCTTTCGAGCACTGCTCAGGGGTCAACACGTACTTGTCCGCTCAGACAATACCGCTGCAGTAGCGTACATCAACCACCAGGGGGGTCTACGCTCACGTCGGATGTCGCAGCTCGCTCGCCACCTCCTATTATGGAGTCAGAAGCACCTGAGGTCCCTTCGTGCTGTGTACATTCCTGGAGCCCGGAACCTGGCAGCCGACGAGCTGTCACGGATCCGCCCTGTCTCCGGCGAATGGCGACTCCATCCCCAGACGGTCCAGCTGATTTGGGACCAGTTCGGGGAAGCTCAGATAGATCTGTTTGCCTCCCGGGACTCTTCCCACTGCGTCCAGTTTTATTCCCTGTCCGAGGGCACGCTCGGGACAGATGCGCTGGCGCACAGCTGGCCGCGGGGCCCACGCAAGTATGCGTTTCCCCCAGTGAGCCTCCTTGCACGGGTGTTGTGCAAGATCAAGGAGGACGAGGAGCAGGTCCTGCTGGTAGCCCCTTATTGGCCCACCAAGACGTGGTTCTCCGAACTCATGCTCCTCGCGACAGCACCTCCTTGGGCTATTCCTCTGAGACAAGATCTGCTCACTCAGAGACGGGGCACTCTGTGGCACCCTCGTCCCGATCTATGGAGGCTACATGTGTGGCTCCTGGACGGCACGAGGCAGGTTTGAGTTCGCTACCACCTGCGGTGGCAGCAACCATCACTTCCGCCAGAGCGTCGTCTACTAGACACCTGTATGCGTTGAAGTGGAACCTCTTCGTCAACTGGTGCTCTTCTCGTCGAGAAGACCCCAGGAGATGCTCGATCGGTGTTGTGCTTTACTTCCTGCAGGACGGGTTGGAGCGTAGGCTGTCGCCCTCCACCCTCAAAGTTTACGTTGCGGCTATTTCCGCCTCTCATGATGCAGTTGAAGGTAAGTCCGTTGGGAAGCACGACCTGGTCATCAGGTTCCTGAGGGGAGCGAGGAGGCTAAATCCGTCTCGTCCTCCCCTCGTGCCCTCTTGGGACCTCTCGGTAGTGTTAAATGCTCTGCAGAGGCCTCCCTTTGAGCCTTTGCAATCGGTTGAGTTTAAGTTCCTGTCTTTGAAGACAGCTCTCCTGGTTGCATTGGCCTCCATCAAGAGGGTAGGGGACCTGCACGCATTCTCCGTTGACGAAGCGTGCCTAGAGTTCGGGCCGGCTTACTCTCACGTTGTTCTGAGACCCCGGCCCGGTTACGTGCCCAAGGTTCCCACAACTCCCTTCCGGGATCAGGTGGTGACCTTGCAAGCGCTGCCCCTGGAGGAGGCAGACCCAGCCTTGGCACTGCTCTGTCCGGTGCGTGCACTCCGCACCTACGTTGACAGAACGCGGTGTTTCAGGACCTCAGATCAGCTCTTTGTTTGTTATGGGGGGAGCCAGAAGGGAAGGGCTCTCTCAAAACAGCGGCTGTCTCACTGGTTAGTGGACGCCATTGTTTTGTCTTACCAGCAGCAAGGTCGACCGTGCCCCCTTGGTGTGACAGCCCACTCCACTCGGAGTGTGGCTTCCTCTTGGGCTTTAGCGCATGGCGCCTCGCTAACAGACATCTGCAGAGCTGCAGGCTGGGCGACACCTAACACCTTCGCAAGATTTTATAATTTGCGAATCGAGCCGGTTTCCTCTCACGTACTCGCCTCCGCTAGTGCTGGAACCGCTTGAGTGTCTTCGCTTGCTCGCCACTCCACTCCTCAGATTGGATAAGTGCGATATTCCTCAGTTGTCCTTCTTTGAAGCCCTGAGTCCTCCAGCACTTATGATGCGGGCACCACTGCGCTTGCTCTGGTGCCGGCTAAGTGCCTCCATGTGCACGGTTCCCCTTTGGTAACTGTCTCATGTGTATTATCCACTGTAAGTCTCTCTGAGCATGTGTCTTCCCTTGGCAAGCCATCTGCCACCCCTGGAGCTAATTGCCACCTGCGGTTGGCGCTCCAGTATTCTCCATATGCAGCCCTAGTGGCCATATGTGTTTTTGTAAGTCCTCCCTTCGGTAGGCATCTGGTAGCATGTCCCTCCCGGGATATGTTTCCCAGTGTACCTTGGTAATTCTGTGTCAAAGTGGGACCTTTGTGTAATTTTGTGTTAGAGGTCTAGACTTTCGCAGAGCACTGGAAGACAGCTGGAAGATGGCGTGATGGCATAGACCCCCATTCTCCGTCACTCCTTTGACGTAACTCGGAGTGACTACGAAAGGGAACGTCTCGGTTACAGATGTAACCCTCGTTCCCTGAGTAGGGAACGGAGACGTTACGTCTCCTTGCCACTTCTGCTGTACCGCTGGGTGACGCCTGAGATCAGTCTTGGCTCCTCAGCGAAGACATACTGCGGTGCGTTTGCTTCCTCCTTTTATACCCACATGGGTGGGCGGAGTACGCTATGCAAATTCCGCAGACCCATGGCATTTTCACGCCATTGGCTCGTTGTTAAATACTCGAAGAGGATTGGCTTTCTATGCGAAACCCCCATTCTCCGTCACTCCTTTGACGTAACGTCTCCGTTCCCTACTCAGGGAACGAGGGTTACATCTGTAACCGAGACGTTTTCTATCACCGAAATCAATCATATTTTGAAATATATTCAAATAAAAAAACAATTATTTTAAAATGTAATATGCTTTCACAGTGTCACTATTTTACTGTTTTGATCAAATACATCTTAAATAGATAAAAAAAATCTTACTGATCTCAAAATTTTCAACGGAAGTAAATATAAAACCAATATATTGTGCATCCCTAATTACTTTTAATCAAATTAACCATCATCGTCCTTCAACACTGTGATGATGAAACTGTAAATGCATTGTTGAGAGGCCTGTTGCTACAGTATTCATTTGTATTATTTACAGAGTTAGCTTCCTTTCAAATGGAAATTAAACTTTCAGTTCAGTCTAACTCTCACCTTTCATTTAGTTAGCTTTCAATTACACACTTCATTATGTTCTGTAATGAGTCCAGTGATGTGCCTATACATTCCACCCTGAGGGCCTCATTGGGATAAATTATGCAATCCCATTTTGCACCCTTAGGTCTGTTGCCGCTAATAAACAGACGAATTCAGAGCATCATTTGTTCGTAGAATTTCCCCTCTGGATCCTAAGGAAAATCCAACAGAACATGAGCAGGCTACGAGCAGCGATACAGAGGCGTGAATTATCGGATCTCCGTTTTATCTGAGTATCTTCAATCGGCTGGTGTCTTAGTGGTGCTCCACTCCACCGAGTACTTAGACGGAGAGACAAGACCCAGTCTGATTGCTGAACTTTTCAGCATGTAGACAGAGAAGCAGTGGAAGAGGTCACTTCCAGACAGCCTGTCCCCTCCAGTGTGCTTGGAGCTCATCTTCCTGCTCTTGTTCCACTCTGTGTGCTCGCCTGCGGCTTTCTGCCCGCCCTCTTCTGCATCTGAAGGAGAAGGAGAATAAATAATGAATCACGATGACAGCGAAGAAACTACATCTTTTGTTTGCACCCGCAGTGTTATTTTTCTCATCTCGTCTTGAACCCCACGTAGATGACCCACGGCCCGACGCAGGCATAATGAAGATCCGCGTAATGAGGCTGAGGAATACGAGGCCCCTAGTTAGATCCGAGCTGTCGGCACGGCGGCACTTGTCATTGTGTCGTTAATGACCATGAATAGCTTGTTCTCCTTTGCTATTGTTGAGACTGCTCTCGTGACGCTTGCGTAGCGATGAGAGTTTTTTGACACTCCATGATCCTTAAGGTAATGTAAGCTCTCACCCTTGTGGGTTAGCAGGAAGCGAATGAGCCCAATGTTTCATCTCCTCCAAACAGGAGGTGTGGTTTAGATTTAATATGTGGGATTTAGCAGCTGTCGCATTGTGGAGATCCTAATGCTTAAGTCCCTTTCCCGAGTGTCCCTTTTTCTCAATCTTTATTCTCTTTTGCCGTTTAGACCTTTTCTCTGCACTCTTGTGCTCTCGTTCTGAAGTTGAACACTAACTGTTTCTTCTCTCTCTTTCTCAATACCCAGGTGCCCACTCTTTGCTTTGAGTCTGATTATTGGTCTGTCTGGTCTCCTGCTCTTTGGTTGTCTGGTTCAGGCGAGCAGTGATCTTCCAGACATCTCAGGGGACTGCATCCCGTGGTCTGAGGTGAGTCCAACCGGGAGCCGTCGCCTTTGCTCCTGTCTCTCCTTGTTTGCAATAACCATTCTGCCAGTCGGATCCACACAGCTTTAATTCTTAGAAATCAGTGTTCATTAGAGTCACCTACACTTCAAGAGGAAGCACAGAATAATTTGATGTCAGATGCCTCATTATGGGACTCCTACTTAAAGCCATGACAAAAGTATAATCTTTTTCATGCTCGAGAACCACCGCAAGTCTATGGGGATAAAAGAGAGCCACAGATGCATTTTGATTAGAGGCTAAGTGATCTTACAGTGCATTTCAGTGATTCATAATGCATAGAATTTTCATTTTAGAAGAAATGGCCTGATCATCTCTTAAAACATTTTTTTTGGGATTTCAATTTTACATTTACTGATATATTTTGGATGTCACTTAGTGTTTTCAATAACTGTCATACTTGAAAATTTACCTGTAGTGGCTTGCTTTTTTTATGAAAAGCAGTGTGGTACAACCATGTGGTAAAGACCATGACCGACCAAAATCTTACCGAACAAAGAAAATTTTAAATGGTCGTGTACATTCACTTATCAGTTGGTGTGATCACTTTAGTATTCTTATGTACGGTGTGATTCTTTAGACACCGAAATGCACAATAACCAACTGAACATTGACAGCCAATCAGAATCCATCCTGCAGACGATATAGCAGCATGTGCTTAGAAACAGAACGATATCGTCCGCCGGTGTGGACGCTTATAGTTGTCATTATAGTTATGACATGACTTCAGTTTCTGCCTTGAATGAACTGTTATATTGTGTAAGTGAAATCGATATGGATTTTTCTCTCACATGTGAATGAACTATACACACCTTTCACCTTGTAAACTCATTGTCTTTAAGCAAAGACATGTCATGCAAATCATTAAATGGCATTAGCAGATCGGGTACTGTATACAGGCCAAACAAAGTATGTGTTTATTTGCTTGCAAAGTACAAACACGCACACTTAAACCTCACCAGGATCAGGTACATAATGGAGAGTTGCAGAGAATTAAGCAAATTGTTGTTCTTGTGTCCTTCTACAATTACTCCCCGCAGTTTAACATAATCAGTGCTTTCACGCTTCGCCAACTCATGCTTGTGCAGTGTGTCATTCACGTGCCCTTCTAAATCTGTCTCTGTCATGTCAATTCATCACACACACATGCTCATCTCCCATCATGTGTCTAATGAAATATCTTGACAGTTTAAACAAACGGTTCACCCTGTGTGATCTTAAAGAGTCCTTCATCACTGTCATTGGACTTATATCCTGAGCTAAGTGTTACAGAATATACACTCACACAAGTATGTGCGAATATAAGGTGCAGAAAGACTGACGTATCAACCAGAATCCCACAATATTTGGACATTTTGAGATTATTATTAAGCATTGTGTTGAAAGTTTTCATTCAAATGTTTGTGCACATCTAATTTGTTTTAATCAAATTGTATTAGTCTCTAATACATAGTCTCCATCTGCCACCACACTTTGTAGTTGTCATTGGCTATTGACCCATTTCAGTCAACTGAATATAAAGACACATGCATACCTAATTCTTGAATTCATTGATATTGTTCTTAAAAAGTCATCTCTTTACACTCTACTTCCAAGTATGATCCAAGGGCTCCAATTTATAAGAATGATAAAGGACAAAAAGTGTCCTTGTCTCTCTCTTACTCTCTCTTTCTCACTCTCATTCTCTCAGGAGGAGTCATGGGGCTGGTACGGGCCTACCCATTAGCCCTGCCTGTGCTGGCTGTTCTGGGCCTCATTATCAGCGCATGGAGCCTCAACCCAGATGACCCCAATGTCTGCAGTCACTGGGAAAGGTGAGAGAGGGGCACTCTCCTGTGTTAAACTCCGTTTTACCATCCATTTCTCAATTGCAGGATTCACACTGCGTAGTTAATCCTCTATGGCATGCCAGAATTTTGTTTTGGTCAAAAGAGGATTGAAATTTCAGTGTAGTGAGTTATGTTTGTGTAATTGTTTGAGTTATAATGGGTTGTAGCGGTGTTCAAAATGAATTATTTAATGTACATAAATTGTATATTATGTGTATAATTAATTAATAATAATAATATGAATAATATTACCCAATGGTGGACCCTTTTCACAGACTGTGCTGACACCAACATTTTCATAAAAAAAAAATTAATGTACCTTTATAACACTATACTTTTGTTTTATATTACCTTGGCATTAAATTCTAGAAAAGTAGTTAACACTGCATTTGGGGTGTTTCTAACACAACGGCTGAAGGAGTGATGGCAGAAGCGCATTTTGAAATTAAGTATACTTTAATCAAACCACGGACCCGTGATAAGTTTTGTGATCCATCTCGCCACTAGTGTAGTAGCATTGATCACTTTGAGGGGGGGATAAATTTATCCCCACCGGCGATAAAAAATAATTAGGCAGAGGCAGGGATACATTGAACTGAAAGGGGGAAATCCCACGCATTCCCCCCGGCAAATCGCACCCTGAGTATAATTATTACATTTTTTAACCATTTAAAAACAATGTTGCGATACTGCTCACAGGCAACCTACTATTTTTTTTTTCAAAGTAGCTAGCTAAAATATAAACTATGATTGTCTCAGTTAAGACTTCATCTAACTTGAAATGATATATTTACAATAAATGCAACTTATAAAACTAGGATACATTATTATTTACGCAATAAGTTGAATACACACAACTAAGAGCATTCTATTTTATTTTAGGTGGGGCTAGAATTGGTGAAATCTTTTGTATTAGTACATTTTTCTGAATAGTTGGAATGTCCAAGCACTGTACTTGGACATTCCAATGCATTTGATTACTGACTCTGTTCACTCAGTTGTAGAGCTGTACTATATGTATTCTGATAAGTGCCCAACTAACAGTGTGAAAATATGATTTTGCTGTGGTTTGCCTAGATGATCACTACTTAAATAATAGCTTATTACAAGAAAAAAATGAAAACAGAGGAGCTACTGAAAAATTAGATAATTCCCCATCAGTGTTTGTATGTTTTCTGAGATAAAATGTTATTCAAAATGGATACTTGTCAGAATATTACATATTGAAGTATTATGGCCTTATTTGTTGTGTTGAATGGATTCTTAATGAACAACAGTGGATAAACATTTGCCCCTTCTGGGATGACAAAAAGAATGTGTTTACAAGCTATATGGATCAGTCTCAAAACACACACAATGTGTATTTCAGCTTTGTTCTGTTATCTCAGAGATTTAGAGGATCTTCATTTGTTTGTTCCTCCATTGACTGTATTCACTTTTAATGGCACTGTTGAAGAGATGTAAAGGATTGTGTTTGGGAGTGTTGATCTGGTTACACTTGCCTACAGGTATTAGGTTCAGTCACTAAACACACAGAACAATATTGATGTTCTTATTAACAACCTTGTAGAGTGTGTATGTGAGCCGGGAGAGAGAGTAAGGATATGTTGGTAAAATAAAACAGGCAGAACAGCATTCAGTTGACTAGAACAATCTGTTTTGATTGAACCTATTGCTTGAAAAATGATTATTTGTAAAGGGTGTTATCAGTTATGACAAATAAGCAGGAGCGATTGCCTCTGCAGAGAGGAGGACAGAGGGCTGCGGAGATGAATGAGTTTCAGCATTGGTTTCCTGAAAGAATATTTCGGAGCTTTAATGTCGTTTTGCCGGCAATACATTTGTAATGTTTTCTTCATGGATTTTGTGATAATACATCTTGTTTTTCCTAGAGTTACTGTAGCTTTTGAAGGGAAACATTATGCTTGTCACGTTATTTGAGATAACAAGTTTTGAACTTCAAGCTGAATAGATGGATACATCTCTGAATAGTGAATACTAAGTATTTAATGGTTTTGTTTTTTGGATTACATATCTTCACAATACAGTTGATTATAAACTTGAAACTACCAGCAAATTCTTCATTTCTCAGCAACAACCGGTAATCACATTTGGGAAATTTTAAGTCCCAAGAGCAAGTTTTCATATTTTTCTCCACTCTCCACTCGGGTCGGGTTATTACTGTATGTGCAAATACGTAAAAGTCCTGATTACAATAAAAGGCCAAAACTATATGCCCAGGACTAAATTTACAGTTGCTTTACCACATTTTTGCCATTAGCGGGGTAGGTTGCCCAACTGGGGTAATTTGTCATAGTAGATTCCTGCCATTGAACAGCCAATTAATGGATTTAGGTGTATAAATGAACAATTATGCAATTAAAGGACTTACCACAAAAATGTGTACAAGGTATCAAGCCATATATTGGGTCAGATATTACATATCAATTTTATGAAATAAAAACTTCCCCAAATTCTGCTATAAAATTGTGTTTTGGATGAAATCTACCTTTAAGTGACCCTGCAACTTAATGTATTTTAACGTGATTTTAAAACTTCCAAGGAGGCAACAGGTTGATGTAATTATACAATTTTATTTAAAGAATAAGATAAAACTTCATTAGAATGCAACAAACTAAAATCAAAATGTAAACTGAAATACATATTTATTTTTATTGATAAACTTACAAAATCTTGAATATCAAAATAAATAGTTTAATTAATTTAACATATACACTCCCAATTTCTGTTAATAAATAATTTTTTGGGGGAAAAATACATTTTAATCACCTTTGAATAAGGTCTATATTGCTTTTATTTCCCCGGTGTCGAAATCAGGCAAACATAAATGTCAGGCAACACGATTCCTGGCTGCATGTCAATATCCATGGATCACTGGATCTTTAGTAAGTTGTAAGGAACACTATATCGAGTCCAATATTTAGTTTAAATTGATAAAATTGTTCGTTTTAGTCGCATTTTCGCAGTTTCCCCTATTAAATCCAGTCACGCAGCAGATCTTTTGCCACTCAGTCAGGCTTGTTCCGGCGGAAAAGTGACGTCAATGCATTTCCTCTATTACTTGTTTTAATTTTTTTAAAGGGGAAAAAAAAGATATTTACATACAGTAAGTAAGAGATTGAAATTTCTTTTTGGTCTTTCCCTCTCTCAGCTACGCAGTGACTGTTCAAGAGTCCTACGCTCATCCTTTTGACCAGATCTACTACACCAGATGCACCGACATCCTCAATTGGTTTAAATGCACCAGACACAGGTGAGCGTGACCCCAACCTTTGATCTGCAGTTGTCACAATTCAGCTCCATGGCAACAAGCAGCACTCTCCCGCTAGACGCATAAAAATTAAGATGCCGGTGTGCCAGTCTTTATCACCGAGAGTTAATGTTACCAGCCGTGATTGTAGTGGTCAGAGTCGGGATGGAAATGGCCATTTGACTGTCACCCGACATTACATCGGTTTTAATTGCTGCATTAAAGACTTTATCGTCAGTATCCCTGCTAAAAGCTGTGGGCCCAATGAGTCACTTTGCTGCAATGTAGCATTCAGAGGCGAGATGTCCTTCAACGAGCACAGAAACTTTTCCTTAACTCACTTTAATTATGTTTATTTCTCCTCTTTCCACCTTCTAGGGTTATTAGACAAATAGAAATGTCCTAATGTCCTTGTATCTGTCCTTGTGGAGTTCACCAACCGGGTTATTGATGTTCATGCTTTCTCTTGTGTGTGCGTGTACGTGTTTCCATCTCAGAACCAGCTACAAGACAGCTTATCGGCGTGGGGTGAGGACCATGTACCGTCGCCGTTCACAGTGCTGTCCCGGCTACTTTGAGAGTGGAGACTTGTGTGTCCGTGAGTGTCTTTAATATTTTGCTCGCTTATTTCTCTTAAATAAGCACAGTTCAATTTCTCTTTCTTGCAAGTGGTTATGAGCACAATAAAAGCATTCATCTGCTTGAGCGATGTCCTCTTAAGCCTTGAACCCTGCTCCTTCCTCCAGAAGCATTCATCAAAACCTCAGCCATCTTTGAGGCATTTTTGCAACTGCATATTTCAGGCATAATTTGTGCCTTTCATTACTGGTCCTACTCATATTGGGTTTGCTCATATATTCAGTTTTAACACTGCCAGTACGCCATTACAACGCTGTTAATAGCATCCGGTTATCGCTCATTTTTTTTTTTTTTTTTTCGAAAAAAGAATCTTGAGTGATTCACTGCAAATACATTGTCCTAATTCCTCTCGTTCTGGAGATAACACGCTAATTAAGGAAATAACAACTTTCCCTTGCTGTGGCCTGAATGATAGATTCAGAGATTATTTTATGAGCAACGAATGTCAAAAATGTCGGCTTTTATGTTAGTTTATTGTCTTTTCACACTGCCAAGACTGTAAATGTGTGTTTTGTTTCTCAAGATTGGTTATTGTGCTGGCCAGACTCATTAATCTTTAATGTGTTTTAATCACAAGTGAATGAATCCTGTCAGTCAGCTCAGACCTTTGGCTCGCACGGTTCAGCAGTTGTTTGACAATATGCAAAAATCTCTGCGTGAAAGGACCTCACACAGGACCGTGTCAAGGTGATGAGGTGAATGACAGTCTTACCGAGCTCCAGGGAGGGGATGAAAATCAACGCACGTAGCTTAAGAGCAAATGGGATTTGATGTCCTCACAGCTACTCGGCATTATTAACAAGAGGGCGGGACAGGCTTTCTGATGGATGTCTGTCCCTTGGTGGATGGCTTTTCTTCATTTTGTTACACTGACCTGTGGTCATGTATTTAGGTTCTTTAAATATGTAAGATTGTGATGAATGTGTTCTGTGCCAACTGTTCGTCCACTCTTAAAGCATCTTGACATTAATATGCATAATGTCATGTAATTCTTCAGCCTGAGCCAATGAGAACGAACATATTTAACAGTCTACATTAAGCCCTGATATGGGACGCTGTAATATCCAGCTCTGCAGGAATCATAAAAATTATCTTCAGTTCAATAATATGAAGAAAAAAGGATAAGCCACAGATGGTGTGGTCCGTTTAAATGCTGATTACAAACCCACAATGCTGTTTTATGAAGTCACACTAATTCATAATTAATTTTCATTTTAATTTCACCATATCAAAAAGAATTTTTCCGTTTTACTATGGAACAAGCCGTGAGACCCAGCAGCTGTTTTGCTGTCATTGTGTCACTGGGACCTAACCGGCATTGTCAGTCAATGCTTTTGATTTAAAAGCTTAGTCATTTACATATGCCACAGAAAGCGCTTTTTATTATCCAAGGACATTTTTAATTTTACTGTTTCACACCTTGCTCTCTTGACAGCAGGGATTGAGCAGTTTGATATCTAGCAGTGATTTAATTGATGTTTGCTCACACTGTTTCTCTTTTTAGCTTTGAAATAATTCATCTATAAACTCGACTTCTGTTATTTTTCGAGACCTGGGTTTTTTTCCACAAAAGGAGTTTTTAATAGCAGAATGTCCAAATTGCTCCTCTCCATGCAGTGAAAGTACATTCTGTGAGTAATTATTTAACCTTACTTTTATGGTGATTTATGTAATATCATTTATATATAGTATAAATGTATTTATTTATTTATTTATTTTAAATGTGAGATCCCCTAGTTGCCACCCACTTTCATTCTATGAAGATTTGAAACCTGAATATTTTTAAATTTTTTTCAATTTGAATTGGAAATATGAAAGAAAATAAAGAAAAGTTGAGCATGAGTAGTTGAAGATCAAATGTTTTATTTTGGTGTACTACTCCTGTACTAATTTTACTAATATTGCATGTGAATCTTGAATTTTCTCTGAATGAAAATTAGAATTGTGAACAATAAGAAAAAAATGTAAATCAACAGCTTGTTCACCAGATGTTGTTCTTTCGTTAGTAAAGGTCAGTGTAGAAAGGAAGAGGTTTCAACAATGACCTTTAGTAACAAGACATTTTTTTTGTGGCTGATTGCGAGTGACCATGGTCTGTTGAAGATAAAGTTGATCTCATGTTTCTGTCCTTATTGAGTGGGATTGTGTCCAGCTCCGCCTGTAGCCTGAAGGCACTACTAACAACCATGGGATTAGGTGCAGCTGGGATAGGGATCAGTTTTGACATTGTCTGGTGGTTTGAGTGGAAGAAGGCAATGACAATAATCAATAATGTTCTCATTACCACACAATAGCTGCAACAATTTCATGTTAACAGTTGCTGCTGTAATGGAACCACACCATCTGTGAAGAAGATGGTAGACAATAGACATGTTTTTTTTTTCTCAGTGACCTCTAGCTACGTTTATTACCTCTGTGCTGTTTAAAACATAGCCTCACATATCCTCATCCACATATCCACATATCCTGACTTTATTTGATTTCTGTGTATAATTTGACCATTGAATGTAATTATACAGCAAAAAGTATAATTAGGTGTGTTTTTGTGATCGTGTGGACACCTTAGAGAGGTATGTGGATTTTATGTGGAGGTCATTTTTTTTTGTTGTTGCTGTATCTTCTCTGTATATAATCCTTTTGCTCTCAGTGGCAGGATTAAGAGCTTTGTGGGACTAGCTATGTTCACTTCGCAGGGACAAGAGAAGGTATTAAAGCCATTTTCATTACATATATGTGGATCTTTGCTTTTCGCTATTCTTCTCAATCTCAAACACCTTAGGGTTTATCCTTGCATATGAGCCTTTTATGAGCTGCTTTCTAAGTAGAATCAGTCCCATGTGCATTAGCTGCATTTTAAACCAACTAAACCTAAACCAACACAGCCTAATGTTGCTTTGAAAGTGACATGTTTGCAGATTGTTTTCTGAGGTGCCCATAACATTCGAGTCATGAAATAGGCTCATTTTACAACTCCCCCAGAGTTAAACGGTTGAGTTTCACCGTTTTCAAATGCATTCAGCCGAGTTTCTGATATTTAGAAGAATATCAGTTACCAGACAGTTTCTGGTCTCATTGACTTCCATACTATTTTTTTTCCTACTATGGAAGTCAATGAGACCGGAAACTGTCTGGTTACTGATATTCTTCTAAATATCAGAAAATCGGCTGAATGCATTTGAAAACGGTGAAACTCAACCGTTTAACTCTGGGGGAGTTGTAAAATGAGCCTATTTCCAAAAAAAGTGGAGTATCCCTTTAAAGGAATAGTGCTTAAAATTCTGTCTTCATTTACTCACCCAAGTTGTTTCAAACCTGTATGAATTTCTTTCTCCTGCTGAAAACAATGGATATTTTGAAGAATGTTGGTAACCAGACAGTTGATGGACTATGGAACCCAATGGGGTGGAGTGTTTGGTTACCTACATTCTTCAAAATATCTTCCTTTGTGTTCAGCAGAAAAAATAAATTCATACAGGTTGAAACCAACTTTAGGGAGAGTAAATGATGACAGAATTTAAATTTTTAAGTGAACCATTCCTTTAATGCATGCACTCCACCTTTAAATCCCAAACTGTCAGTGGGCTTAAATGCTTTTTATCACAGAACTTTTAGTCAGTGAGTTCATTCCTGCCATATTGTAACACTAGCACTGCTTTGCATGTGTGAATTGTGCATTTAATGTTGAGGAAGAGACCTTGCTCATACTGAGCTGCAATGACTTTTCTTGGAGCCAAACTACATGGAGCCATCTGGTCAAAAGAGTCTCAAATAGTTAGTGATGCAGTATTAATGATGATATGTGCATGCTGCAGCTTCTTGCTGGAGGATAAGTTGCTCTAATAAAGTCCCATGGACCATCCATCGCAAAGTAGATTTCTCATCTTAGTTTTAATGATGGATTAGATAAGAGCATGCATTTGTTTGATTTTGAAATCTTTTTTAGTTTTATTATTAATAAGTTCATATTAGTGGTACATGTAACAATTACATTATAGTAGATGCATACAGTTATAAACTTGGATGATTTAATGTGTTGATTGATTGACTGATTGTCAAACGGTATATTTAATTATTTGGCCAGATAAGTATTCAGTGCAATAATGCATGACAATTACAATTAGCTCTATTGTTACACGGTGTGATAACTGTGTAATGAGATTAGCTCTTTATCAAAATGAAAAACATCATTTTTCACTTGAGCTTGCAGACATAGTCTTTTTCTTGTGTAGAAGAAAGAAGATTCATTGAATTTTAATTAAAATGCAGGGAGCTATTTTCTGAAGTATTATAGACACGAACATCAATTCAGCTCTTGGGAAAAGGCACTCTTTATCCTTTCACATACGTCATATAAATTAATTTTAATTTCCTGAAAAGATGTGACCAATTAGCATTTCTTCTCAGTTGTCTGATCAGAAATTGCTGATTGTAACAAAAATCAATCATTTCATCACCAGAGTTTTTCTTTTGAGCACGTTGCATCGCTCCATTGATTTCAAGAAGTCAAATTGATGTCTTTGTCAGCAGAAAATGCTACAGTTTTTTTTCTTTTTCTTAAGCTGGAGGAGAACTGGCATGCCTGAATATCAAGTTCTCAGTGCTGTGTAAATCCATACTGCATTATTTGCCAGTGGCAGGTTTAGCATTTTCTGTGTGTGGCGCATTTCTGCTCTAAGCACCATCCTCTGGGTATTTGGGATTCTCCCTCTCCCCATCCTGTTCCTGTGCTTATGTCCAATATTGAGGGGCCAGTCAAAGACTGAAAGAGTGATAATCTATACCTATGCTTGCCAGGAATGAGTGAAAGTCATTCCTCATCCTTTACCTACTGCATCCAGCTTTAGTGTGTGCCAACATCAAAACATGCACACACATTAATTCACTCATATGAGCATGTTTTATTTGCTTGAACAATGATGTTTATTTTCATTCTGAATTAAAAGTTCCGGTTAAACTTGTTTTTTTTTATGTTTTTGAAAGACGTCTCTTAGGGCCCTATTTTAATGATCCAAGCACATGGTCTAAAGCGCAAGGGCGCAAGTGGACTTTTGCTAGTTTAACGATTGGAAAAATGGTCTGCGCATGATCTAAAAGTGTTGTCCCTATTCTCTTAATGAGTAATGGGTGTGTTTTGGGCATAACGTGAAATAAACCAACCAGAGTCTCATCTTCCATTCCCTTTAAAGGGGTGGTTGATTGCAATTTCACTTTTTTCATTTTAAATAGTGTAATGTTGCTGTTGGTGCATGAGCAGTATCTGCAAAGTTGCTGCGCTGAAAGTTCAGGAAGTTTAATGCCTACAAAAAATGACTTGAATGGAACTACTTCTCCGCCCCCTCCTCAATATCAGGACCTCATAAGCATTTCTTTCACCCTTTTATGGATGGATAGAGTTACATTGTGTGAGAGATTATTTGCTCCAAGTGAGAATGTTAGCGTAAAAATTGAACACATATGCCAACGTTGTAAAAAAAAAAAAAAAAAAAAGCCAATCCACTTTTTCATGTTGATAAGAGCATTAAAGTAAGAAAAAATAATGGTGCAATAAGAAATCAAGAGACATTTAGAACAGATTAAAATGTGCGATTAATCGCGAGTTAACTATGAAATTAATGCGATTAATCGCGATTAAATATTTTAATCGTTTGACAGCTCTAATATATATACATATATAAATTTCCTCCCATAATCTATTTTATTTCAAATGCAGTGAATTCTAAATTCCTAAAAAATTGTTTTTACTTACAAGATTCCCTTGAATAAAAATAATAAATCTGTCCCCTTCCCCTCAGTTTAAATATGTATAGTAATATTTCAAAACAATTTACTGGAAAAAGCATATTATCATAAGCACCACAAAATGTGTGGGCACCAAAATAATTCACTGTTCCCGAGGTGTTGACATTTAAGATTTGTGTCATACTTCAGGGCTCCTGTGAACGTGACAGAACTTGAAATATTGCTCTTTACTGAGTGGTTCTTGTGCGGTTTAGAGGAACACATTGAAGTATAAAGGGGGGAGAAGTCCCTGTACCAATCCCTTGAATTGATTTATGCAGATTAACACACACTCCACTATACTGCTACATAACACTTTATGAGAATCTGAATTCATTAAATTTTCAGTTTGGGTTTCATTGAAATTGTGTTTCATTGTCTTATTGCGGTTAGGAAAGACTTCTCTCACTGTTACCTAAGAGAATCTTAATAACCATATTAACCGAAAAAGATAAATGCCAGTCATCACATAGTGTTTATCAAGTTTCTTTCAACAAAATGCATGACCGGCCACATTAACTTTACGTTGTTGATAGTACCAACCTTCACATATTTCATGGTCAAAGATAAGGACACGCCATAGCATTTTTTCTTTCCTTCTTCCCGCTAAAATCTCTAGAAGTACTGTACACTCTTCCGCCCTTACTTGTAGAGTCACTGCTGATTCCAATCAAAGTGGATTGTTCCAGAAGCTTTGGGGGTCGACTGTTTCCTGACTCCGATAAGAGCCTGTCGGTTTGAGTCCTGCTGGCCAGGTGACCTTCACTCCCTTAAGCATTATTCATGCTTAACGCCTATATATTTTCCCTCTAATTCATCTTTTTCATCATCCTGAAAAGCATAAAAAAGTGGAAAATATATATATTTTTTATTACTTGTCTAAATCCAAATATCTGAACAAATGCAAGGTCCCGGGAAGGAATACTAATGCTATAGACAATCAATTCGATGCTGTGCTGTTCAATAGGAATGATCAAGAAAACTGCACACTTTGTAAACAGCATGAAGGCTGGCTGGCGCTGTGTTAGAGCATTGTGGCAAAGTGCAGGCTGATCAAATTTGGAGGGATTTACAGCTTGTTTCCTTGCGGCTGTGGCTGCTTACGTCGGCTCATTTTGCATGGAACAACCGGTTCATGAGATGTTGACCAAGGACTCGATCTCTTGGGAAATTGTTTAGCATGTGGTCAGAGTGAGCGTTTTAAACATGTGGCTAAGGGCTTTGCTCTGGCGAGGAGGCATCGGTGACAGCCATCTTTGGAAAATAGCCAGTGCAGTCATTATCCTCCATATCAGCACATCAACAGACATTTGCGGCCGTCTAAATAATGTCTTACGGGAGGGCACAGACCTACAGTGTCTGTAAAGCATCTTGTGCTTTTTCACATTTCTGTCTAATAATGATTTCAAACCACATTCATTCTCTGCAAAGTGTTTTACTAGATAATTTTTTCTATTTCTGCAACGTATTTAAAGCATTATTTTCTGTTTCTTTGTCTTTCTGTTGTTTTATCCCTGATAGCACGATGTACCGAAGAGTGTGCCCATGGTCGGTGTGTGTCTCCTGATACGTGTCAGTGTGAGCCAGGCTGGGGAGGACTGGACTGCTCTAGTGGTGAGTTCACTCTCTCATTAACTCTGAGAGCACAGTTCACTTCATTAAGGCCCTCTCACTCTCACATAGTTAATGGCTGCACCAGTCCCCAGATGCCACAGCAAATATACCATGTTTCTCACTTACTCGCTCCTCTCTCTTCTTGTGCCAGCTGTATTAAAAAGTAAAGCTGGAAATCATGGTGGAAGAATGTGTAATTGTGCAGCTGCCTTAAAAGGTTACACTCTGCGCTAAAGCTCTGAGAGGAAAATGACAGCTATGAACTAGTTTTGTGGATTATTGAATTCCTCCATGTTTTTCCAATTTTCTAGTTGTGTGACATTAAAAGGTGAATAAATCACTTTGTTTTTTCTAAAGTAACCCTGTTACACCTAACCAACTGTAACACCAGCAGTTAAAGTTATAGCTTTGATTGGTTCACGCAATGAATTCCGCCTATGATCGTATTTACCGGGCTTGATGATTATAAGTTGACTATTAGAAAGAGCAGCCGAAGATCAGTTTGTTTAAATTGTTACTGCCTTGAGTTATTATTTTGGAATTGACATTTATACTTGGTCTAAATAAATAGAACATTCATTACATTGTTACTGTAAAAATGCAAAATAGAATTGCATTTGGTTTCTTCTACTTCTTTTGATAGTGAAAATAATGTTTATATACCATTAAAATTTCTGGTAGTGTAACTGAGACAAGCATTTACATTTGATTTATAAAAGAAACTGCCTCATCATTTCAAAACACCACTGCCACTGATATATATACAAGCAATTGAATCATAAGGTGTACTATAAATAATGACACAATGTAATACTGTATGTCTTGTGTTGTTGTTCATTTGGGGTTGTATTTACCTATTTTTTATCAGACCTGCCGAGGACCAGATTTCTTTTATTATGTCCTGATATGTAAACCAATAGAATTCAACAGGGTGTGCTTTCTTTTGTGTGTGTGCGTGTTTTAAAAAAGGTTTATATTTCAAATATAATATTTTATCGTTGAATGGCTATTTAAACTAATTTTTAAGACATTTTTTTCATACGGTATACAGACTAAAATTATTATTATTATTAAGATGTAAACAACACTTGTCCAGAAACACTTCCTGTTACCGTTTGTAAAAGGTTTCTTTATTTCAAATGTAAAGAAAATATCTTAAAGACGTTTAACTTTTTGATTCAGTTGTATATGTTCTGTTGGTTTTATCCCAACGTTTATGTAGTGTTAAAAAACTGAAACAGTAAGTGCTTCTGGACCAGTGTTCTTTACATCTTGCAAAAATGGTCTATAAATAACATATTTGCTTTACATATAGAATTTAAATTCATTATGGAAACAATGTTTTTAATGTGAATTCCAATGATGAATTGTTTTGTCCAAAATGATTGGATCGATATTTTTATTTTCTCTGTTTGATTGACAAGCTTATCCATGGTCTCTGAGTATTTAAAGTTTAACAATCAAAGCAGAACTGCTTACTTGTAGTTAGAAACTGTTTTGATGAATGTAACGGTAAAATATATGTTGGGATCTCTGCCATTTGTGTAGTTATTTTCCGTAGAACTACTTGTCTTTATTAAGTCTATATTCATTGATAATAATCATTATTGCAATCATTATTGTTTATCAATTTGATTGATTAGTTGTTGCAACCATACTCAATACAAAGCTAGTCAGGGTGATAAGTGACACAAGGACATATGAGTGAATGGATAGATGAATAAATTGCTGGATTGATAAGTTGATGGATGGATGAGTGGATTGATGGATGTACCTGTATGGATGGATGGATTAGACAAAGCTGGCCTGTGTTCTTGCCCCAGTACTTGGTGAAATGGTCTTCATCACAATTAGAAAGATAAGTAGTGCACTGGTGGAATCAATCTGCATGTGAAAAACAAATTGGATAATGAATTGGTTAACAGGCCATACCTCGATGGATGAAACATTGCGGGACAATATAGGAAGCCATCGACATTCACTCTCTAATCAACTAAATGATGAAAAAGCAGGTTGGAGGAGAGACTAGAGGTTAAGAGAGAAAGAGATATTGACTTGTTTAATATTTATGTGTTTAGAGGAACTTGAAGGCAGTCGGGACAACAAACTAAACCTCTTTCCTGTAAACTACATCAGGGTCGCAAACTTCTTGACCTTATTTGCGCTGAAGTATGCATGTAAATGTCTATAGTCGTTTCTGTCCAACATCAGTCACTGATGTACAGCTCTTGTCAACGACTGATATGCTGATTTTCTCATTCAAGACGTGTGTTTTGACCCGATTCGTTATTTTTTCCGGCTTGTTGACTCGGTTGTGGCTCACTTACTGCCCATATTTACCAGTGAATGATGGTTGCAGAAGGCTCTGTATGGATCTATGGGCATTTTCATTAACAAAGGAGCCATTTCATGATTGCGAACAGTCTGTAAATCACCAGCTTTCTTTCTGAGGCACTAGCCACAGCGGAGGAGGCGCAGGCACAACCATCACTAATGACCTAGACCGATTTTTCTACCGTTAAATCCACTCGAAGGAACAAGGTTCCTCGGTGGGGGTCCGAGGAAAGGAACCCACCTCTGAAGTTCGAAGACCCTCCCCTGGGTACATCTGCCTGAGAGCAACACATTCTTCTGAGCAGGTGCTGTTCTGTACTAATCCGCCTTATTAAAACAGACCTGGTGATTGAGACAGAAGCATTATTCATAACTTTAATATTTCCATACCGGGCGTTAGGCCAGGCTTTTTCATTTATGAGCTTTCATCTGTAGAAATGAGGAAGGGGAGCCAATTTTTAAATTAAATCTGACCTCTTTTTTCACTCGTACATAAATGGCGCATCATTTTTTTTCTTTCTTTTTGCCATTCAAGGTAAAATTCTCTTCTCCTTCTCTCCCTCATGCGTGGATGAGTGGTGGGAACCTCGGCTGTCCCGGGGTGGAATCCGTCATCACATTTCAGGATCCTCCTAGCTAACAGAGACAAATAGTCATAGATCGTTAATCACAATCAGGGCTTTCGGTCACCGACTGAATTGCCTGCTGATGGAGTCAATATGGAGGTATGAGAGTGAGATAAAGCCGAGTATTATGTGCATTCTGAATGAATGGAGTATATAGGATAATGCTAAGCAATGGGGATGATATGGTTATGAAAAACAGAGCTGCTTTTGGGCGACTGAAGAGCTTGAGAGTTGAAGTGACGAGCTTTGCGCTGACGCTCTGGAGCAGCATCAAAGAGGCTGGCCGGCGTTACTGGAGCAGCACCCACTAGGAGCCCGCTATTTGGGTCAGAAATGAAAACTGAAAGGTGGAGCTTATCGCCAGGATGAAGGGATAAAAAATGAAATGAGAGAATGAGAAAGAGAAGGAGGAGAATAGAAAGGGCCTGTCATTTCGCTCCTGCTGAGGTCAATCTGCCATTGCCTAAAGACAATGTAGCCGTCGCGTTTGTCAGTCTGCAAATGAGATATAACCTTGGTTTTTTCAGAAAGCTTCAGGTTCAAGTCACTGCAAGGTCATCTGCAACATAAAGGCTTCTACACAAATCTGAATTATGCTCTTAAAGTCAAGCACTCATTTTACACGGTCTATTTAAGATTTCTGTGTCGAATTTACTTCCGCTGCTTTGGCAACATAGTTTCATTCTATTTGATAATTTTTTCAATGCATTAGAATTCATGGTGGACTGAAGGGCCAAAGAGAATGCTGAGATTGGGGAGTTTTTCCAAAAAGCGTCTGCAGATTTCTCCATTTCATATTGATTAGCCTGCGGTGAGGATTGATGTTATGTAACACATTTGAGTTTTTGAGACAGCATATCAGCAGCTGTAGTCTTTATGATCACTACATATTCATCAGTGTCTAGCTTGTCATTATGGCCAGAAATGTGCATACCAGTTTGGCTCAAGGCTTTAATTGAATATGATTAAACATGGAAATGGGCACTACGCCAATATAATTGCTTAGATGTATGTTGATTCTGGTTTAGTGGAGTCAATCAAGAAATTGTCTTTTGAGGTCCTGGGACAGCATTTACCTTCCACATAGGACTATCAATAAACATGTCTGTTTTCCAGTGTAGGCAGCATCACTGATTATAATGGGTTCTATTTGCTTTTGTTGTGTTGATACAGTGTAAGATCGCACTGGTTTTTCACATTTTCCAGTACAATGAATGGGTCTGTAAACATGAAAATATGAAGCTACCTTAATATTTCAAGACAGTGGGATCATGACATTTGTGGGTCATCAAAAAGTAAGAAAATCCATTGGTTATGTTTTATCTCCCTTGACTTTTCACTTCACTTTACATTTACTTCAGAAATATGACAGCTATACTCATTATTTTTCCTCATTTTGCTTGCTTTATTTTTGTCGTCAATTATTTTCCGAATACATTTTTGAGTAGACCAGATTCTTTCCAGTATTCCACTGAAGAAATGTTAAAAAAAAAAAAATAATGGGAAATGACCAATTAATACAGTTGTTTTCTTTAGATTAAATGCTTTTAAAGATTTTTTATTTACATTTTTTGGGTAATTGTAAGAGAGCTGTCTGCAGCGCTAATGAAATTCTCTGTGAGGTTACACAATATATTATGATATGAATTTTTTCCCCCCACATTGCCCAGTCAGGGTGTTGAGTGGGACAGAGTAACATTTGCATTGCAGAATATTATAGTCAGGTTTTGTGGCAGCTTGACTGCCATGGCAACAAAACAGTAGGACCTACTGGCAAGAGAGGAAAACATCATTTCATATTAAGTGAACATTAAGCGGTTGATAAGTGACAGATCATGTCTGATCGGCATTCATGCACAAATGATAACAACCGGTCATAATTTTAACACTTGACTCACTTTTACATTCTATACTGCTATTCAAACAATTTATTTCAGGTTAGATTGTACTCACTAAGATACAGCCCCTTGGGTTGACTTGGTTTAGCCAGATTGTGATGGTACTGTAGTTATGCAGTGCACTCTCAACTAATGACTTCTAATGGCAGTTGTCTTGGGAAGTGTTTAGGAGCCAATTTCTCTGCATTAGTGCTGGTTGGGATGATGTAAAAGAAATGTGCGTGGGTTTTGAGGAAGAAATGGAAGGGAAGGGGTCGCCGCCGGGGAACCTCAGGGCTCACCTGCTCACGACACCTCATTTATCAACAGAGGCCCTCAAACAGATGGTGCCATTCCAAATCCGCACGATTATGTTGACATGATATGCGTCAAAGGGAGAGAGAGCGAATTGAACGTACCTGAACTTTGAATTTAACTGAATTGAATGAAATGCGACAGATGGATGTGTGATTAGAGTCGAGATAAAAATTTACATAGAAGGAATAAATACAACAAAGAAATGGAAGAACTATTCAATGTTCAAGAGAGGCAAGAAGTGAAAGTTGGCAGGAAAGAAGGACACACACTCTCCGACTCTCCTCAGTCATCTACAAAGCAGTTAAATAAATCATTCTCTCATTCCCTATTCTCTCATCCCTCTCTCCTCTCTTTGCCTCCTTTAATCTCTCTGCACTGCATCTGCTGTGCTCTCAAAAGCTCCAAATACAGACACTCCGCACCAGGAAGTGCTCTTTTCTCACACTTATAAGAGCTTTATTGGTTTTGTTTAATGTAAATGTGTGAGGTTGTCTGCAGTATGTGTGTAATACAGTATGGAAAAGAGAGGACATGTGATACTGTATATATATGTGTGTGTGTGTGCTGGCATATACACTACATGGCCAGAGGTATGTGGAAACTCTTCCATTTAACTGGTTTGGCTATTTCATTTGCTAGTAGTAGAATAATGGGGCGTACCTTTTCTGTTACAGCATGACCAGCAGTGGCCCTGTGCACAAAGCAAGGTCCAAAAATCAATGGTTTACCAAGTATGGTCTGGAAGAACTTGACTAGTCTGCACAAAAGCGAAATTAGAAAGGTAATTGCAGTGCAGGTTACACGGATTTAAGTTTACATTCATTTGTTTCATTAATTCATTGTTGATGTTATGGTAAACATATGGTTTTAATAGTGATTTATATATCTATTATGATTGGATTATAAATTAATCAATTAATTACGTTTATTTTGGAATCAGCTGTAATGAAAAGGAAGAACAATGGCAGGTATGAAGATCTTGAGCATTTACCCTGTCAACCTGCTTATCTTATTTTTGTATTTTATATGAGCAGCGGAAAATCTAAACCATCTACACATGTTGGGTGGTTGAATTTAAAGTTGACATGAATAGTTACAATAGTTACGTTACATTGTATGTCTATAGGTACATATTACTAACGCACTCTTTAAATAACAAAAATAATATTGCGCTGTTGACTTTAGAGCAGGTTTTTGTTGCTCAATGCGCAGTCAATTTTAGTTGCTTCAAAATAGCAAAGCGCCAATAATGCACCTGAACACACCTCGTTTTCAGACCAGCACACCCATGGGTGCACAAATGCTAAAAATGTAACAAAAATTGCTATTTAAACAATATGGCACTGGACATGAAAATGAAAACTGCACCTGGCTGAAACTAGCAAAAAACACTCGCGTCACGCCTGGCGCTGCATTGCACCGGATGTATGATAGGGCCCTAAATGTGTACTGGTGTAACTTGGGGCTCTCTATCACCGCCTGTGTTTGAAACATTCAGTTGCTAAATTCCCTTACAAATCCGACTTGTTGACTTAAAATATTAATCATTGCAGTAAGAGCCAGACCGATATATCGGCAGGCCGATATTATCGGCCGATATTAGGCATTTTCCAAACTATCGGTATCGGCAGTTATAATGGCCGATAAATGAATATTTCAAAAATAAAATAAAAACAGACGAAACACGCTTGAACCATGTCATGAGTGTTGGAGTGTGATAACATGAGTGTTATCATGTCCAGTTTTGCTGCTGTTAAATAAGCCGAGAGTGAAGCGGAATTAGCTAGTAATAGTTACGTTACATTGTTACAGCTTTTAACAGTGTGACTGAAGTATTTCTTTAATAGAGCGTGACAGTTATAGCAATGAGACGTATCATCTCTCCTTTGCCTGTTATATTGAAAATGTATGTTTTACAATTTGCAGTATGACGTTATCCATTGCTAAATTATGGCTCATCATAGACTAGCTAACCACAAAGCTAGCTAATGCCACTATCATTAGTCTGTTCTGTTGTGACAAATGCACTATCATATCTTATTTTAGTTAAATCTAATAAATAACTACAAATAACTAATGTTAGGGGGAAAAACAAAAAACAAATATCGGCCGATATATTGGAATATCGGATTTTAAAACCAACAAATATTTGTATAGGTATCGGCCTTCAAAATCCTTTATCGGTTGGCTCTAATTTCAGTAGACTAAACTTGAACCAGGGTATAGGAACACAGTTTTCAGTTCAAATTATATATGTCAATATTTGTTAACTTTAACCCCTAAAATCTTCTGAAAAGCACCTTTAAAATTTGAATGAAGAAATTTAAAAATGGCTGCTAAGGCTGGACCAACTCTCTATTAATTCTCTTCTCTTTTGAAATTAAATGCCCATCAAGAATCTACATAAAGATGTGCTGTCCAGGTCATACTTTTTGCTTTTAAAGAGTGTCCTTCCCATGGTTTAGTGGCATGCGAAAAACAAAACAAACAAAAAAAAAAGGTGTCAGAAAAGTCCAGAACCTGATCACTCACGGTAATTGTGCATTCCAAACACGGTGACAACTCATCTGTCTCATCTGTAAGCACAAATCATTTATACTGTGCTGGAGGAAAAACAAAACTTAATCAGTGGGATACCTCATTATATAGCTGAATGAATGTGATCACTTGCTACGCACAGGGTTTCCTTAAAAAGCCTGTCAGCGTCTCCTTCTCACGGCTTTCGGAAAATTATCATCGATACGGACTTTTCCTCTGACTTTGAAGAATCAAAGAATGCTGTGAGAGGTGGCGAGGGAGTGGGTTTCGCTTAGTGACCTCTCTACATCCCTCTTTGGATCAACACTGCCCAGGTGTTTGTGTGCGTGTTTGCAGACACAAAGTTCACCCCCTTGAGCCGGTGTCACATCTCTGTTGTTAAAAGCGAGGGACTGGAGACTTTGTGAGTGACCTCAAACTCTCAAAATGCTCAGGATGAGTATAGAATAAAAATATAATGGGTACTAAAAATCAAAAGGTGAAGCTTCTTGTAGGCAGTTTGCTCCAATCATTCAGGATTCAGGGTGTTTCTTTATTATTAGAGCATTGATAAATGATGTGTTTTTATATAAATTGGTTGTATAAATCATCGCTGTTATGTTTTTAATGGCTGTCGTCGGTGGAGTTGAGGTGCCCATGTGACTGTTCCCTACTGTTTGCACTTATTAATTGACCAGCCATAATGGGCCAAACCCTGTGCCCTCACAGAAACACACAAGCTCCCCAAAACTACCCCTATGGTATTGTTTAGCTCTTTCCTGAATGCAGTTTTGCTATCCCACTGGCAATTTTTTTTTTTTTCAGCCTTTTGTTGGATTCAAGCACAATTAATTTTAGAGTAATGTCCCATACGGACTGTTGTAGCTTGCATATTTCTCTGCCATGAGTATTTCCATATTGTGCGTTGTTGATAACAGGAACAACTCCAAACATAGTCAGCGGCTTTCTCGAATGAAAGCTGTATAGAAAAGGTCCAGCTATTTTGATGAGTGCCAGAGATGATAGCAGCGCCTGTGAATGCACAGACATCACTTTATATGCCTCCCTTCGCTGGATATAACCATCAAATAGATGTCCACAAAGGACGTAAAGCCAGATTCTGGAATGTTGTCTGTAGTCTAAACAGCCTTTAGGTTGCATAATTGAATGAGGACATTATAAAGCTCTATCACTTCTTTGTGCGGTCTAAACTAGCTGAAATGTTGTGATGACAGCGCAACCACAAGCTGCTGTCAGCATACTAATGCAGGACCGGGCTCTGCTGTGGTCATTTCATAGTCTGAGTCGCACTTGATTTTGGGGTTGATTTCCATGTTTATGAAGTTTAGTGCTACAGGATTCAATTTATTTCATTGATCATTACATTTGATGATCTCTTTACTCGCTGTGATGTTAATTCTGAAGCCTCTGAGGAGAAATTGCTCTTGGCATTAGAGGTCATGTTAGGAAAGGGAACTGAATTCTCTCACAAGCTACTTAATGCTGTATGGAAGACATGCCCTCGCACAAGTCTCTAGGACTTGATTTCAAGGGTAAGTCATCATAGGTATTCTTTATGTATAATGTCGTTGGGTCATTCCTGTGCCTTTTGTATAGAGTACCTTTTGAATTCTTTAACTTTTGTCAAATGAAAAAATGCATAAGTAATTTAAAGAAGTACATTTTAATAAAATGGATAACGCTTTTAGAAAAATGTTATGGCAACCTTGGGGATTTATTATTATTTTTTAATTATAACTTTATATTATTATTTATTAATGCAGTGAACAAAATCTATCATTTTGTATATACTCAAATAAAGAGCCACTGTAAATGTTGCCTGTTCTTCCTTGATGTATCAAGTTCATTTTTATATTTTTTCAACCATTGTTTTTAAGTGAGACAAACCAATTCATCAGAATTGTTCTTGGTAATGCTTATTGTTTGAGCTGTTGTTTTTCAACCAAAAAGGAGTGTGTTTACACTTCTTGGACGATGCCTTGAAACTTACAGAAATATTTTTTTCGCTAAATGTTTGTATCTCAGTGTAATTTTATATATTATTTTATACTATTATAGTATATTCATTTTTAAACATTTATTATTTTGTATTATTTTATTTTTTATATTTATAATATTTATTATTTTTGTTTTTAATATGATTTTTTTATTATGTTTTTATAGTTTTTTTTTGTATTTCTTTTTTTTATGTAATTTCCACACTTCAACTTTCATTTTGTTCCCAAGCAACATTTCAAAATGTTCAAAAGTTTTTCATCTAATGGTATATATATATATATATATATACAGTTTTAGTCTTCGAATGTTTTTTTGTTTTTTTTTGAAGGATTTCCTGCAAATTGCACCAATATTTTCCTTTTTTTTTTGCCGGTGTTTACATGGACGTTCGCAACCGGGTTATTGTTAATATCCCGGTTTTGAACGAGTTATTGGGTGCATGTAAACGCAGTCACTGTTTATGATTAAAGGGAACCTTCAAAGTTTTAAGTGCAAAATTTACATGCATACTAGGTTAGGAGTGACCTTGATGAACCAAATAACTTCCGAAGAACCACATCTGTCCAACTGAGAGAGAGTTTGGGTATTTTTGGTTGTTCATGGTACTGTAAAAAGTAATAAATTGTGATAAGACATGTTTGTTCTTGGGGCACTACCCCATGATGCCTTGCCTCTGCTGTGTGTCCTTGGGTTTGCTTTGCTGATTATATTGTTGAAATAGGTGGTGGTGGGGTGTGGGGGTTATAGTATTAGCTGTATGCTTCAGATTCTCGTGCACCTGCAGTCTCCTGATGTTTAACCCTGCACTCCATGGTAGTGTTGCACTGATTACTGGCCGTCCTGTGGGACATTGATTGTCCTGTTCCTCTCTGGCAAACCCCACACAATGCTGACGAATGAACTCCTGGCCCTGCCAAGTCCAATTAACTGTCAGTGCTGCATCGACGCGCCCCCTCCGTAACTGTGGAGAGGGAAGAAAAACAAACTTTTAATCAAATTGTGCTTCAGGCCCCAAGGTAACTGGGGTTTTATTCTGAATTCTGCTCCATTCTTCTCTGTCGGCTGTTACGTACTTTTCTTAAGAAGGTTGTTGGAGAACAATTTGTTTTGGCATGATTAAGGGCAAAGAACAACAGCCTTCACATTTAAATGACAGTTTTCAACCAGCTATAATATATAAAATACATATTAACATATGTAGGCTCTGTTTAGCTTCCAAACCCTAGTTGGCTCCCAATGGAGACGTTGTAAAGGCATAATCGGGCTCCCAACATGAAGGAACAGTAAACAAATTAATTTTGTGCTCTTACTAGATTTACTAAACCGAGCAAATTAGCGTGAAATTCAGAAAAAATCCGCAGAAGGAAGTGGAAAGTTCTGTGCATGATCTTCTGGCGACGCGCAAATTAAGGAACACACAGACATGGATCATTTATTTAGCGTCTGACGGGGAAACTCCTACAAATGCATATGCAAAAAGGTCAGCTGCAAAAATAACTGTCCGCTTTTCCAGCACTAATTTTTCTTTGCGTGTCAATCGCTGTTTGTAAATCTGGCCCTTAGTTTAAGCCAAATTGTAAAGCAGCACCACATTCCAGAATGCACTGCGACACCTTTAATAAAAAATGAATTTAAATAAATGTACAACATACTGTAAATTATATTACATTCTGAAAAATATGCATACAAAATATTCAGTTTAGTTAAATACAGACTATTTCAACCAATATTTGAGTGCTATGCTCACTTTGGATGAAAGCTATAATTTTCAGTTAGTAGAGAACTTGCAACACCTTTGAGAAGAACACTATATGTTTAAAGGACTGTGGCCTTAGTGACATTGTGAAAGAAGAAACAGATTCTCTAGTATTTCTGATTTTTCTCACATTAACCATAAGTTAGTTTAAGTTAAGAAATATAGCACCTTTGCCTGAAGATTTAACAAATATTGTGATTTCTGATTGACTGAGCTTTAATGGCGTCATGAATTGAGAACTTAAAATGTCCTTGATCTTGTGACAGTTAAGAGGCCGTTCTACTCATGAATTGAAGACTTAAAAGTCTCACATGCCTCTTCAAACAGAGTGTTCAAATCAGAGGGCTAAAATTTATTTCTAAATTGTAACAACATTTGATGTACAAAACATGTCAAAGGGTTAGCTCACCCAAAAAATGAAAATTCTGTCAGTATACTCACCCTCATGTTGTTCCAACCCCGTAAGACGTTCGTTCATCTTTGAAACACAAATTAAGATATTTTTGATTAAATCTGAGAGCTGGATCACTCCTGCAGACTAGTCGATAGGCTTCTTGAGGGAGTTATTAAAGTTATTAAAGACATCGTTAAAATAGTCCAAGTGACTACAGTGGCTCAATCTTAAGTTTATCAAACGACGAGAAAACTTTTTGTGCGCAAAAAACAACAAAAATTACGAATTTATTTCAACTATTCATTTACTTCTCTCTCGGCCTCGAGTCAGGTTACTAGTTCAATAACGTAAACTTCTGTTATTGTACGTCACACGCATCACACTACGTTAACTGACAAGAGGCTTATAGAGAAGGAAGTGAATAGTTGAAATAAAGTCGTTATTTTTGTTTGTTTTTGTGCACAAAAAATGTTCTCGTCGTTTGATAAAGTTAAGATTGAGCCACTGTAGTCACTTGGACTATTTTAACGATGTCTTTAATAACTTTTCGAGGACGGCAAGTTTCAATTCCTCAAGAAGCCTATGGACTATGCAGGAGTGATCCAGCTCTCAGATTTCATCAAAAATATCTTAATTTGTGTTCCGAAGATGATCGAAGGTCTTACGGGGTTGGAACAACATGAGGGTGAGTAATTACTGCCAGAATTTTCATTTTTGGGTGAACTAACCCTTTAACATTATAAGTGCATGTCAGGAAACATTATAATATATTAATAAAAAAATCCAGTTCATAACCCCTTTAAGACTAAGTCGGACCTGTGCAGTAATGTTTTTATTTCTTTTTTTTTTTTAACTCAGGACAATGGTTATCTCTATGAATGTGGCCTTGCTAATGCTCCCAAGGTCATGATAAACAACTCACGACTGGCTTGCTTTGATTATCCTGATGCAGACATTAAAAGCCTTGAAATTCAATTAAATTCCTGCCTTTTGCATCAGAGCATAGGGAAAGAGAAAGGCCGATGCACATTGGTAAGGCTTAATAAGATGAACAAAGGGATGGGGTTTGTGATCTGTGCATCTGAGAAAGGGCATCTAGACGATAAGTTTCAAAGGAGAGTTTTAAAGAACGTTTTGTGGTTTCCCGCGATTTCACACGTGCTACTCTTTTGCATACATAAACACCATGGGATTTCAAGGTTACTGGATAGGGCTGCAAAAAAATAGTTTGTTGTGGATTGCCTCAAACTCCATTCAAACACCCCACTGGACAAAATATTTCAACAACAGATTTGTTTCAGATTTCAATTCAGAAATTCATTTGTTTCGGCTCAGCTACTAGAAGGTCAGAACGTTTGCTGACGTCACCTCTACGCCGTCAAGCTCAGTTTGAGCCTGCGCTATGCACTTGACTATCAGGAAGTGAGTACTTCTATTGGGCTTAAATTCTCTCCGTTGATGTCACTGTGTCCATTTCTTTTACTGTCTATGCGTGCGTTCGATCACTGTAAACTACCCTGTCAATCATCTCGTCACAGTTAAAACCCTCCATTCAATCTAATATAATTTCTTACCATTTTGGAGGGAGATATTGTAGCACGTTCATCTGCCAGTTGTGGGTCTTTCATGCGGAGACTCCTCATGTGTTTGCAATTTGAATGTAATGATGCATTTAAAAGTTAATGGCTATAAACTTATCTTTACAGAAGTTCACAATGCTGCTGCAGATGCAATTTACACTCTAAAAAATGCTGGGTTGTTTTAACCCAATTTTGGGTCAAATATGGACAAACCTGAAATGTTGGGTTAAAAATGTAATGTAAAAATTTAACCCAACGGCTGGGTTAGTCCATATTTGACCCAAAGTTGGGTTAAAACAACCCAGCATTTTTTAGAGTGTAATAATGCAGACAACATTGAATAAATACATTTTCGTCAGGTTAGATACTGATAATTAATCACTTAAACCCCTTTATCTAAACCTCTTTACACAACCGGCGGACTCGTGCCAGTAGCAGCAGAGCAACAGTATCACCAGACAGCGGATAGCAGATAGCGTTGAACATTGGCTGGTTATGTATTTTATTAAACATGTATTTTGGATCATTTTTAACCCCAGAAAAGATACGGACTGCAGCTTTAAGCAAACATAATTGTAGATTATGTGAAACAGGTTGTGAAGATAAAGATTTAACTATTAAAACAAAACAAAAAAATGTGTTTTCCGGGAATTGATATCTTTTAAACAAAATGAATTAGGCCTACTATGCAAAATTGCATAAGATGTTAATAGTTTTTCTCAGAGAATAAAGGTTTTTTTTTTGCCTAATCGACAAAATAATTTAAGCATACATCCAACTGAAACAAGAAAAAAAAGTATATTAGCCTTTTTTTATGAATTTATTAAAAAATGTTAAAAATATAGTCAAAATGTGTTATGTTACAGATTTTGTTTCTTGAGTACATTTGTGTTCTTAATTGCAAAATTGTGTTTTTATAATCCCGTTGCATACTACATGTCACTTCTTCTTGACTCTCTCCATCATTGTCCGACTCCGGTTCGAACATAGAAGGTTAAACACCGCTACTGACAAATTCAGACTTATACAGTGTGTGAGATTGTCCTGTTTTGTTCTTGTGTAGCATGAGCTCTTGAAGCTCCGCCCTCTTCTTGAAAGGGGGCTGGGAGCACAAGCTCATTTCCATTTAAATAAAGCAAATTTCATTCCAATTGCTCATGCTGCATTTCACCCCCAAAATGTGGCAAAAAAATCTTGCCATAAAAAATAATCTGTTGGGTATTTTGAGCTAAAACTTCTCAGACACACCCTGGGGACATCAGAGACCTATTTTTACATCTTGTAAAAGGGGTCGTAATAGGAGCAAAGACAAATTTAGACAAATATTTCTTTGCCGTGTTCATGCTGACAACTAAGGACATCTTATGCTACAAAAGCCTTACATTACATTTATTTTGTAAATATCTTGTCCAGCATTGATCCCTTTTCCCCAGTTGTACATCTACAAGAGTAACTACCAGCTATTGTGAGCCAGACTAATTTTAAGACTGATTTAGAGAAGATCATTTGCTTTTGTTCATTGGAGGAATAAAAAGATTTTTTTCTTCTGTTGATCAATACGGCAGCCTCTCTCTAGCAAACTTCAGCATAGAATGAATAAATCAGATTGGGTTTTTTTTTACATTCTATTTGTCTTTTCATCAGACATCTGCAAGGCGATCTGTCATTGGGGTTTAAAGGGTTAGTTCACCCAAAAATGACAATTGTGTCATTGATGACTTACCCTCATATAGTTCCAAGCCCACAATACCTCCCTTCATCTTTGGGACACAGTTTAAGATATTTTAGATTTAGTCCGAGAGTTTTCTGTCCTTCCATTGAAAATGTATGTACGGTATACTGTCCTTGTCCAGAAAGGAAATAAGAACATCATCAAAGTAGTCCATGTGACATCAGTGGGTAAGTTAGAATGTTTTGAAGCATTGAAAATACATTTTGGTCCAAAAATAACAAAAACTACGATTTTACGATTTTTTTATTTGAGTTCTGTTGTCAATTAACAAATAACTGCATTG
Organism: Cyprinella venusta; assembly: GCA_038021265.1. Classification (NCBI taxonomy): domain Eukaryota; kingdom Metazoa; phylum Chordata; class Actinopteri; order Cypriniformes; family Leuciscidae; genus Cyprinella; species Cyprinella venusta. The sequence goes on from CM075871.1 coordinate 7,685,088, forward strand.
GGAGTCTTGTGATTGCCAGTTGTTCTTAGTATCAAGCGGTTTTATTGCCATGCAAGAGATCATGACTAATTAATCCATTAACTCTCAATCTAAAACTTCCCTAGCAACAAGCCTTTTTTCTTCAAATCTATTTTTGACTGTCAGTTAGGGTAGGAGATACACAATTGATTTCTCAGGGAGTCACTGATGTATACCTTCACTGTGACTTTGAGAATCCACAGGAATAATTCATAGGCCCTGGTGAGTTCCCAAAGACGAGAAGAACAAAACTGCATTTAGAGATCTTGCCGCTCATTCCGGATAATTCTGCGCCTCTGAACCTGCCAACCTTTTTCCGGAGAGGCTGCGACTCTCCTGAGGGTTCTTCATGTGACTGTTGAGTGGACGAGAGAGTGGAGGGACAGCTTTGATTGACACACATTGGCCACTTCACAGACCCCTTAGAGCCCGACCACAGAAGCTGTCTCTTCATTCCAAAGCCTTTTTTGGCCACTGAGGTTGTTCCCTTACCTCCACTCTTGCCGCGCCAGTCACTATGCTAATTAAGCCTTAATGTGGTCCTTCCTTAAGTGGGCAGCTCTCTGATGGAGCTCAAGTGGCAATTTCCTAAGAACCCAATATTTCTCAAAACACCTTAACTCTCAGCATTACATTTTTAAAGGGCTGTTTGCATTGGTTATAGATGATTTAAAACAACCCACTTGTTTAATCCAACGATGACAACGTTTAATTGCTCACAAATGCAACAACAGAAATGGCTGTTTTAATTCAAGCCTAATGTTGATGATGTAAACACATGAAGTCATGGTTGCAAAGATAATGTTCTTCCCCACGCAAACTGATTCACGCAGAAAACGCTGCACTCTGACCCTCAATGATGGAGCACGTCATTGTTGTCTGTCCTCCGTGTTTAATCTCCATGGCTCTGGTGGGCAGAAGGCCACCTGCCGAGAATCGTAAACCCTTGCAAAGATTTATCTCCTTACGATGAACATTAGCATAATGTCAGATCATTAAAAGCCAATTATACTGATCTGTGTGTACGTGCGATGAAAAGTGTTGGGAAAGTTTCTTGGAACAAAAAATTTCAGATTTCTGGGATACTGATGTGGCACTATAACCAGGGGCGCTCGCAGAATCTCGAACCATGGTGCTCAGAAGAATGCCCCCAAAGACCACAAGTCTTTTCCAATGAATTGACACAAGAATGGTAATTGTGTGAAACAATGAACCAATCAGTTCTCATGCACATATATCGTGTTGGTGAACAAACTGCAGGGTAAAGCTATGAAGTGTAGAAGGTGGAAATGTCTTTCTTCTAAAAACATGCTTAAAAAAGATTGCATACCCCCGAGAGACATTCATTATCTATTGTAAACCAATCACAACATTTGCAAAATCTTTGAGACAAATTATTTAAAGGGATAGTTCACTTTGAAATTAATTTTTGATATGTTTTAGCTTACTTCGAGGGCATCCAAGATGTAGGTGTCTTTGTTTCCGCAGTATTTTCAGTTTTGACATTTTTTGGTCAAACCGTTGTTGTCTATCAGTCATATAATACAGGTTTAGGGGGTCCACCTCAAAGAGCATGCACAGAGAAGTCAAAATTTAACATGATTTAATGACTCGTAAATGTAAGTACATTGATGGCCTAAGACATGAAACGAGCGGTTTGTGTGAGAAAACGAACAGTATTTATATATTTTTTACCTCAGCCATGTCCAACGTTAATTAAGACTTTTTAATTGTGCTTGCAATCTAAGTAGAATGAGATTTCCTGCAGCCTCTGATTTACTATCTCAATTGTAGTTCTACTTTGTTTAGAAGATCCTAGAACAGCAGTCACATGCAACTTTATTCCCACAGCAGCAGTCAGTGGATTGAGTGAGATAATTCACCATGCATTGCCTATTAATAGCATTTGTATTTGCCTGTAGGCACATGCATATATACAGTACGTGTACATATGGTAACTTTCTATTAGCCTTACATCTTCTATTTTTGAAAATATTTGTTTTGTTTGTCGTTTGGTATGTAGATAATGTAGAAATTACATTTAAAGATGATTTATATTGAAATTATGGTGTCTTCTATCTAGTATACTACCATCCTTCCCAACGTACAAATGCATTGTTAGTGTGAATCAATTGAAGAGGAAACACCAGCATGTTTTGCTGTGATAAATTGCTTGACCGACTCGGTGAACGTGATTTCACCAAGTACCACATGTTCCTGGATCAACATCTTTGTTGATCCTGGATCAACTTTCCAATCAACCAATCAGATTTGAGGGACAAGTTTACAGTTTATGTCAAGTTTAGGCTTAGAAGCAGGGTGATACATATCAGTGTTATTCACCTATCATTACCCTATGATTTTAGGGAAATGTTATGGGTAAGGTTAGATTTAGGGGTAGGGATTGGGTAAGAACTACATTTTGGAACAAAATATGTTGATCCAGGCCCATGTCTTGGCAAAATCACGGTGACCATTTCGACTCACTCTTCTGTGCACGCTGTATATAGGGCTTTTGTACTGCCTGCAGAATGAGTTCATGCTCCGTAGACTAGCAGCAAACTCGAGGAAAGATATATAACATAACCTCATTTCTGTCCTCCCCCCTTACCAGTTTTCCGCAGGTGCAGATGCCATGGAAACCCATAAAGCATTGGCAGTGTAGGTCAGGAGAGATCTTCACACTACATTATTCTGTCATTGTCCCTGTCCACACATGAGTTTTAATTGCCTTATTTTTGAGACTTCATTTCTCTTTTTATTTGCTTTGGCAGAATGGTCAAGTGGTTCTAGTAATTGATTCATAACGAGCAGTCTGATGGTTTAGAAAAAGGCTCATATGCAAACCAAGTGAAAATTCCCCAGTACCAGAGAAAACAGCTTCTTTTTCTTCTGTTTTTTAATTTTTGCTTCTGGTACAGAATGTTTTTTAACTACAACCTTTCGTGTTTTTTATGTTTTACATATTAGAGAACTCCATAGCTGTCCTTCACACCAATTAAAATTATTCTTAAAGGGATACTCCACTTTTTTTGGAAATAGGCTCATTTTACAACTCCCTCAGAGTTAAATAGTTGAGTTTTAACATTTTCGAATCCATTCAGCCGATTTTCTGATATTTAGAAGAATATCAGTAACCAAACAGTTTCTGGTCTCATTGACTTCCATAGTAGGAAATAAATATACTGTGGAAGTCAATGAGACCAGAAACTGTCTGGTTACTGATATTCTTCTAAACATCAGAAAATCGGCTGAATGGATTCGAAAACGGTAAAACCCAACTGTTTAACTCTGGGGGAGTTGTAAAATGAGCCTATTTCCAAAAAAAGTGGAGTATCCCTTTAAGTTTTCAGATTGTAGCTTTGCAAGTTTGATGTAATGGCCGGCCATGCTTTTTGGTGAATGCATTATGGGTCATTGGTTATGCATCATAGCTGTTTTCAGACCTGGGTGGAGGAAGGGCTGCAACTGTCACCACATTGTAGCAACTTCATAATTAAACATACATCACGAAGCACCATTTTGTGTGTCAGACGCCTGGTTGGCACACAGCCGCGTATTGACCCGTGCTTGAACTATGTGGTTTACTGCCCCCTGGTGAAAGAGTTTCACTCTTTGAGGTCAGTAACGTGATCAGGATAACCACTTGGCCCAGATCGGGATATATAATAATATAAAATAATGATGTATGCTGAGTGAAAAACTGTTTAAATTGGCTTTAAATTACTTAATCTATGTGCTCTATCATCAAAATCTAGAAGTGGCGTAGAGTAGCGCCACACTCTCTCTCGTATGTGGATCACTCGCCTAGATCTGCCGGGCCTCTCCATCATCGACCCTCTGTCACGGCCCCTGGTACCATCTACTTCATCCTAATTAGAATTAATAATTGAAAATAGGAAATCGATGGGTGCAAATTAAGCGCAGCACGAGTGGGCTTTATTGGGTTGACATTGTCTCAAGAGCAGCGATTGTTGGTCACTGCTCATCTCACATTTGTCTTGTGCATCTCCATCTCATGCATATCTTTATTTCGAGTCGTTCCGTTCTGGTTAGAGAGATGTAAAAGACGCTCTTTTCGTGTTCATTGGCCTCGTGGCTTAGAGAATAGCTTGTGTTTTTCCCAAGGGAGGAGAGGAAGATAGAATTATTAATTTGGTAAAGCAACGGCCCGTGTAACAATCTGCTGAGTAGGACACTTCTGACTTTTGTTGAATAAGCTACTGGTTTGCTGCACTAGGTCATGGCTTTTCTCAAATTATTCAGGAGCGTGATAATGACCCAACTTGTGCCTGCCTGATTCACTTCTAAGATCCCTCCGCAAAAGATGATGCCATCAGATAGTGCCGTCCTGCAGTTTTGCTGTTTTTGCTCTAGCACTGTATTGAGTAGAAGGTGACTTCTCAAGGCTGATATTGATCTGAGTTCACATCCTAGATATATCTCGAACAAATGACCTAGTTGTATCCACAGGGGGAGTGTCTTTTCTAGACAGTGATTAGTCAGTCCTTAATTTGATATAGATGTCTCTAAACAATCTTCTGTGGATACTAGGTGTTTAAACAGTTGAAAGAGTTTAGTGGCCCGTAGGTTTGGTGATTTGCTTGGGTTTCTCTTTGGCCATGTTATATTCGATATCATTTACCATTACATCTTATGATACAGTACATTACCTTTCAAAAGTTTGGGGTTCAGTAAGATTTTATATTTCTAAAAAGAAGACTCTTATCAAGGTTTTAATTGATAAAAAATGCAGTAAAAAGTAATATTGTGAAATATTATTAAAATTTTAATATGTATTGTGTCATATATTCCTTTTAGATGGAAAATCAGTGACATGATCTTTCAGAAATGATTCTAATATGCTGGTTTGATGCTCGGGAAACGTTTCTTATTATTATCAATGTTATAAACAGTTGTATTTTTTGATGAATAGAAAGAGGAATTCATTTTTTAATCAGTTTAATGCATGCTTGTTGAATGAAATTATTAATTTCTTTAAAAAAAAACCTTAACTGACCTTAAACTTTTGAATAGTAGTGCATAAAGCAATAATTGTTTTTTTACTAATAAAAATGCCTTCCCTGTAACTGCTAAATCAGATCTTAAATCTGTTAACATGTACAAGTTTGTTGACAAAATGTTAATTAAGTGCAGATACTGTAATACATCAAAAAACAGTACAGTAAAAGTCGTTACACTTGAACTATAATGTAGCATGAGTCGTGGCGTAAAAAGATAGGACGTCAGCACATCCTTACGCTGTGGGTCTCCCCTGAGGCTTTGGCTGGCAGGTCCCATGCTGTTCCTCTCAACTGGGGAAAAGGAAACATGTAGCAGGGGCTTGTCTGAGATAAATTAGAGTAGGAGGGACGCCCCGGTCCGTTGAGGCTGCCTGGCAGCTGCAGTACAAGCGCTCCCCCCTCTGATATTATAACTCAGCACTATCCACCCCACATGACTATTGGCAGTTCCTACTGTATATTTAGAAGAGCATCCATCAGCTCCCCACCCCACATAACGTATCCTAAATTCCCTAATGTATCCCTAATTCATTCTGTAACAGTCAGTTCTTTCAGCGCACAAATAAATAACGTAGTGATAAGTGTCAGTGGAGCTCTAGAGGGCCCAGTGGGCCATTTTACGGTGAGAGTATTGGCAGCTTTTACAACTGTACGTTTAAAAGCATGTCCAGGAGACATTTATCATCCTAGTGTACTAAATAATCGTCATTTTACAAAAAAATAAATAAAGCTATATTTGTAAATGTTTTTCAAAGAGCTTTTGCTTTGTTCGTGTGTTGCAGGCATTTAAATGCAGCGAAATGCAGCGAAACAGGTAACATTTCTAGTGAAATGCAATTACTGAACAATAACTCAACAATAACTTTTTGGTGAATCAAAAGCATGCACTATATATATTTTTGCTTCACTTAAAAAGAAGAAGTTTTACTTATATCGCGCCTTTCTAGAGCTCAAGGTCGCTTGGTACACAACTTACAATCACAAAGGATACATATAATCACAATTAAATGAGTGTTAAATAGATATGTTTTTAACTGTGTCTTGAATGCAGTCACTGATTAAATATTTCGAAGTGAAAGGGGCAGTGAATTCCATAATGTTGGCACATTTACACTAATTGACATTCTACCTACTGTAGATAATCGAAAACGAGGGATGGACAATAAAGCAAGTTCAGTTGATCTTGTCTGAAAGTAGATCAGACAAATATGTGGGTGCAAGACCGTTTAGTGCCTTAAATGTTGAAAGCAATACCTTAAAGTGGATACGAGATGCCACGGGTAACCAGTGAATGTCATGAAGCATGAATGTGAGCAGAACGCCTGGTGGAGGTGAGAACTCTTGTGAGAAATGAGTGAGAACTCGTTTTGGACGTACTGTAATCTTGCAATAACTTAAAAGGAACAGCAGTCACAATTAATGATTTTATCACAGTTCTATATTTATATGTTGATTTCTATATTTACTAATACATTATTAAAATCAAAAGTTGTATCTGACAAGCGGCAGCAGCTGTATAGGCTGCTGTCACTTTAAGACTTCATGCACAGATCTAATATACAGACACGCATCAGATTTTCTCTGAACTGTTTATGTTCAAAATTCAGGATATTTTGTTACCTTGTTTTGCCTTCTCTTCGGCTCTGACACACTGAAGAAGGACTGAGAGCCTAAACTTTTTTTTTTAGTTTTCCTACATGTTAAATAAAATAGCAAAAGATTTGGAATTTGGAGTGCAAATCATAACTGAATTCTTGATGTAATTAAAAAGATTCATGCACAAAAAGGAGACGCTATGAGACGAGAGAGCACTGTGCAACAACCTTGTTGAACTTCTATAAAGGCTGTAATTAAAAGTTCTCTGAGTCAACACAATTAATCTATATATATATATATATATATATATCATCAGTTTAGTCATCAGTTTATCATCAGTATCAGTTTAATATATTTTTTAAATAATACTGTTTTTTAAAATCCTCAAATTGGATTTGCTGTATATTTTAACACTGTATCTTTTATGGCACCATACCCATACTTTAATTTACTCTTGCCTTCTTTGAAGCGGCACACTGTTTAACATTTTCTGGCTTAACAAGGTTTCTTTATAGCCAGTGCTCTGAAGAACAAACTCAACTGACACAAAACAGATCTCACTCTAACCGTCATCAGGCATGGAGTCGGACTTGAGTCACGTAGCGCGCAGAGCTATGACATTGACTCGCAGTAATTAAGACACTCTGTCATGTAGAGACAAACTCCCATTCTGTATTCATCATAGCATAGCAGAGATGAACCTAAACAGAGGAGTTCAGCTGCCAAGGTTTGGAATCTTCATTTATCTGGAAGTTTAATTGTCTGGATGCACTTCCTCTAGTCATTAACCACAAACGCTAAAACTTGGGTGAGAGGGGTTGACTGAGTCTTCCCCTCCACCGCTGGAGCTTTAATTAAAGGAGTAGAATGGGCTGGACTGGTTGCAAGGAAGTAGTAATTGGCCCTAGAGGCATTGTGTGCTGTGATAGAGTCAGTGTAATCACACTCTTGTACAGCGCTATCTGATTCACAAACCCTTGGCTCTGTTACAAACATCTAGATGGCTACGTTCCATCTCTTGGATGTTATAAGGGTAAATGGCAGGTTGGCAAAAGATTAATATATTGATGTAAAGCTGCAGTCCATAGCTATTTTGGGTTAAAATGATCCAAAATACATGTTTGAGAAAATACACAACCAGCCAGTGTTCAAAACTATCTGCTTGCCTCAGCTCGATTCAAAGTGGTAAGCTTGTAACAATGTTTTTAATTCCAGTGGTACTGGTGGATTTCCCTGGGAGATTTGAGCATGTCTTTGCGTCATTACGTCACATCTGGACACATAAAGTACCTGTACACATCTGTACCATGGACTGGGGTGGTGATGGCGCAGTTGATAAGACACATGCCTTTGGTGTGAGAGACATGGGTTCGAATCCACTGTCTGTGAGACACCAATGTGTCCTTAAGCAAGACACTTAACCCCTATTTGCTCCGGAGGTATGCGACCTCTGACATATATAGCAATTGTAAGTCGCTTTGGATGATTCTGAGTGCCAGTATTCAAACATTGTGTGCATCTGTGCTGTGCCGTGTCGAGGGTGTCGATGTACAACTCACGTTACTTTGATAATTCTGCAAATAACTGCAATTGCAGATTTCGAACAGAGATGGAGACAAAGAGGAAAAGCTGCGGACTGCAGCTTTAAAACTAGGCACAATGTATATAAAAAAATTGGTATATGACATACTTGACTCATGCATGTGATAAAGATAAAGAGCGTCTTAGGGTTAAGTCTCGTTCCCTTCTCAGGGAGCTGGCTTTTGAGGGAACCCAGCCCTGCATTCGATGCTGATGCTATGGGGACTTTAATAGGACAGCCAATAGCCTAGAGCAGTGTTTCCACAGTCCACAGTACTAAGTCCAGCATAATAAGCTGATCCTAGCAACAAATGAGATATAGAGTCGCATGCAGCAATTCTACATATCTTCACACCAGCTTCTAGTAAACACTAAACCGAAGGTACACTCTAAAAAATGCTGGGTTGTTTTAACCCAATTTTGGGTCAAATATGGACAAACCCAAATGTTGGATTAAAAAATGCAATTTATAAATTTAACCCAACAGCTGGGTTTGTCCATCTTTGACCCAAAATTGGGTTAAAACAACCCAGCATTTTTTAAAGTGTAGTGTGCGAGAGAAAATCCACAGCTTTTATGTATACAGCCTTAATGAGCCGAGGGTGACAGGTAAGAGAATAGATCGCTAACCACAATACAGTCCACCTCTGCTCTGTCAAAGGCCCCGCACTGACCTTTGACTAGCCTGAGAATAGGCACTAACCCATTCACAAGGAAGCATAGCCATCCTCAATATGATGAATTCAGTGAGGTTTTTAGATGAGAGGGTGGACCGCTTTCTGCAACTTAATCCATCTTTACTCTCATCTTCCAAGCTTAACAGTAAAAAAAGAGAGTATACTTGAACCAATCCATTCAGAGAGGAGCAAATAGCCTCTTTTTTTTTTAAACCAATCTGATAAATCACCCCTCGAGTCAGATCAGGTTTTGGCTTCCTACTGGCGCAGCGCCTCTGCCCCCTTCTCCTTGGAGGGGGCAGGGGCAGCCACACTCTTCTTCTGACCTTCCCTCCGGCAACTAGTTCCCAGCGTAGGGTCAGATGGGCCAAAAGGAGCTTGGACCCGGAAAGGAATACATTTCCTGAAGGCAGTGGACTGCCTTCTTGCCTTTCTGAAATTTTCCACCACAGTCTCAACGCCAGTTCCGAAGTCCCCTGAGGACGAGACTGGTGCATCAAAGAGAAAATTATTATCCCTCTCCCCTATGCCCAATAAGTTCAGCCACAGATCCATCTCTGTCGCCACCATAGCAGCCAAAGAGCTGCCAATGGCATGGACCGTTTCTTAGTGGAGGACTAGATCTTTGGCTGAACACAATCACATCACTACCTCATGAGACGATCCTTCAACTTTTCTACTCTCCTCTGCTACTCAGAGCTAGCTGGAATTGACCGCAGAGCGGGCTTCCAGATTGGGCATGAGACCCATGGAGCTAGCAGTAACTCCCTACAATTGTAGTCGTCACTCTACCTCATTTGACGTGGAGTCTTATCCGTGAGGTGCATCCGCTGTTACCATCGAGAGAGAAGCAGCGTTCAGAGTTATCTTTGAATCCACACTTTAGGTAAATGACTAAATAAGTATAATTAGAATTTTTTTATTGGACGTAATGAGGTTACAGTGATGATGAGTGATTGTGTGTGTATGCTACCATCAAGGCTGTAAATGTATTCTTAATAAAAAAAGACAGCGTAAGCAGGGCTTTCAGATTCCACAGGAGTGAGATATTTAGTCTTCATAGAAAATACAACAGTTTAGACTTTGGAAGTCTCCCTAATTAGCCTTTTGTGATGTTCATGTTTACTTAGCTATGCACACAGCTCTAGGCAGAACGTAGCACCAAAACACACACAGTATTTTTCTTGTCAGCCTTAATAATTTTTGAATCAGGCCTGCAGCTGAAAGGATTTTACTTGTTTTGCAATAAGGCTCGCCACGCTTATGGGAGAACCTCAAGTGGCAACATTACGGATTCTAGCGCTACTCTGTTCTGAGATCTCTCCCAACCACCTGATCAGATCAGGCCATTACATTTTCCTGCTTATCAAAGTACAGTACACAGACGCACGCTCACAACTCAGTCCTGATGCCTTTAAGTGCAAGTTTGTTGCAAAGAAGAGCATGGGTTGTCTCCCCAAACACACCCTTTGATTAGCCTGTTTGTGCAATCCTGAGCACTTTTAATAGAGGCTGTGTTACAGGTCAGCCGTTTGGTGTACTTATAACATTGAATCTCTTCCCACACATAAGATCCATTGCCCCAAAGGAGGCTTCATCCACTCTTTACTCATCTCTTCTGTGATTAGACTCATACTTATGGAAGCTTTCTTTCGGATACTTTAAACACAGAGAAATAGGAATAACACTGTGTGTTTTACAGCCTTGCCCGTGGCACCAAATGATCTCTGACTCTTTAATCATGGCTAAATGCTGTCAGAAGGCCTGCAGTGAGAGACTGTCTACGGCAAGCCTGAAACTAAACGCAGAAGAGACGGACCGAGATAATGGGCTTTAGGAGGAAATGTGCTGAGGCGTCTCGCTGGGGGGGGGGGAAAGAGGCTTTGAGTCTTCAATGGCAACATTTTGTGCTGCGTCTGAGCACCAGAGAAAAGGACTTCTGCAAATTAAGCTCTGTCTAGATTTCCACTTTATTTGTCCTCCTCCGCAATGATTCAGAATGGCTGCTGATGAAGAGGCCGTGCGGACTCTGAGCCAACGCGGAGTGAATTTGCCATGTTGAATGGGAGGGAAACTGTTTGCGTCCCAGTATGAGGCTTCTTTGAAAGTGAAGCGCTCACTTTGGGGCTGATGGGGAGTTGACGAGATCCGGGGGCCGGTGAGAGAGGCAAACAGTGGATGTCTTGTGTTTTTCTGCTCTTTTTCTCTCATCAGCGTGGGAGAACTGAGAGAAGCGTGATGAGTGCTGATTGACTGCGAGCGGAGCAGACGATGAGCGGCTCATCCATCTTCGCTGACCTCCTGCAGGTTTCCTGCCTTTAATGTGCCCTGGTCATTTGTGTGGTGTGAGAGCTCAGTCGACAGGAGAACTCGTCCATGTCAGATTTGCTCAAATCAATAGCGTGCCTCCTGCCCTCTGTGAGCTACTTAATGCGGCCTACGTCGCACCTCCTGGGAAAGACTCGCCACAGCGGCAGGATGTTCCATGACCCCCCTCTGTGCCAAGCTGTCTTCTATAAGTGCTGATCATCCAACTCATGTTTGTCTAGAATAGACAACAGATGCTGGTGTCCAACGACACGCAGTCTTCATTAGGGCTTTATCCACTTTCAAAACATCTTTCTGAGCTTAGATAAATACCTGGTAGCTTAGTAGGTAAATATGGACTGGTTTGTGAGGTTAAACGGACTGTATGCTTGAAACAACTGAATGAAACCCCCTCTAAATTACATATATGTACTCTACCATCCAAAAAGTTTTTTTTTAATTATGTTTTTGAAAGAAGTCTTTGAAACCGCAAGACCTCTCATAAATCTCATAAAATATCTCCAGATGCATGCAGCAACATTTATGCAAGATTGTACAAAATCTATGTCTATGGTGGTTTTGGCCCTATTTTGCTTGCTAATGCTTAAGTCTTTTATGGCTTCTCTGGGTCACTTTAGGTGCTTTTGCAAGATTAGATCTTTGCTATTTCAACCATTTTATTGATAGCGTTTACATTAGCTCGTTGATAATTTAAAGAGAATATATGAGCGGATGTAAATAATCTATGCTTCAGCTAACCCCCACTCACAGTGGGATTCACTTGTATTGACAAAACACTGTGCAAACCTGTATACTTCAGCATATGTTCTGTAATAAAATTCTATGGCTTCACAAATCTTGTGTATTGGCAATTACAGTTCAACGGGTCACAACCTGTTGCTCAGAATTTAATACAACTGTGTCATGCTGATCAGCGAGAGTTTCCACCCTTAAGTCTAACTGGAGTATGCTGGCATTTTTGTTGGCTGGTATAAAAAAGCATCCTTTCTTCTTTTTTGTGTGTCAGGTTGTGAAAGTGGCCACTGGGGTCCTCACTGCAGCAACCGCTGTCAGTGCAAGAATGGGGCACTGTGTAACCCCATCACAGGAGCCTGTGTCTGCACAGACGGCTACCAAGGCTGGCGCTGTGAAGATCAATGTGAGCCTGGCTACTATGGCAAAGGCTGCCAGCTGCAATGCCAATGCCTCAACGGTGCCACCTGCCACCACGAGACAGGGGAATGCATATGTGCACCAGGCTACATGGGCCCCATGTGAGTACCAGAAATAAAACAGGTTGTCAATATAGAGATGTGAAGGTTGAAATGTCTTTCCTGAAATATTTTCTTTATATAGAGGAGTTGTAACTCTAGTGAAAAGGGTAGGTTTCATTTTGAAAGTCAATTTCTGTATTGGCCCATACCTCTTGACTGCAAAATAGCTATTCAACCTTTCCTCCATCATTGACAAGGAAACACACAATAACCTTTTATGACAAGTTCTGTTGTCACAATGGGAACCTGTCAGTAAATAGTCTGTTTTTCTAAATGAAAAGTAAAATAGTTATGGTGCAAAACATTTAATGAAATATGGAAAAAATATACAAAATGACGTACAAAAATACTATTCATGGAAAGATTCCAAAATACGTTAACGTTCAAAAGTTTGGGGTTACTAAGATTTTAGTTTATTATTTAAGAAATGCGTACTTTTATTCAACAATTGATCAAAAGTGACAGTAAAGACATTTATAATTTTCCCCAAAAAAATAAATTCTGTTTTTTCTACTCTCTGTAGACAATGTTTTAAGTCTCCATAAAAATATTATAACGTTGATAATAATAAGAAATGTTTCTTGAGCACCAAATAAGGATTAAATGCTAAAATATATTCAAGTAAAAAAAAAAAACAACTTTAATTATATGGCACAATATTGCTGTTTTTAATATATTATGGATCAAATAAATTCAGCTTTCCTGACCATATTAAGAGACTTTAAAAAAAAAACATACAAATTTTTACCAACCCCAAACTAAAGTGTATCATATTTTTAATGATTTAATATTCTTTAAATATCAATTATTTTGGGTCAACAGAAATTATAATTGATAAAATAAAACCCGTAATGTGTGCTACTGTGGTCAATTTACCATCATTTACCCAAAATTCATTGAAAGTTTTTTTTAACAAATATTGCACTTTGGAGGATATAATTTGAACTAGGTGTTAGAAGAAACCAACAAAGAAAGAGATTTTTAACTCAAAACCTAGGTACCCCATGTGGTATGTGACAACTAGCCCCAGTCCCCATACTGATCTGCATTCGATGTACTTATTCTTTATATATATTCATTGTTAGCAATAGCATAGTGGAAATGCTGTGAAGTACTTGTGAGGGTACTTAAAAGGAATGTTTTTTCTTTCCTTTTTAAGTATTTGTTCTAAAGTCTTTGAACATTCTTGTGTTTTATGTTGCAATCCTATGCAATGGCTGCCTGAGTTTCATGTTTTTACTCTTGTGGTTCGGCAGCTGTGGAGAGCGCTGTCCCTCTGGAAGTCACGGCCCACAGTGCGAGCAGCGCTGCCCCTGTCAAAACGGAGGAACCTGCCATCACATCACTGGAGAATGCTCCTGCCCTGCTGGATGGACGGTAAGATGCTGCACTCAGAGGGACCAAAAGGGTGGAGAAGTGAGGGACAAAGAGAAAGTGACAGAGAGAATAAAAGATAGAAAAGAAACAGAGGGGAATAAAGATGAGGAGTTAGATGATAAGGAATGAGGGGCAGCGAGTGAAGGAGAATAAAAGGGCAAGATACTGAAGAGGTGAGCCACACTTAAAAGAAAGTAAGAAAGGAGAAGAGGGAGTAATTAGGAGTAAGGCAGGGTTAAGTGAATGGAGGGAAGGTGAACGAGTATAAAAGGTAAATGAAGAAGGGGTGGAGGAGAATCTGAATGTAGATACTTGCACAATCCTATAAGGGGACGAAATTATACTAATCTGAGTCTCGCAGAGCGGCTGAAGTTATTTAAGGAGCAAATCGTGTGAAGTCTCATTGCTCTTTTTGCATCATTTTAAATTCGTAAAGAGGACACATCAAAAACACAAGTTTTCTTTGTCTTCTGAATAGAGTTCAATGCACTACAGTATGTAGACACTATAAAATTCACAAAGCAGTTCATTCAAAACGTTTATTGAAACTAAACTGCAAAAATTGGTCATTCAGACATCAACCTCAGAACTGGGAGTATAGTAGCATACTGTATACATATCAGGGCCTATTCAGTGATGTAGCCTAAGGAACCTCGTTCTGGACCTTTAACGGTCTCAGTACTGCAGCATAGACTGGATCAGATAGGAGGTCGTAAGTGATTATGCAAAACTTTCAGCTTTAACTGACATAAGTGGCTACAGATATATTGAATATGGCCTATAGGGCCAGACATACTGTTTTCTATACATTTATATCCATGTCTACATGAAGAGTTCAGATGCAAAAGCCTCTAAATGCCATTTGAAATTTTCTTCTAAAATGACCATTTTTATCAAGCTTGTATATTTAAGTTCAGTAATTTCACTTAAATGACAATTAATAGGTAATCTTCATTGCCATTTAAGTGAAATTACTGAACTTAAATATACAAGTTTGATAAAAATGATTGTTTTAGAAGAAAATTTCAAATGGCACTTAGAGGCTTTTGCATCTGAACTCTTCACATACATTTTATGTATGATTGTTTATCTTTATGGATGATTCTATATACTGTGTTCACTCAAAATCATTTATTCCCTTGTGTATTCCAAATCTCAATGACTCAAGAAATTTTATTTTGAAAGTTTGTTATTTTAAGTTTAAAGAATTATTGGCAACTCGTTTCAAAAAATACAAGTGAATGTCTCCAAAATGATAACTAAAAAAAAACCTACTATAACTATAAAGTTTTAATAATTGTTCTAATCCTATTAGAATATCAAAGGTCACACAACTACAACATTAATGACACATATAAATAATATTGTTTGAATCACTTATCACTTTAAGAATTTTTTTTTTCAGCTTATGAACAATAGAAACATTGACAGCCAGCCAGACTCAGAATCCACCCGACTTTAAAGGGATACTCCACTTTTTTTGGAAATAGGCTCATTTTACAACTCCCCCAGAGTTAAACAGTTGGGTTTTACCATTTTCGAATGTATTCAGCTGATTTTCTGATATTTAGAAGAATATCAGTAACCAGATGGTTTCTGGTCTCATTGACTTCCATAGTAGGAAAAAAATATACTATGGAAGTCAATGAGACCAGAAACTGTCTGGTTACTGATATTCTTCTAAATATCAAAAAATTGTCTGAATACATTCGAAAATGGTAAAAACCCAAATGTTTAACTCTGGGGGAGTTAAAAAAAAAAGTGGAGTATCCCTTCAAAGAGCTCAAGCATTTAAAGGCACAAATGACATAACCGCAGTGTGCCTATAATAAACAGAACATTATCTTGTGTTGGTGTGGACGCCAACATAGATATCATTATTATTAAATTTTCTTGATTTGAAAAAAGGGAAGATTGTGAATAATAAGTGAATAATAATGACTAAGGCATTTCTCTCTTTGAAAGAAAGAAAGTCATATGGGTTTGAAGTGGGAGTAAATGATGACAGAATTGTAATTTTTTCTTTTAAATTAGTCTTCACTGGTCATTCTGAATGGACTTGATATGATTCTCAAATGTGCATTTTCTGTGCTCTCTTACTCGACAGGGGTCTGTGTGCGCCCAGCCATGCCCATTCGGCAAATATGGGATCAATTGCAGCAAGGAATGCTCATGCCGCAACAGAGGACTGTGTGACCACATCACAGGACAGTGCCAGTGTATGGCTGGATACAGTGGCCACAGGTAAAACAGATTAGTGAAAATCAGTTCTGATATTATTTCTGTTAATATTCCTCTGTGTTATTAGAACCACCACAAAAGCAGTTTGTTTCCTAGCATGCTCAATTTGGGTCTGAATAATTGATTAATTGTTTTTTTACTGCTCTGTGTTTGTATTCCCTATGTCCACTGATCCCACTCTAAGATCCGCACTGGTCTGTTAAGTTTTCGCCCATTAATTACCAGTAATGGAGTTTTATTAGGATCCACCTTTATTTCACAGTGTCGTCCGCAGCAGCTTAGGGTTTATTGGCGCACTAAAGTGATTGTCTGCAGAATGAAAACACTTTTAGGACAGACAGTTCTTATCCTCTAATATTTAACAAAATTGCCCTCATTCATTTGGTCTGTGACAGGTGAATTAGCCCAGCAGGAATAATCTCAGATTGCATTAGTACCCCCTCCTCCCTTCTCACACCCGTCTCTTCTGATGCAAACGACGCTGGTGTAATTTCAACATGAAACATACCTAGTCCGTTTTATAATTTAATTGAGCTATTTATCTGTCTCCTAACGACTTCTTTGGACACTCAAGATTGATGTTCTGCCAGGATTGTATATTGAAGATCTTGTGGAAGTCGTTGTTCCTTAAGTCACTTTGCTATTCAACAGAGAGAATGAGCCCGGGTCTAATTGTATTCGCGGTAATTAATGACTGCAGCTTTAGTTTTCTGTCGCCCCATAGGCAAAGCCAAGGGGCTGATGAACCCAAGAAGATGCCCAGAGCATTGACCCTTGACCCTTAGATTAGAATGACTTTGTAGTCTACTAATTCTGCTTGTGTTATTCTGACGGGCTCCTTTTTCTTCCAGAGGTGCTCTGACTAACGAATAATGTGTACAAAACATTGGGCTTTTCTTCCCTCTGTAAAGTGTCGTGAATGTCCCCAGGTGCCAGGAAGAGTGTCCGGTCGGCACCTACGGACCCCAGTGCGCCCTCCACTGCGACTGTCAGAATGGGGCCAAGTGTTACCACATCAACGGAGCGTGTTTGTGTGATACAGGATTCAAAGGACCTCACTGCCAGGACAGGTTCTGTCCACCAGGCCTATACGGTCTCATCTGTGACAAATACTGCCCCTGTAACTCCACTAACACACTCAGGTGAGACACGCCACCTCACGTCAACAGACTGCAGTTCAATGATAACTGATGAACTGACAAGAAACAATCGTCTAGGAGTGCATATTTGTACCATAATGGTTATCTGATTTATTTATTTTTTTTATTGGTGCAGCCAATATGGGATGTTTAATTTTGCATGCCCTATTTTTACATTTAGATTACCTTTACCATAATCTAATGCGTACTTACAGTTAATGTTTTAAAATCGAATATTTTTATAACACTATTAAATCTTTAGCCAATCTCAAAATAAATATCCATTTTCATTTTGTATGTTATGATGTTGTGTATGTAATATTTATACAAAATTTATACAAAATCGCAAAGAATTTAAATATCGTCTATAATTTGAAGATTAATTTTTGGCTTGAATTATGAAGTAAATTAATTAGTGTGGTATTGGTGCATGCCTACAATGACCTTTATTTTCTTGCAAAGAACATTATTTGTTTTGTTTCCGTATCATTTGTCAGTGGCGCATTTTTGCATTTTTTCGTATATACAATGCTATGTATACAATGCACAAGTATGGCTCAGGGGACACTATACTATACTATATCATTAATTTGACTAAATTCCACAGCTAAACAGCAAACTCACACTTAACAACACTTAAAGGGATAGTTCACCCAAAAATGAAAATTCTCTTATAATTTACTCACCCTCGTTTACTCAATCTGTATAAATTTCTTTCTTCTGTTGAGCACTAAGGAGATATTTCAAAGAATGTTGGAAACAAGATAGTTGACAGTAGCCGTTGACTTCCATACTAGTTAACAAGTTATTTCACACAAACAATACATCTTTGTTGAGTCTCCTATGGTTAAACAGAGCCTTCAGTCCGACACTCATCACTTTTCCAGCCAACTCCTCTCGAGTTAACCTCTGTAGCCATGGGTGAGTAAAGAGCTCCATTTGAGTCCATTTGACTTCATTTGACTTGCGAGTAAAAATTTGAACACCTTTCAACAGTAGCATAGCACTTGCTCTTTATCGCGACCTGTGCTTCATTCATTATTTCTTAGCCTCGTTCCTGGCTAATGCAATGTTAATGCCTGGTATGGGTAGATTAAGCCCTGAGACACTGGGGCTCATTACTACATGAAGGAGAGAAAGGGCATCCCATTTATCTGAGTGGAGCTCCCAGACACAAGGATGGATGAACTCAATGGTTTTAGTTTTCAGTTTTGGCTCCCTTGTTCTGGAAACCAAAGTGTTTCTGTTTAGATGCCGTATACACAGTGTGTCTTTAGGCATATTTGGACCTAAATGTCTATCTGTCTTTCTCTTTTTCAGCTGCCACCCCCTGACAGGTGAATGCTCTTGTACAGCAGGATGGACAGGTCTATACTGCAATGAGACCTGTCCCCCGGGTTACTATGGAGAAGGATGTAGTGTGCCCTGCCAGTGTGCTAATGGAGCAGACTGCCACGGTCTCACTGGGGCCTGTATCTGTGCCCCAGGCTACACAGTGAGTCCATGTTTATCATTTATCATTGTCTACAGTCATTAAACACTAGTAAATCTCGCCATGCTGAAATATTGTCACCTGAAATTGACTGCTGAGCATTGACGATTACAGCTGCTAATGTTTTGAATTAAAGGATGGTCTTTTTTCAATTTCCATTCCTATACATCTGACATTAACATCACTCAAACCCCTCATTAGTAGAGTAAACACCAATATGTCTTGGACAATGGCTATAGACCGCCTACCAACCTGTCAATCAACCACTACACTGAATAAAATTATTTTAATTGTTGATTACATATGGCTTCAAATGTAAATACCTGTCTGATCTGATTCTTTTTGTAAAACAGATATATTTTTGTATATATATATGATTAATTTATCTCAGTAAAAACCCACAATGAGAATCCTGAACAAATCATCTTAATAGTTAAGTTAAAATTAAACATTTGTATTTTTTATTTTAAATTGTGCTTTTAATGCCACACAGTAACATCATCAGTAAGTATAAGTTTATATTCCAAAGATCAGTGACCCTCTCGTCTAAATCAGATCACAAGTGGATACACATTTGAGACACAGGTGTAAACAGCAATGTGTCTTGGCTCACCATTTGTGATATACCAAGTCTAAATATGGCCATATATATGACATATGAAGGTGGCAAAATTCATAATTACATAATAAAGGTTTATGATTTTGGATTTTAAGTAAAAATTGGAGGCACCTCTCAAAGAACATTTCTAGTCAGCACTTTCCTTGATCTTTCTTTGAAAAGTTTGTGTGCCTTCATACTTAAAGCAGAAGTGTCAGCGAATACAGTTTATTGCTTTGAAAATGATCTCTACAGTGGTCTCTCTCTCTCACACACACTCATAAACACATCACCTCCTGCTGGGAGGCTGGGAACAAGGTGTGAGAGTCTTTAAGTTCAGTTATGCTACTTTCACAATGCTCGTGTCTTATTAATCAGCAGGGTTACACTAAACACAGTAACCTTGTCAAACTCAGAAAGAAGCGCTAGAGACATGGACTCCAAAATAGAGTGGGATTTCTAGACAAGATTTTATATGACATAAATAACTAAATGTTTTGTTATCCAGCCGGTCGCTCCGTCCTCTCTGATGAACAAAGGTGTTGCTAAAATGAAAGCAATGAGATGCAAGGAAAGAGCATGAAAAAAAACAGATAGAGAGAGATGATCATATTAGTGATCTGAATTTATTTTACAGAAATGTTAAAATAGATGGATGGCTCATTTCATTACTGAATGTGTTATAGTATTTTTTATTGTAAACTTACAAGTGTGCCATCAGTTTTTACATAGTGACTTATAAAAATATGTTTTTATAAAGAAAACTACAGTTTCAAGTATAGTCCCCACCGCTGAACTGATTTCCCTCTTGCTGCATTCGGAAATAATGAAAATGTAGCAAAGCAGATAAAATAAAGACAGTGCCGCAGGTAAAGACTGGAACAGCGGGGATGATTAAGAAAGACTCAGTACCAGAGGCTGTAGCCAACTCCTGCCTTGGCCTGTTGCTGTGTCCTGTGGCAGTGCTACTACAGCGATTTGAACTAGCAGGCGGAGGCACAGACTGTATCTTCATTTTCACCACCTGCTCTTTGTGTTAGATTGGAGGGGCCTGCTGCCAGTTCTATTAAACACTGCTTGAGGAGCTTTGGCCAAGGCGTCTGACCGAGATGCAATAGAATTGGGAAACAATACTCTATTTCCGAGCCATTCCATTTGGGCCTATAGAACAGCAAAGGTTGACATTTGAAATGCAGTCGGGTTGAAAATAAGAGGTAATGGCCACTGAGACTCTCATTCGTAGAGTTCTGAGAGAGGGATATTTATAGGGGTGGGAAAGAAACATATATGCTGGTGCTGCTGGTACTGGAGGAGAAGGTGGGTAAACGAGGGAACAAATATACTTGTAGAACTACGATGAAAGCACACATGCCACGTTCATGTGTGCTTTCATGACACTTTACTTGAATGCATAGATGCACTAGGAATTTTAATGCTTAAAGGAGTAGTTCACTTTTAAAAAACTTTTGCTGATAGTTTACTCACCCCCATGTCATCCAAGATATCCATGTCATTCTTTCTTCATTCGAAAAGAAATTAAGGTTTTTGATGAAAAGATTCCAGGATTTTTCTCCATATAATGGACTTCAATGGGAACCAAAGGGTTCAAGGTCCAAAAGACAGTGTCAGTGCAAACCGCAAACTGTTCAAAGGGCTTTTAACGATTCCAGATGATGAATAAGGGTCTTATCAAGCGAAACGATCGCTCATTTTAAAAAAAATAACAACGTTTTATAAGCTCAAATGGTCGCCTTGCTCTGTTCTGTGATGCGCGTTTGTGACTCTCCTGTTCAAACTCGTTTATCAAAATGAACGAATCTTTTTTCGTTTAGTTCATTCAACGAACTAAATGAACGAGTTGACTCTGGAGAAGATTCGTTCCTTTTCATGGATGAGTTTGAATAGGAGAGTCACAAATGCACATCACAGAACAGAGCAAGGCTCTGAGCTTATAAAACTTAAACTTTGTTATTTATTTATTTTTTTATGAGTGATTGTTTCGCTTGGTGAGAGCCTTATTCATCGTCTGGAATCGTTTAAAGCCCTTTGAACAGTTTGCGGTTTGCACTGACACTGTCTTTTGGACCTTGAACCGTTTGGTTCACATTGAAGTCCATTATATGGAGAAAAATCCTGGAATGTTTTCATCAAAAACATTTTTTTTTTCGACTGAAGAAAGAATGACATGGTCATCTTGGATGATGCGGGGGTGAGTAAACTATCAGCAAAAGTTTTTTTTTTTTTAAAAAGTGAACTACTCCTTTAAAATAATAGATGCTATATAAATAGATATTCTATGAATGACTTCTTGTGAAACTTTTGCTATTTAGCTTTTTGTCTAATTTATTTTATATTATATTATATTCATGGAGTGGTGGCTGCAGTATAAGCACACAACAAAGAGATATAATATTATTATTTTAATATAATAATTCAAACAATAAACAGAAGTATTAACAAAGAGAGAAAAATTCCACAAACTCACTGGCGTAAAAATGCTTGAGGACTGCAACGGAAATAAGTCCTGGACTTTATTGTGTTTTTATCCTCAATTATATTTTTGTTTCATGTGTAAGCCATTCTTGATCCAATTAAATCAATCAATCAATCAAAAGCTAGACAAATAAAAGACAGAAACTGAGGGCTTAAATATATGAGGGCAAACAGAGCTGATGAGATAATTATTGACACCAGAACTGAACTAACACAATGAATTAGAAACCATAGAAACAAACAGGGAGAGGACGGAGGAACTGAACCAACTGAATTAAATGACTAGACTAGAGAATAACAAGGAAATTTAAACATGAACCAAACAGAGACAAACATAAAACATTATATTATATTATATTATATTATATTATATATTATATTTTGTCATGTTGGTATCCTGCATGAATTGAGAATTGTTCAAAAAGTATCTGCATAAGTTGGAGATGATTGTAATAAAGTGAGCGAGCGAGATAGATGATGACTGATTGAAAGAGAGGGGAGAAACAAAATCTTTATATATATAGAGAGAGCGAGAGTTAGTCCCTCTTGGTGCCCATGATGTCCTGTGGCATATCTGCGTCAAAAAGTAGGCCTATCTGTTTGCATATGTATATATATATATATATATATATATATATATATATATATATATATATATATATACATTATGTATATGTATATATCCTAAAAATGATTATTTTTTTCATATAATAAATTGAATCCCAGACTTTTGGACCCCTCTGAATATTAAAATCTACCAATCAAAGTTTGAAGACATTTCTAGCTCTTTGATTGTACTACTTATTTATGCTAATAGATATGCATACAGTATGTCCTGCTTTTAGAGGAGTTTAGTCACCCAGTTGAATAAGTGCTCTCAGGCCCGTGTCAGTGTAATCTGGAGCATTCATGGGTCTCAATAAATCCCTGTGGTCATTTGTGAGCCAGAGGCTCTTTTACCTCCAACCCATTCACCAGTAAATTGCAGGTCTTCTGAAAAGTCGAACAAACTAACTTTCTCGCCCCATATTCGGCTGCCTGCACCGATAGTTTCAAGTCCTTTTTTTCCTGCTGAACAGAACTGCCATTGTTAGCAGTCTGCTTGCTGTCACTTTTGAACGGAACAAAGATAACTGCACGTAGATTGATGAAAAATTAATCCACAGATGTAAGCTTTTCTTGTGGGGAGTGGATGGACGAGCGAAGCAGATGGAGAGGTAGAACATTTGAAATGGGGAATACAATGGGGGAATGTGGGAGAGAGAGCATACAAGAAAGAAAAGAGTGGGAGTCAGAGAAAATATTGGAGATGATTGTATCAAAGTGAGCGAGCGAGATAAATTATGACTGATTGAAAGAAAGGGGGAGAAACAAAACATATATAGAGAGTGAGAATCAGTGCGTCTTGGTGCCCATGACGTCCGTTGGTATATCTTATCTTGCCTTCCTCTTAGACCTAGTTCCAGATGATAATGAGAGAGCGGGTCCTTTGCTGCTCAATCCCCGGCACCGGGGAGACGGAGGCAAGAGGTGCACGGCACACTGCCATTACCCCACTAATTGGGAGTCTAAATCATTTTGTCAGCTGTCAGTCAGAGCCAGGGATGAGGCAAGAAGACACCGGTGATGACTGACGCTGGGATGCAGACGACTTCCCTGCTGAGCCTGGTAAAGCGCAGATTGTGCTGGTGTTGTTTGGCTGGGAAACAGGATTTAAGAACACAGTGTCTGTCAGTCATCAGCAATGGTTTTCTGGGGGATGGATGGAGGTGCCGAGGGCCAGGGGCTGTCGGCTCATTAATGCAGCTGGGGAAAGCGGGCCTTTAGCGTTGAGCTCTGTGTGATAGCAACAAGGACACAAGGTACACACGGACTTCAGTTTTTCTGTGCAAATGTGCTCTCTAACTTTCAACTCGCTTGAAAATGCATCTAACTCATATGCTGCCTTGTTGTAGAGAATGTTTTGCAGGAAATTTCCTGTTGAAAGTTTTACGGAATCCTCAAATGGGATTTAGTGTCACATTTCTCGTGTTACAGTGTTAAGTTACATAAGTACGGAATAATTCTAATAACTAGAATCTTACCTTTTCTGAAAAAAAAATGTATGCCTGCCTGAGCAAAACTCACTGTTATGATGCTAGGGTGTTAGTTGTTGCCAGGGCATTGCTATGTATGTAGTTGTTGAAATCTTTTGGGTGGTTTTGCACAAGTTTTGCCCAAGTTGCCAAGGCACTGCTAGGGGTTTGCTAAGGTGGGTGCTGCACAATTTGGGCGTCATACATGTCTGGGACATGTTAAAGGGATAGTTCACCCAAAAATGAAAATCTGTCAGTATTTACTCACCCTCATGTTGTTCCAACCCCGTAAGACCTTCGCTCATCTTCGAAACACAAATTAAGATATTTTTTGATTAAATCTGAGAGCTGGATCACTCCTCCATACTAGTCCATTGGCCTCGAAAAGTTATTAAAGACATCGTTAAACCGGACCAAGTGACTACAGTGGCTCAATCTTAACTTTATCAAAATACGACTTTATTTCAACTATTCATTTCCTTCTCTCTGGGCGATCTGTTGTTGTACAATACACATATCACACACATGTCGGCCAATAGTGAGCCTACGTGTGATGTTTAACTGACTAGAGTCCCAAAACATGAACTATAAGACATGTATGAGCAATAGTGATTATTTGAAAATGTAATATGGACATTTTTTTATAAATGTATATTTAGTGTGTAGTTCAACAACTCTGCTGTGTGTGTTTTTCAGGGAGAAGACTGTTCCCAAACCTGCCCACCGGGACTATATGGTACTAACTGCACTTCCACCTGTTACTGCCACAACCAGGCGTCCTGCTTACCAATCGATGGCTCCTGCATCTGTAAAGAAGGTATGGCATAATGTGCTCTCTTTCTTCCTTTGCTCTTATTCCCTAATTCCTCTTAGTGAGAAAACCATGCAAGATTGTGGGTTTACATCCAACCTGAAAACAAGACTATAGATTGACCTGTTCAAATAAATCCATATGCAATCAAATAGTGAAGAAAAGTCGTAATCTTTACAATTGATTATTCTAGGGCTAATTAATCATTTTCCAATCCCCTCTAAAACAGACGCCAATGTTTAGAGAATTAAGCCTGTCTATAAATTGACATTCGGCATGCCTAGCAAGCCCATTATACCCCAAACACTTTCTGGACATCACACATCAGACACTCCCAAAAAATAGTATATAATATACCCATCCGTTCTCCATATATCCATCTCTGTCATTATGAAAAAAACTGGTGTTTCAGTATCAAAGGATCCAAAGTCCCTTTAGGTCACTTTCAAAGGATGCATAACAACTTAGCACTTACATACACATATGGCCTTTTTAGGCTGTAAAAGCATAAAAAATGTGGTGTGAATCCACAAGAGCCCTGTGAGCACTCAGCGTTTGGCTGACCGCAGCTAACCGTACCTGCGGGACGGCCCTCAGTTGTTGCATAAACATGGACTTGTCCGGAAACGCTTGCACAAAAAGAATATTCGCTTAGGTCCCTTCAGTTTAGGAGGGAGCTCATTAGAGACACTACCTTTAAAATCCTCATCCCATTCATAATGCAGAACCCCAGTGTGCTACACAACTTCTCTGCCTATCTCATTCTGCTCTCATGTTGACCTCAAACCATGCATATATTCCACTCATTGACTGCTTTGCGGTGTGAGCCGAGGGAGACGAGAATCCTCTGGCTTCTGACAAGATGTGACCTCACTTTCCCTGCTTCCCGCTCTATTAATTGAACTCCGTTATAAACCAGGGAAGGTTTATTTGGATAGAACTCAAAAGGAGATTGTCTGTTTTATCAAATAAACAAAAGGAACCAATGGTTGAGTTGACAAATAAATTAACAAATGTCTGTCCCTATAGGTTGGCAGGGTGTCGACTGCTCAATCCTGTGCTCCAGCGGGACGTGGGGTTTGAGCTGTAACCGGACTTGTTTGTGTGCCAATGGTGCAGCTTGTGACCCAATCAGTGGCTCCTGTACCTGTTCTTCGGGCTGGAGAGGGGACCGCTGCCAGCTATCCTGCCCCGTGAGTATCTTCCTGGGACTGGTTCCATTGTCTCTCTGCCAGAGGCTAGCAAGACTGGCCATTTGATTAATACATATTTGTCATGACAGGGCAATTTAAGCTTAGCAAGATGGTTTGTGTGTGTGGTTAAACAGGATGGCACATACGGGCTGGAGTGTCGCGAGCGTTGTGACTGTAACCACGCTGATGGATGTGATCCTGTGAGTGGATTCTGTCGCTGTCTGCCAGGATGGACAGGTGAGTGTGAGACCGGTGACATAATCACATTGACATGTTAAAATAGGCTTTTATGACGCAGCTTAAAGGGATACTCCACTTTTTTGGAAATAGGCTCATTTTAAAACTCCCACAGAGTTAAAAAGTTGAGTTTTACCGTTTTCGAATCCATTCAGCAGATTTTCTGATATTTAGAAAAATGTCAGTAACCAGACAGTTTCTGGTCTCATTGACTTCCATAGTATATTTTTTCCTACTATGGAAGTCAATGAGACCAGAAACCATCTGGTTACTGATATTTTTCTAAATATCAGAAAATCGGCTGAATGCATTCGAAAACGGTAAAACTCAACTGTTTAACTCTGGAGGAGTTGGAAAATGAGCCTATTTCCAAAAAGTGGAGTATCCGTTTAAATGCTATTGTGAATTACTCGCCCTTTGTTGAAAAAAGGCTTGATGCAAAAATCAAGAAACCTGAATTGTTACTGCAGACATGAGCTGTAATCTTAATGGATATTCGCGTGGATAAAATAACATTGTTAGATCAATCTTGGATGTGTCTCTACTGCACACTCCTGACACAGGTAATACCTTACACATTCTGTATGTAATTATGTTGAAAATATAAAATAATAACATATATGCCTATCTGGGATTATTGGCAACAGATATCTTGCTCGGAGGGACGTGCTTGGAAATAATATTTCATAGCAAGCAATATTTAGCCAACGAATTGTTTAAATTAAGTTACTAACAAAAAAAATATCGAACAAATAACATATGGGCGCAGAATACGAGGGAGATGTGGGGGACGTGTCTCGAAACAAGTATGTTGTTCATGTTTCCATGGGCCGATGTGAATAAATCTAGAACTGAATTAAGTTGTGTGCACATACCTTAAAAAATCCATTCAGAATGAGCACGTTTGACATTTTCAGTAGACTTATATGTAGATTGGTATTAATTTAAACAAATAACCATTTACATGCTGAGGACGTTTGCTCATTTGTTCATTGTTATCAGATGGCGAGGTGGTTTAACTTGTTATGATGTCATGAGCAATTCTCTATTAACCGCCAAGTTTGAATGGTGTCGTAAACTGTTGTATAATGTATCAGTGTCGATGCGCATGGTCTACTCTGGGCTTAGTTACGTCTGGTCGTAGTTTTAGTTGTTAGTGTCACGATACATGATATTTAGCTCATGATATGAAATATATCAGGATATTCAGCCAACAATACGATTCGATATAATTCAAAACACTTACAACATTTTCTGAAAGATTTAAAGGGGACAGAGTGATTTTGGTGATATCTTTTGAGTGTCCCATTTACTTGGATCGAATCAATTCATTAACTAAAGACATCAATTACACAATATCTGGACAGAGTCTCTACAGCTTGCAAAATGCTGGACAAAACGAATCAAAGATGTGTTGAGAAAATTAGTTCAATTTATTGAAACAGTGCAAACTGTAGCTACAAGCCTTTGAAAAGTGAATAAAGTGCAGTGTTAAAAAGTGCAAATAAAGTTTTATGAAAAAAATAAACCACATATTTCAGCCTTTAAATCATTTTTATAAAAAAGAATGATAAGGTACTGACATTTACAATTTCAAATTTAGTAATGCTTTTAAATAAGTAATAAGTGCTGTGAAGGCCAAGTATGGTAACCAATACTAATTCAGCATTTGTCCTCTACAAATGCTGAGTTACTATTGGTTACCTTACCATACTTGGCCTTCACTGCACTTATTACTTATTTGATAAAAAAAAAAATGGGTTGAAACAACCCAGCCTTTTTTAGAGTGTAGTATAAATATTCAAGTTTATAGTTACGCTTTGAGGTTTGGGTTTGTTCCATGTAGATTAATTACCTGTATTTGGAGGTAAATGTGACCCTCTCTTCATGTAAATTAGATTGGTGATTTTCAACATGTTCAAGTACTAAATATCAATAGCCTATTTTATATACAGTATCATGGCTGTTCTTATAGGAAATACTTGTACCTTGTAATCTGGCTTCCCAGAAATGACTTTACTTTCTGTATAGAGTTGCAGTTGTTACACTGCACAAACACAGTCGGTGAGAAAGCACAATGAGAGCCTGCTGTTTCAGTTACGCTACAGCGCTCTCTTCACAAGCTGTGTGAAACAGACAAGTCATACTACTGCTACTCATTATAAAAGTCATCTGGCAAACATTTGAAGACATCGAGATGTCTCACGATACCACATTATGTCTCCATGAGGCAAATTTAATATATATAATTTTCCCCAAGAAACATCTGCGGTAGTTTATTTTTATAATCAAGGGTTTATTGGTATATTCACCAAAATTTTGGGGGGACAGGGACACGATTTAATAACGTAGGATTTTTCTTCATCTCTGGTAAGATAGCAATCTGATTATAAGTGTGTTCATTAATTAGTAGTTGTTAATATGGGTGCAATGGATCACAGTTGAACCGTGATCCATACGGTTCGGCACGCATGTTATTCGCGGTTTAACTGCTAGGTTTAACCATCATAGAGTGAAGGTTTTTCAGTCGAATGTGTTTTTTCTTGCCAGTTTATACATTCAAACGATTTTAAATACGAAAGAAGAGGCGAAAATCGGGACTCGCAAGCTGCTATCTGTGTGTGTTATCACAGCCGCTCGCAGAGAGAGAGAGAGAGAGAGAGAGAGAAAGAGAGAGAGAGAGAGAGAGAGAGAATTGATTCCTCTTTCGCATTTACTTGTGTTAAACGGACACATATACACACAACTATGTCAAAATACCCATCTTAGCAAGTATTCTCTCGGTTATGTCATAAGTGAACAGTTGAAAAAGAAAACGGATGTGTCAGCTCAGTATATTTGGTCCGTCTATTCAGTCTTAAAGTGACAGCAGCCTAATAGTCCTGCTGTTGTCTGTGTCATTAATGTTAATATAAAAATAAAAAAAATACAGCTTGAACCTATTTAATTTCTATAGTGAGCAAATAGTGTCATAGTGAGGAGAGCAGTCAGGAAGAAAGTGATGACGACAGCTTCTAGGATAAGTGTGTGAATAATAAAGCATGAGTACCAAGCAGCATCGCCAGGTGCTCCCTTAAAAAATGTGCACCCCTGGTTATAATAATGGCTTTTCCAATAAATATTACAATATTAATCAATTTAATCTTTTAAAGTAAACAAGAAATAATACAATCAATGTTGTCTGTCTTTTTAATCCAGAAAGTATTAATCTTTAAACTGCCTTCATCCAGGGGGAAGTGCATGATTTTTTTTTTTTTTTAATGAAAACTCATTTTATTTCAATAGCAAAGCAATAGCACATGTTTATGTCAGCTCCTGTTAATGTTGTATGTTTAAATTAAATTAATTCTATATTATGTGTGCTTGTGTGTGCGCATTTTGTTCAGATTATTCTGCACAGGACCATCATGCCTTCAAAAGACGTAATCACAGGACACAGCCTGCAGGCAAATTAATATGAAATCTCTCAAAGCATGAAGTATTTATAATAACTGTTGCTGAACATGTTACCTAATTAGATTGCGCTGACCCAGAATGAAGCTGTCGTTCTGTGGCTTGCTTGTACAGCTTTCACACTGCGTTTACACCTTCTGTTGCAGTGGTCTCAGCACTGCGTGTCCAATGAGTTCTTTAACATAACAGTGGCATGTGAACATGTTATACAACAAGAGAAAATGAAACGGTTGAATTGGTAGATGTGGCTTTGCCTGCAGGCCTTCCAAAACTCTCTCCGTTCAGGTCTCCAAATTCTGGCCATGTGGACTGGGAAATGATGTGGCTTTCATTATCTGCTAGAAAGAGCCAGCTACGCTGAAATCTCATGCTCTGTATCCTGCCCAGGTCTCCGCCATCTGCCAGGCCTAATGGAGTCACCAGGGTGCAAATAGGCCTCCGAGACGTCGAGCATCTGAACACAGAGACTATGCAGAGCAGTGATTTATGGAAGCTATTGAGAAAGACAGAGCTAGACACACAGGTCTAAGACTTTAAGAGAGAGAGTTAGCAAGAAATTGCAACAGAACATATGATAAGGAATCTCACACGGAGTCATAAATGGGTTTTTGTAAATAGGTCCTATCATCAAATTGTACTTGATTCTTGAAATACGTGTTTGTACTGTATCTCTTAAAACATCCTCCCCAGTCTCAAACAACCATTTATTGAAATTGCAGAGCATTAATCATTTTTTTAATTCTTAAATAATAGAATGAAATATAATGAAATATTTAAAAAAAATAGTACATATACATTTTTAAGCTTCTCGCTGCATGCTGTGAGATATTTGATAGGTTAAATATTACTCTTGTTTAAGTAAAACTTGCAAGCTCTAGTAATGTTTAACTTGTTATTTAGATTTGGTTATTTTTATTAAATCGTCAAATAGAATGATCCATTAAAACGATTGTTACAAATCCTTAAACATTAATCACAAACTGGAAAGGTCATAGAAATCGGCTGAAAAATTACAATCACAATATTATTTACATAGAAGTCTCACTTACAGAAGCAGTTTAATTCTAAGGATCAGATAGAGGGTAACAATGGTTGTGGATAAATGAAGAAAAATGCATTATAATACTATACAGTATATATATAATACATTTATCACAAAAGAATGCATTAATTATGAAGCGGTAAGGTGAGGAAGTTAAGAGAATAGCTTGAAGAGCTGTAGTTGGAAGATATAAAGGAAAAGAATGGCTACAGAACAGAGGAGTAAAACATATAAAGACATGCCCAAGGACAGACAAGCTGAGAGCTTTGTTTTATCAAAAGAGAGAAAGAGAGGGATGTGTGAGACTGGAATTAAATGGTCACTTTCAATAAAACTGTGCTTGTGTCTAATAGTAGGAGGAAGAGAAAGAGACAAAATAACCAGGAGAGATATAGACTGAGAAAGCAAAGAACGTGTACGTGCAATATTAGCAGCTCCAGGGGCTCTAGACTGAAGGATCGTATAACACAGAGTGTCCTGTAGAAACCCGTGTGCAGGCATGTGGACTCGTGTGTCCACTTAACATGTAAAGTGCGGTGGAAAGTGATGGTCTATGATGGTACTTGCTCTTCGCTCATTAATTTGGCTGCTGGTCCCCCTGGCATTTCTCTGCTATAGAAAAGTCTCATATGCAGACAGTCACTTCTTCTCTTTCTTCTCCCTCGCTATGCTCAAAAGCCCCTCTTTTTGTCACTATTAGGCTTTCAGGGCACTCTTCTATTCTCATTCATTGCTGACAATAAAGAAAGCGCAGGACTTTTTTCCGCCCAGCCCAGCAGAAGCTCAAACAGGCTCACCCCTGCTTTGATGTTCAGTGGCTGGGCTTGTCTTAATCGCACATCCTTGTTGCCCCCCACCTGGACACCTCTCTGTTCTGCCACAGAGGTCCCTGTCCCTGAAGTTTAGACCTGGTCTAATTCAAAGACCTGGGACTAATTCCATTTTAATGGGCCGTGCCACTCGCTCAGAAAAGTCTCTGTCAAAGAAAATTGCAAATGAGGTTCCTGAGCTTTCGGCTTGAAAGGATGTGTGTGAGAATATGTGTGCACATCATTTCTCCCTTCTATGCCGTCTTGCTTATGGAGTGAGAAATGTATAGATGCTAATTTATTTAAGTTGTATTATTAAAGCAGTAAGTCACTCGAAGCTGAGCATTACACTGATTTTATTAAAGGTAAATGGTGTAGGCATAATGGTCAAATCATTGTAGGGCTGATTGCTTTTATAATCGCAGCGGCGACACAATTGTTTAATAAATATATCTATTTATAGTTAGGAATTTTAATAGTCACAGAATAAACACTAGTTCTGCCAATCACCCCTTTACTAAGCTCTGCTCCATGTGGTTACTGTTGCTAACTCAGAAAGTGGTAGAAATGAATGAGATGTTATGAACTGATATTAAGTTTGACATCAATTGTAACGTGATTAAAACCGCAAATCAGTTTTTATATATATATATATATATATATATATATATATATATAAATACCCTCACCTAAAGGATTATTAGGAACACCTGTTCAATTTCAGAAGACCCCACCAGGTACCACTCATCTCCACTATAAATAGGAAAAAGAGACTATAATTTGCAAGAGCTCACCAAAATTGGACAGTTGAAGACTGGAAAATGTTGCCTGGTCTGATGAGTCTCAATTTCTGTTGAGACATTCAGATTGTACGGTCAGAATTTGGCGTAAACAGAATGAGAACATGTATCATACCTTGTTACCACTGTGCAGGCTGGTGGTGGTGGTGTAATGGTGTGGGGGATGTTTTCTTGGCACACTTTAGGCCCCTTAGTGCCAATTGGACATCGTTTAAATGCCACGACCTACCTGAGCATTGTTTCTGACCATGTCCATCCCTTTATGGCCACCATGTACCCATCCTCTGATGGCTATATATATATATATATATATATATATATATAAGGAACACCAAGCTAATACTGTGTTATATGTGTATATATATATATATATATATATATATATATATATATATATATATATATACAGTATATATATATATCATTTTATAATAATATATGGTTTAATCTGATTAGTAAAGGTAACTAAATAAATGTATAATATAAATCTACTAGAATAAAAATTTTATTTGCAGTAACATTTATAAATTTTATTAAAATAAATATTGTTCTTTATATACACACACACTGGTGTTCATATTACTGAAATATTTGTTTATTCTGGGTATATTATCTGTGATATGATTCTATTTATTGAAGATCAATGTACTTTATTATATATTTTGTCATATACAGTACATTTACAGTATATTTTTTTGTATCGTTTATTATTATTATCACACAGTTTCATAGTATGTATTTATCTTTTTTCCTACTATGGCAGCTCTGTGGTAAGCTAGTGAGAGTGTGTGTCCGTGTGCCTTGTTATTTTCCTGTTTGTGTTGTAACCCCAATATGACCACATAATGTCATTACATTACAACACTTTGAAACAATATAGTAGGTCTCTTCTTTATATATTTGTGCGTGTGAACTTGAGCGTGTCCCTAGTGGAACTCTCTACACAAACCAGCTGAAAGAGAATGGGAGAGGAGGATCAACCACTCGAGGGACTTGGCCCTGTTAATGAACACTCTACACTGGCAGGGAGGCCCAGTCTGATCAAAAATACATACAGAGCACAGCACAGAGCGGGCCAGTGCTGCGGCCAAGAGATGCCTGAACCTACACACACCCCAAATCTTTTGAAACCAGGACTTTGCTCTCAGAGAAGACTGTTGCGATCCCAATAGAATATGTTATACTAGCTTACTATAAAAGCAGTGGCCTCAAGGTTCAGGCATTCCCCCCTCATACATGACTCTTTTTCAAGCAAGCATCTGATTTATTATGTTTTTGTTTATGTCACTTGTCTGCATCCATCCCCACTTCTTTTTTTGCTGCTGTGATAGAAAATAGGAAAGCACATGGACAACAAGCACTAATACTTCACTCATTCTTTTAACAGGCATCCACTGTGACAGCATCTGTCCTCAAGGCTTCTGGGGGCCTAACTGCTCCATGACCTGCTCGTGCCAGAACGGAGGCTCCTGCTCTCCTGAAGACGGAACCTGCGTGTGTGCTCCTGGCTACCGAGGGACTTCCTGCAAGAGAAGTAAGCATCTTCTCGACTTCCTTTCTCCTTCCCGTCACCTTCTCAAAGCTTGTCGCACAAGTGTTTGATTCGAACACACTTCAAACAAGACGATAAACAGCTAGTGGGAATGAGATGGGGGGTCACAACTGTTACATCCAGACGGTGACCCTCTGGGAGTGGAGTGGGGACGCTTGAAGAGGGATGCACTTAGGGAGGAGTCATGAACAAATCTTTAATCACACACATCTTAATCACTTCAGCCCTGGATCGCTGTAGAGATGCAGTGTCCATGTGGGGCTCTCATCAGCCTCTCCATGAGGAGGAGTGTTTACTCAGCCTCTCCGGGGTCGTCTTCTTAAGACACAATCTCGCTCTTGCTGTCTCTCTTTACCACAGATAAGGCGACTGATTGCTGGTCATTTTCAAACATTGAAAACAAAATACTACAACAGTTAAGCCCCGTCCACACTACTGCGTTTTTGTTTAAAAACTGAGACCTTTTGCTATGTTTGCATCTCCCGTCCAGACTAAAACTGAAAAAAACGAAGACCTAAAACGGAGAAGTTTAGAAACGCTGCAGCTCCGTTTTGCGTTTTGAATCTCCGGAGGGTGTTTTAGTGTAGACAGGACAAAACGGAGGAGTTCAGAAACGATGACTCAGAGGCTCACGCTCGGCTCTATGATTGGGTGTCATCGGTCATGACGTATCCTTCCCTGATTTGTCAGCGACCGTTTACACCGGCACGCGCATGCCTAGTGTTGGTAAATGGTCACGTGATCCGCGTTTTCAGTCATTTTTTTTATGTGGACGGAGATCAATTCTAATACGCAGATAAAACGCTGGTATGGACGGAGATTGTATTCTTTTTAATTCTCCGCTTTTTAAATGAAAACTCAGCAGTGTGGACTGGGCCTTAGTCAGTATGGCAGGAGGAAGGTGAATTTCATATCTATCCATCCATTCAATCTGAAATAAATTTTAAATTAAATGAATAAACACATCTAAAAAGTTTCATTACCTTAGTGCGTCTGGGTGTTTTATTTTGGGTTGGAGAGGTGGAGCCTCTAATTTTTATTTTAACCCTCTGGGGTTCTTCGTTTAACAGTCACACTCGGGGCAAAAGAAAATCATAATTATTTTTTTTTACTTGTTTTTTATAATATTTTTTTCTTTTCTTTTTTGGTGTTTTGAGAAAATTTCAAAAATAAAAAAAATTATAATTAGTATTAATGCAATAATTATGACCAAATTTTCCCCCATTGAATATAATAGAAAAAAATATTTTTAAAAAATATTTTTTTTATTTTTTTTTTAAAGCTGTATTTGGAGTCAAGCCTAGGCCTCATAAAACCAATTTTTGAAATTAGATGGATGCCATTTCGTGGACAAACTGAGCTTTTTAAAAATACAAAACACATGTATAATCTGAATTTTTTGGTATTTTCACATTTTTGCCAATTTCCCATTCATTTCCTATGCGGCTCATTTTTGACCCGAAGGTCCTGAGTGTGACTATTTTTTTTAAGACCACTTTTCAAATCCTGTCCCCAATTTTTTTGGATGTTCATATACCAAGTACCAATAAAGTCACCAAGTTTCGGACCATTCCAATGAAGCTACGATTTTTAACATTTTTTTAGTTAAACGCTTGACCCGAAGAACCCCAGAGGGTTAATAGTAATTTTTACTTTTAATAAAACGCTAGGATAAATTATTTTTTTTTAATATTTTTAGGAGGTCAAACATGTACTAAAATGATGTATAAATACTTTTAGATGGACTAATACACCTTAAATTATATATTATTTCACAAGTTTGTCTAACCATCCAGGCTTGATAGTTAATGGTAAACAAACTTGCTGTCCTCGAATGAGTCTCGTCCTCAAGGCTCTGCTTGGGCTTTTATCTCAACCCTCCTGTAATTGTACTGAGTAGAGGAACAATTATAGAAATAGAGGAGGAGATGGGGAGGTGGAGGGATGCTGGAAGAATTGTCACTGCATGGGATGCCGTAATGACTGCTGCTCCCTTCCGCTCGTAATGATGATTGACATGAGGACTGAATGATTCGCCTCCTCCCAAACCTATGTTTGGAACTTTATTTATATTATAGTAATCAGAATGGGATTTTATGCATTATCCAATGCTTTTAGTAAACAGCATCAGTAAACTAATGCTTTAAGCAATATACAATTTATCATGTATTTATTTTGTTGAAGAATGATGAGATTGTCTGGGAATGTTTCGTGAGATTCACCTAGTAAGGAGTTGTGAGTGCAGGTGTGTGTGTTCAAAGATTACAGAGTAAAGGGAATGTGATTAATCTTCACCACACTGTTCGTTGTTGTACAATTATCGTAATTACTAAAGCCCACCACCCATGGTGAAAAGGTCAGCACACACTACTCCTGCATTACACAAATCTACAGCAATTAAAGCAAATCAAGGCTCTAATGAAGAAAAATGACCCACAGGAGCTCCCGTCTTGGACAGAGCTGAGTGACAGAGACAGACTGAGCCCTCATCCTCTGTGAAACGATGAGCAGGACAAAAAACCCTCATTATTTCTGCTTATACTAGTTCAGGTGACAGTGTCTCCTTGACTTGGGGTTAAACAATAGTACCTGGAGGAACCTCTCAAATCTAAGTTGGCCATCGATGATAATACTGTTGTAATGCTTAAATGAAGAGCTCAATTATACACTTCCTTTCAAAAGTTTGGGGTCGGTATGTTAAGAAGTCTCTTATTCTCACCCAGCCTGCATTTATTTACTCACAGCAGTGCAGAAGCAATAATCTACAACAATGGCAATAATCAACAGCAGCAGCGTAGCAGATAAAGCAGATCTATTCCTCCAAGACCAAATACATTAATTTTGTCATATCCTTTATTACCATGCTAAAAATCTCCAGAGAGTTGTAATGATAGAAATAATAATAGTCATACTGAACTGATTCCAAACTTTTCATGGAATAATAATATTTTTTACTGGGTAACGACACAAAAATGTTGACAATTTTAATGGCTATATTAATGTGCTTTGTGCAATGCACTGTACCATTTTTTTCCTGTTTGTCCTTCTGATAATGCGAATTTGTATTCATATTTTTCATTTGTGTCTAATTTTGTCTTTCTTTGCCTTCCCACTAAATCTTTCCATCCTTTCTGTGTTGTTTCTCTCCTTCACTTCCTGTCCTTTGCCTGTGACAGTTTGCCCTCCTGGTTTCTATGGGCACCGCTGCAGCCAGTCATGCCCTCAGTGTGTGCACAGCACGGGGCCATGCCACCACATCACGGGTCACTGTGAGTGCCTGGCCGGCTTCTTCGGCTCACTTTGCAACCAAGGCAAGTAGCTCTTGTTGCTTTCCCTCAGTTTCTCTGATTTCTCTCTCTACATGGACTCCCTCAGATACTTGGTGGCTAGTTTTGCTTGCAGAGAGGTACGAGAGAAGTATTGTCACTTCTCTGTCTGACCAGTGTTGGGCATGTTACTTAAAAAGGTAATTAGTTAAAGTTACTAGTTACTTCTCACACATTAAATCATTATAAAAGTAACTAATTACCAGGGAAAGTAACTATTGCAGAGGTGGGAGTAAGTCTCAAGTCAAGTCCAAGTCTTAACATTGCAAGTCAAAGTCAAGTCAAGTCATATTTTTTGTCAAATCAAGTCATACCAAGTTGCACACGGGCTAGTTTTACACATTTTTTTTTTACTCTGGGATGTTTATTACTTTATTTAGACACGTAGTGCTGATAGGTTACAAAAATGAATAAATTACCTTGTGTGTAATAAATAAAATATCGTTAAGAAGCACTTTAAATGCTCTAAAATAAAAATAAATTAAATGAACACAAGTAAACAAGAATTAATAAAAAAAAATTTCCATCTTGTAAAAAAAACTAAAAAGATATTGCGTTCTAAATTACTACTGTATGCCAAAGTTTGTATGTTCAAATATCCTGGTGATTTGATACCATAATACAAAATATTAAAAACGTTATAAAACATAAAATAATTATAAAACGTATTATACCAATAGGCTACAGAGATTATTCTAATGCTGAAATTTGTCATTTATTTATAAACAAACTATATAATGCTCAGACACACTCGGTCTCTCTCGCGGCGTTCGTTGCACTTTAGTCCAGTCCGGCGCCTCATAAACACACACACACACACACAACAGAGAAAAAACTTTGCATGTATTATGGCAGAGAGGGAGCCTACTCGGATGGAAACCGCTTTAGTGAGCTCAATTAGGCTATAGTAACGCCACATTTTATTGTCTTTAACGGAAACAGTGTTGTAACGGGGGAAACAGTAATGCCGTTTATTTATAACAACGTTATTCCCATCACTGTGTCTGACAGTATTGTTCTAAACACACTTTAACTGAATCAATACACCAAGGTATCCATTTCTCATGATTATGTGCCAGAAATACACAGTTTTTGCAAAACTGTTGACACATTATTGTTGCTTCCACATGATTTACAGTTCTGGTGTATTTTTTTTTTTTTGCACAACTCTCAGGGGCCAATGTGGCTGTGTTTCCAGCCAGTTTACAGAACTGTCACTTACAATATAGTAATTATTATGTTTTAAAAACGGTTTTGTGTTTTGAACAGTGTTGTTGCAAATTCTGCTGTTTTAAACTTGTCACCAAGGTAACATTATCTAGTCGGCTGACATGGATTAACAAACGGTTTTGTTTTGATTGCTTGTAGCATCAGTAAATAGTCAAATTACAGCAATTTGTTTTGCAGCAAATAAAGGAACATCTTTAAGGGTAAAACGCAGTCATCTTTCTAAAAACGCATTTAAAAATATATTGATTAAAATACAATTATTTTTGATCGTTAGTGAGAATTTTCGGCTGAGATTTAAATGGTTTTCAATTATGCCTTTTCGAAATGTGAAAAAAAAAAATCACATAAGCAGGAAACACTTCTTGAGGCAATTTACACTAACTGTAATGACATCACTCCAAAGGTCTATTCTTTTAGTTGCTACTTCCCCTGCTGATGAACCACAGTGAACCAGAATCAATTATGTAGATAAAATAATGCGGCACAATCGTGTACCTTTAAGTTGTCCTGTAAATGTATTGTTTAGATGTATTTTGATTGGTATAAAGATGGTCTTGTAGTTCTCTCTAGGATTAAATACATAACTACCTGTCGCCCAAAATATGTGTCACCTCGACCCACAGGGCACTTTGTGTGTGTGTGTGTGTGTGTGTGTGTGTGTGTGTGTGTGCGTGCACTGCCATTGGCAACGTGCCCATCTGCAGAACGCCACGCTGACTCTGCGCCTCCGCCG
Organism: Cyprinella venusta; assembly: GCA_038021265.1. NCBI lineage: Eukaryota > Metazoa > Chordata > Actinopteri > Cypriniformes > Leuciscidae > Cyprinella > Cyprinella venusta. The sequence goes on from CM075871.1 coordinate 7,724,166, forward strand.
TACTGAAAATAATTGGCATTATCACTGACACTCTGACAAATAACCTTCAGAGGAAATCTGAATATTGCTGAGCACATTCTTCTGAGCGAGACACAAACACTGAAGAGTCAGGTCAATATCACCGGTTTCTGTTTTTGCTGAACTTCTGTGGAAAACAAGAGATAGTGTAGAAACAATGATGTGTTAATTTCCACTAATATACTTCATGCTTCAAGATTTACGTCTAGGACTTCTGTAATACCTGCAGAGAGCTATCCATTAATATTCTTATTCATCACAGTGGGAGTTTCGCTGCTTTGGCATGAAGCTAAAAAGTTTGAAATCCACCATCTTTGGTTAATGTCAAAACATCTACTGTAATATATTGATGTATCTGCAATATATATGTAAATATATATACACTACCGGTCAAGTTTTAGATCAGTAAGGTCTTTTATGTTTTTAAATGAAGTCTCTTCTGCTCACCAAGGCTGCTTTTTTGATGAAAAAAAAAAGACAAACAGTAATATTGTGAAATATTATTACAATTTAAAATGACTGTTTTCTATTTTAATATATTTTAAAATGTCATTTGAAAGCTGAATTTTCAACATCATTACTGTTGCTGATTACACATCAGTTTTCAGTGTCACATGATCCTTCAGAAATCATTCTAATATGCTGAAAAAACATAAATTATTATTTTCAATGTTGAAAACAGTTGTGTAGCATTTTCCCCCCCATGAATAGAAAGTTCAAAAGAACAGCATTTATTTAAAATATAATCTTTTCTAACATGAACTTTTGATCAATTTAACTCATCCTTGATGAATAAAAGTATTTTCTAATTTCTTTCCCCCAAAAATAAAAAAATAAATACTTACTGACCCCAAACTTTTGAATGGTAGTGATTAATGTTACAAAAGCTTTCCATTTCAGATCAATTCTGTTCTTTTGAATTTTATTCATCAAAAAATCCTGAAATAAAAATGTAAAAAAAAAAAAAAATTTTCAGCATGGATAATAATCATAAATGTTTCTTGAGCATCATATTATAATAATTTCTGTGTGACACAGAAAACTGGAGTAATGATGTTGTAAATTCAGCTTTGATCACAGGAATAAATTACACTTCAGTATATATTCACATAGAAAACCGCTGTTTTAAATTGTAATAATATTTAAGAATATTTCTGGTTTTTTTTTTTTTTATCAAATAATTGCAGCCTTGGTGAGAAGAGACTTATTTTAAAAGCACAAAAAATCTTACCGATCTAAAACTTTTGACCGGTAGTGTATATATATATATATATAATTTATTCTATCAGAAAGCATGTCACCTTTTGAATGGCTGTCAATGGAAAAAGATGCTATGAAATTGTCAATATAAAATGAAACAACTTTTTTTAGCAGAGCCAAACCCTAAGCTCTTCATTTACTTTTCCATGGGATAATTTCTCACCTGAATTTTTCACTTTGGATGAAGTGATGCTTCTGGCTGTCCTCAGTCACTAAAACAGCACTGTAAATATTTACTCCATGTCGACTTTTATATAGACAGTTACGGGTTTGTGAGTTAAGTTTCAGGTCAATGAGGCAGATTTCCAACTCAGAACTAATAAACCAAACCCCAGCACCCAACTGAGACATTCAGATGAAATATACATAGACCATCTCACAATAATTAACCAGTCTTTTCATGAATTAAGGAAAGGCTGCATGAATATATAGAATTCACTTTCATTGCTTTCAGAGCTGTCTCGTGAATAAATATTTAATATGTTAAAGCAGAAGAAGGAGAAGGTTCGAGAAAAGGCTTGTTTTAATTTGTCCAGATCATAATTACTGGAAGAAAGGCAGGCCTCAGGGGCAATCGTGGCTAGCCCACATACCTACTTTTTTGTAGTTTGGTCTACGCCGGCGTCCTTGTATGTCTTGAGCCCACGTTCACCCGTCTCAGAGCGAGCTAATGAACTTCGGCTAGTCACAGTTGGAATGAAACCGAGCCCGTGACATGAGGGGGTCGCTAACTAATAAGAGGAAGCTTTGAATTAGTTGAAAGAGTTTCCACAAAATGAGAAGTGTGTGGAAATATAATTATTAAAACTCAGTGGCTCAAAGATTTAGTCTCAGCTTCACCTCAATGGACAATTCATCTGATTGGAACATCTGATTCCATTGTGTGGCGTATTTCAGCTCTCATGAGAAGCCGAAGACGTGCATGTTGTCCTCGATAAAAGAGGGAATTGGAGGTATCTCATTGTTTGTACCTTGCTGTGAACTCACCGAAACTAAGGGAGAGAGGAACAAAACATGATGGGCTTTGAACTCAACTGAAATTTATAATGGAGGCAAGTGTCAGAGTGTGGTGAAATATTCGTTTTATTAAATATGTACACAAGCTCTAATTTTAATTTTGTAGTACAGCCGAGTGAAGCTGGCAAAGACGGATAATTGGACAGTGTGACAGAAGCACACGTTTGAAGGGTGATCGAGCTTTGAAGTGCACGCAGACACACAACTTACAATCACTACTTCACTTGTCACTCTGGTTTATCGTCAGTTACTACTCATCCTGCACTATTATAGCATGATGATCTGTGATCTACAAAGTTTGAAATGGGGAATTGCAGGATGTTACAGTAAAGTTTAAAGTTCAGAAAACTATAGTACTTTACTTACATTCTTCTAAATTACTTTTATTCAAGTCAAAAATATTGCATAACATCACTGGATCCACTGTTCAAAAGTTTGTGGTCTGTAAGATTTTGTTTTTAAATGAGTGAATACTTTATTACTCCACAAGGATGCATTAAAATGACATTTATAATGGTTACAAAAGATTTCTAATTCAATTAATGCTGTTATTTTTCTATTTCTATATAAGAACATATATAAGAATGTTGTTTTTCATGTTTCCACATACACATTCAGCAGAACGGTTTTCAACATTTAGAATAATAAGAAAAATGTCTTGAGCTCCAAATCAGTTCAATACAATTATTTTTGAAGGACAAAAATGAACTTTGTCATCTTGTGGATAAAAGAATATCTAATAATATTTCCCAATATTATTGTATTTTTAAAGGGATACTCCACTTTTTTTGGAAATCGGCTCATTTTACCACTCCCCCAGAGTTAAACAGTTGAATTTTACCTTTTTCAAATCCATTCAGCCGATTTTCTGATATTTAGAAGAATATCTGGAACCAAACAGTTTCTGGTCTCATTGACTTCCATAGTAGGAAAAAAAATATACCATGGAAGTCAATGAGACCAGAATCTGTCTGGTTACTGACATTCTTCTAACTATCAAAAAATCATCTGAATACATTCGTAAACGGTAAAACCCAACTGTTTAACTCTGGGGGAGTGGTAAAATGAGCTTATTTCGGAAAAAAAGTGGAGTATCCCTTTAATCAAATACTTGTTCACAGCCATTTTGTCTTTTTCAAAACATGGTGCTGCAGTAGAGTTTAAGAAATAATCATTATTATTTCACATCATTTCAATAATTTTGCTTAGTGCCGCTGCTGACACACTTCACATCCTTCACATCACTGAGAAAGCAAAAGCTATTTCGGAAGGATCTGTAATTTGAATGTAAATATTTGCACACAAAGATCAGTGTAAGGAGTGAAAACATTGTTTGAATCCATACAGATTTTCTGTGATTACCTGAAAGAACGACTCACGGGTTTAAGTGTTGTTCTTTGTGTCTTTGTTATGTGGTTTGTGCCCCATCAGTGTGTCCCAGTGGCAAATTCGGCAAAGCCTGTGCTGAGATCTGTCTGTGCACTAACAATGGAACCTGCAACCCCATTGACGGCTCCTGCCAGTGCTTCCCAGGTTGGACTGGAGACGACTGTTCACAGAGTATGAACCAATTTATCTTTCTCTCTGTTTTTCGCCTCCTTTATTTCTCCCACTCTTTGTCCTACTACTCTGTCCCATTCACTTTCATTCATTTCTCTCTCATGGACGTCTCATGTCATAGTGCCATGTACTTAAATCATAACCACGTCCATTTTTCTTTGCCAAATACCCCACAAGCACCGCTGATGGAGATCAACAATTTCCTCAATAAATTACTTGATAGCACACTCTCAATAATTCACACCGCACAAGAGAGCGGCAATATGAAATAGGGACGAGAGCAACAATGTCCCGGAGAATTTATGGCTTATTCGCTTTTCTCCCTCCCCTCTCGAGCTGTTAATCTAACGCTGTTTGCTGTAAGTGAAGGGGTGAGGATTGGCTGTGGGAAAAGTGAGGGATTTCAATTATTAATTCCAAACAGTGACATTTTCAGCTTTAAATTGACTAAAAGGTTTAACTTTATACCGTGGCCACGGCTCTCATTTGAATGTGATTTTCGTCTTTGTTTTGGCTGTACCACATGTTTATTTGCAAAACATGCTAATTTTACATCAAACGCATCATTTTGTATAGGCCTGTAAATGTGCGTCAACACGTGTTTTATATTCGAACACAATACACATCTGTATCTGACGGTGTCTCTGGCTCCGCAGTTTGTCCCATAGGCCAGTGGGGCCCTGACTGCTTGAACTCATGTAACTGTCACAACGGAGCCCAATGTAGTGCCTACGACGGAGAGTGCAGGTGCAGCCTGGGCTGGACCGGCCTCTACTGCACGCAGCGTGAGTCTCCCTCACACACAAATACACTCACGTTCACTGTTATTACATGTCCAATTAAACAAATCTCTAATATACACATACACAAACACCCTCTCCCACACACTTCATGAACATAAAGTGAGACAGTGACATCTGTTGGCAGTATTTCAGAAGTGCACCAGAGAGTGACGTCCTGATGCCACAGAGTGCTCTTTAATAATAAATGCACATTTTTTCATGTCAGTCATTTAACTCATTAAATGACCTTGCTCAAGGCTTAAATCAAAAACCATCAGCATCACGCCTGCTAAAATCCAAATGCATCTTTCATTCATTACGTCAATCATTTCATGATCCCTCCTCTGCTGCCACTCTGTTTGAAACTTTTTTATAACGGCAGTGATATAAAGTCTCGAGGAGTGATGAAATCAGTTTGTGTTTTGCTGCAATGTTTGGCTTGTTATCTAGCCGCACTGTCTTTGCGTGCTTGTGTATTTATGTACCGTTCTTGTGTTTGTCCACGAATTGCTATTCGTGTCCGAGGCTGTTGTGAAAGGGGAAACAGTGCCGTGGCAATACATCTAAACTGAGTTAATGTTACATAAATTCTGGTAATTTGCCAAATTCTAATGTTTACGGCTTCTCTTACACTCTGGGTTTCCTGTTTGCCGGCCCCATCAGAATACACCAACTGTGTGTTGTGGGTTAATATGATGTAGCAGGGTATCTCTTTCCTTCAGGCTGTCCCTCAGGGTTTTATGGGCGAGACTGTGCAGAGGTGTGCCGCTGTCAAAATGGAGCTGACTGTGATCATATCACTGGCCAGTGTGCCTGTCGGACTGGCTTTATTGGGACCAACTGTGAACAGAGTGAGTGTTGTAGCCTTTATGATATGTGTGTTCTTGTGTTAGGGGGTTGTGAGAATGTCAGTTTGAAAGAGACCTTTAGCTGTGTGTGTGTGTTCCTCATCCACCATCTCAGGCAGACCATCACAACATTTATCTGAGTGCTTGTTTTACACAGTTTAGCAGTGATGTTTAGTTAATGGTGTTCGTCTGTGTTTTTGTACAGAGTGTCCTCCTGGGACATTTGGCTACGGCTGTCAGCAGCTGTGTGAATGTATGAACAACGCCACCTGTGACTATGTGACCGGAACGTGCTACTGCAGCCCGGGATACAAAGGAATCCGCTGTGACCAGGGTAACACTCTTTTTTGATGGGAAATTCCAAAATGTTATACTAAACGAAGGAACCGGATAAAATCTTTTGAGTTGAGCCTCAAAGTAACCACACAGCAAGTGCTTGGCAACCACATAGCAACACATTAACAACCAATTAGTCTGCAAAGAACACCCTAGCAACACATTAACAATCAGTTAGAGTCAAACATCCTGGGAACTACATATAAAAACACTAACAGTGTTTGGGAAAGTTACTTTTAAAAGTAATGTATTACAATTAGGGCTGTCAAACGATTAATCGCATCCAAAATAACAGTTTGTGTTTACATAATATATGTGGGTGCACTGTGTATAATTATTTTCTATATATAAATACACACACTTGCATGTATATTTAAGAAAAAAAATATTATTTATATATAAAATATTTATATTTATATATAATATAAATTATATATAAATCTATACACATTATATACATGAAAATAATTCTTAAATATATACAAGCATGTGTGTGTGTTTATATATAGAAAATAATTATACACAGTGCACCCACATATATTATGTAAACACAAACTGTTATTTTGGATGCGATTAATCGTTTGACAGCCCTAATTACAATATTGCGTTACTCCCTAAAAAAGGAACTAATTACATAGTTAGTCTTTAAAAGTAATGTGTTATGTTACTTTTGCGTTACTTTTTCTCACTTGGACTGGGCTTGATGTTTGTTTTTTTTATTTTCAAAAATATATACCAATCCCACAATGTACAATAATTTCAGAATTTTGTGACACTTCAAATGATGGTCGTTGTAGGGCTTCCATCCATACTCATTATCTAGGTGTGGATTCTACGTCTACCGTCATGTCTTCCATCTCATCTCATTTTATGTCTTCTCAGCCAATCATTGTGGAGAATGATTCTCTCTCAATAGCACAAGTTAACTTTCCCTTTGCATATTGTATGCAAAGTTGTATATCATAAACATGTCCTCTCTGTATGTTTTGCGAGAAAAAATGAAAAAGTGAATGTTCCTGTCGCGGCGCATAGGTCAGTTGTTTCCAAGCTGAGGTCGATAGTTTAGCAATAAAGTAATTTGCAGGTCGTGTCAAAAAGTTTTTGGTCTACTCTAGATAAATTGCTTAATTCTGTATGTTTGACTAGCTTCTGGTACGATATTTGGACATTTCCACTGCTTTCAGCTATGCTGCCATTCTGAATCACAAAACTGTCACTGGTTTTATTCATTTATGAATCTGCTTTTGTGTAAGTGAAATGTGTAAATGCGTGCTTACATTTACTCTGGAACTACAATTTAACCATCATGTTTACATAGAGCACACAACGCCTCTGTACTTACTCCTGATTTCTCTCAATGTGGGGACAGGAGAGCTATCAGTCAATACTGGGAAAGCAAAGTGTTACTTACATGAAAAATAACTCCCATTACTTGTAATGCGTCACTCCCAACACTCCACACCAACAACCACTCAAACCCTTGGCAACCACATTAGTCCATGAGCCAGGGGGGTTGATCTGTATCATCGGACCGGGGGGACAAATGCTATCATTGTTTTTTGACAAGATATACACCCCTAGTATTAGAAAAATTACAATAGCGGTGCAGGAGTGGTAGCAAAATCCCTTTTCCAGCTCAGGAAGTCACTAACCCCCTAAAATAAATTCTGTTTTTGAAATCTGGTGTATATCTTATTTAGGCACACGCTAGGTATTTTGTCAATATTCTAAAATATGTTGCTTGTTATCGTTGGAAAGGGTAATTTTAGGCTTTCATTTAAGCCTAGTTCTGAATCTGTCTGCCAAAAACAGAGGTCACATGACTTCTTTAAACCAAAAATAAAACACATTTTTTCACAATTTCCTGCTAAACTGTATGCTTTCTTTTATCCATGTGACATGAAAGAACACCAGGGACACAAAACTCTTCCACTTCAATACTTAAGGCACTCTGATGACTCAGAAAATGTATAATACACCCATACTATTTATTTGTGAGAGCCTTAAACTGGACTTGTGCAGTTAATAGAATAGAGCCAATAGAATGGACAAATAGAATACCCTATTAGTCCTATTTATTCATGCAATAAAAAGTATGGGTATATTATACATTTTCTGAGTAAAAGCATACAGTTTAAGCAGAAAGCTTTTTACCTTGCAAAAAATCACTGCGAGACGTTGTCCTCCAGATGATACCGATGGACCAAATTTGGGGCCCTGGCTCATGGACTACATGTATAAACAAGAAAATGTGAGTGGTGCACCGTGCACTTTTTGTGGTGTCTGCTATCGTACTTGAAACAAGAGATTAGCATGCATGAGAGAATTCTATTGTACCTGTACTTTTGGTAATGAGGTACTCTGATCTGCTCCATTTGATTTCAAAATAATCATATTCTGTGTCCCAGCGGCTCTAGTGATGGAGGAGCTGAACCCCTACACTAAGATCAGTCCCGCTCTGGGTTCAGAGCGCCAGTCGGCGGGTGCTGTCATGGGCATCATCTTCCTGCTTCTGATCATCATGGCTATGCTCAGCTTGTTTGTTTGGTTCAGGCAGAGACAGAGAGACAAAGGCCAGGACATGCCTAGCGTCTCATACACACCAGCCCTGCGTGTCACCAACACTGACTACTCCCTCTCTGGTGAGAAACTCCTTTGAGACTAATCATCAAATATTGAATAAGCTGCAATGAACAATTTAAGATGCATTTTTTTGCCAGCTCAGTAATTGACAGTAAAAGCAGCAGTTTCAGCATTGCATTATGGTTAACCTGGTTGCTACCACACTTGTCATACTGTAAGCTGATAACCTTGCTGAAGTATGTTAATCGTGTGGAAATACTGCATATCTATTGTCATTTTTTATGCCAGCTGCATAGATGCTAGTTTTATTGATTTGGCTATAAATGGCTCCATCAATTCTGTATCATGAATTTCTGTCCATTAAACTGCCCTTGTCTGCTTTGTTATTACCATAACAGGATGGCCATTATTTGTGTACTTGTATAGTGTGATATGTAGGAGTTTTGAACCCTGCTGTCTTGCTCTCTACCCTAGAAACATCTCAGAGCAGCAGCAGTGGCCAGTGTTTCTCCAACCCCAGCTACCACACTGTGGCGCAGTGCAACATCTCGTCCTCCATCACTAACAACCTGGACGGCACTCTCACTCTTAAGGTGAATACATTACGGTTACGACTCCATGTAGGTTTGGTAGTTGAATTATTTTTTAAAAATTATGGCAATTGCTCTTGTGCTTAAAATATTTCATAAAGAAATTTATGCTACAACATGACTCAGAAACAAGAGCAAGCTCTACATATTCACTTTGTATCTGTAGACTTATTTGTTGAAGGGATTAATTTGCATCAAGAGGAAATATTGATCCAAAGTTGGATATAAAGTTGTTCATTTTCAGCTATAATGTCGAGCTTTGACAAGCTGTGTGACATACGCTACCATTTGAATGATTGGGGTCAGTTAGATTTTTTTATTCAACAAGGATGCATTTAATTGATCGAAAGTGACAGTCAATACATTTATAGTGTATATATATATATATTATGTGATGCGATCTAGGAAAACCCATCTGATGTCGCGCTGGTACGTTTTCAGTAAGGTCTAAATATAGATTGAATGTCAGTTTTTTGTCAAAATTGGGTTTTGATACCTAATAGATACCTAATCTATGACGATTACTAAAACATGTGATATGAAAAAAGGAAATAAAAAAGGGAGCGCCAGTCGTCCCGCTAACAGGACGTGACCGTTAATTAAACCTGTTTTTCTCAAAATTCCATTTCTGAAAATCATAGCGATCAGCCGGCTTCAAATAACCATAACTTTTGCTACAGACAAATGATAAAATAAATAAAAACAGATTTGTAAAGGGCTTGAACCCAGCTTTAATAGGGTTTCAAAATCTGTAATATGTCAAATTTCACAATGTGGTGGGTTTTCCCAGATCGCATCACACACACATATATATATATATATATATATATATATATATATATATATATATATATGAAGAGTTCAGATGCAAAAGCCTCTAAGTGACATTTGAAATTTTCTTCTAGAATGATCATTTTTATCAAGCTTGTATATTTAAGTTCAAAACGTACAATATGTAATTTTTTTGGCCACCAGGGGTCACTCATTTCACATAATAACAAAGACGTACTTTGATGACGTCAGGAAAGAGCGTGGGCTCACGGGAGTTGTTGTCGCTGTCAATGACAACCAGCTCAGCTCATGACATGACATGATCGTTTTTACAAAATATACGGATATACGGCATCTCTCTGTAGATTTAGCTTGTCAAGAAGCTTTAAATGCATCCCCAATGTTTACCTGTGTCATGCTTCTCTTTTAATCGTTTGCGTTATTGACTGGGTTTGCGTTATGCATCCACTATGTGCTAAAGGGAATGTAGTGAGAGCTTGCGCCGCAGGTGAGGCGTTTATTTAGTAAGCATGAGCACGCTAAAGCGGGCACGTACATTCGCAACCTGACTCATATGAGTATTCAATGTGCGCGGCTCGCTAACAGCAACAGTTGGCTGATTTGAATGAGACGACCGGAACGGGGAGCGCTATATGCGCGAGCAGCACCGGGGGACAGTGCATCTCGTCTGAGTGAGCGCTCGTGAGCGGGCACGTGATTTACACGCATAAAAATACGTCTTACTTTTTTTCTTCGTCATTTTCTATGCTTTATTGGCGGTAGTCCAGTGTTCCCCTTTATGTTTGGTGGTTTCGCCGGGTTCCGCAAGGAAGTTAGAGAAAATAGAGGAGTCAAAGGTTATATGACGCCATAGACGAAACGGAAATAAAGAAACGTCCCGTTTCTTCGAATTAAACTATAAATTTCTCCGTATCTGAAAGTTGGTGGAAACTGTCGGGATAATGTAAGTACACATCTAATAGAAATATATAACATAGATACAGTTATTTTTGCTATTTTTAAAGCCGAAAAAGTACAGATTGTGGCTTTCAGTAATTTCACTTATATTGCAATGAAGATTACCTATTAATTGTCATTTAAGTGAAATAACTGAACTCAAATATACAAGCTTGATAAAATTGATCATTTTAGAAGAAAATTTCAAATGGCACTTGGAGGCTTTTGCATCTGAACTATTCATATATATAAATATATAAATTACTTTTTAAAATATATTGAAACTGTTATTTTGAAGCCTTGGACTTGGTTTTAAAATGTTTTGTTTTTCCTAAGACAGTAATTTTTAGATTATGTGGTCAGTCATGCCAGTGAGATACATTTTATATCTTAGTTGTTCTTAATGAAACCAAAAAAGTTCAAAAATCATTGCATTGCAGAAGTCTATCAGGACAATGGTCTTTCAGAGTGTCTGATGTTTTTTTGTCTCTTTTTCCCTTTAGAAAGGTGACAGGAACAGTTCAGAATGGAGAGCGTACTGCAATCTCAACGACCTGGGTCAGTGTACTCTCTTAATTTCTTCTCATCCCCTACTCAAACCATCTGTTCCTGTTAGACAAAAGTACTCATGCAATTTGAAATGGATCAGATATATCATCATTTTCTCCACTCAGCCTATTTTTCAAAACAAATAAGACATTTGTTCTCCGTTTAAGCACCAGAGAAGTAAACTACTTACTCATTCCTGGGGGGTTGCATGAACAGCAGACGGTGCTTTTGGCACTGGAGTAAGACCTCCGCCTGCTGTGTTTTTAATAAGCCCTTACTTTAGGTGGCACATCCATGTGGTGGAAGGTCAGGCCTTGCCTATATTATCCAAGGTCACTCGGACTAGGGGGGGAGAGAGTTCATTACCTCTCTGACACCCCATCCCAAGGCACCTCACCCCATTATGTCCACCTGCAAGTCTGCTGATAAGGCTTCGGCACAGCACACAAGACCTCAGAGACGAGGATGTACGAGGATGGGTATTTCCATCATATTCTACTGCAAGCCCATAGAGGAAGGAAGTGAAATAGGGCCAGTGACCACAAGTTTAAATGGATTTCACCTTGGACATTTCCCTGATTTCTTGATCACAGTGCTGAAGAGATTTAACTTGTAGATGACAGTATTTTTTATAAACGGGAAGTTATTTCAAAGAGTTATTTCAAAGAGTACAACCCAAAAGTTGTTACATTATGATGGAAATGACAAAAGTCTTCTTGATGAATCCTTCACTGTAAAACAAGGAATCTGTGTTAAAGTAAACGAGGACAGTTTTGCTTTCAAATCAAGTGAAAGTACAAACAGTCCTTTTCTTTGAACAGACTTAACTTCATTACATTTGTATAGAGGAAAACTCCATTTGAACAGTGAGCACACACTGTTACTCTACTGCTGTCATGTCCAAATAAATATTGCAGTGTGGGTTTGGTGCACTGTTTGAGAATTTCATTTATGGTACTTGACGTCACCTTTAAGGCATGTCTCACACTCTGGGTAGTCAGCTGAGAAACGTGATGAGTTGTGATGTGATTTAGTTAAAGGTTAACTCCTTGTACTCATAAGAGTGAGTGACTAGGTTGGGTATTGTTAAAGAGCTTGCTTTTGCTTTTACATGTAGGTGGATGGAAAGACCTTCCTTTCTGTTAAGTCATTCCTGTTCCTTCTGTTAATGACGTTTTTTTTTGCTAACTGCAATAACAATCTTAATCATAAAGTCAAATAATTTAACCATACAATAATACTAGGTCTTGCTTATAGCATGGCTGAGTCTCATGTTGGTTGGAAAAAGCTTCAGGAAATGATTGATTGTCCTAGAAAATATATTTCAATATTTATATGTATACAGATGTTGTAACGTTTCATTTAAATAGGCATGTAGCGTTAATTTAAAACAATCATATTTGATATAAAAGCTAAATTTAGGTGGAATTCGATAATATACATATACACTATCTTTCAAGAAATTAATAATTTTATTCAGCAAGAATTAATTTGATTTATAGCCTTTTACATTTACAATGATCTTTTGAACTTTCTATTCGTCATAGATATGATGGTTTCCACAAAAATATTAAAAAAGGATTAAAGGTGAAAAATATAAGAAGAAATGGTTCATGAGCTGCAAATCAGCCTGTCAGAATGATTTCTGAAGGATCATGTGACACTGAAGACTGGCGTAATGATGCTGAAAACTCAGCTTTGTCATCACAGGAATAAATTGTATTTTTATATATTTTAAAAAGGAAAACAGTTATAATAAGTATATAAGTAAATGCATATATATATATATATATATATATTTCCCATCATCTATTTATACTGTTTTTAAATCATGAATTTCTGAGAATGTGTTCATGTGCTTCATTAGGTGTATCAAGAGGAGACACACTTACACTGAGGGACGGCAAAACCACCCGAATGGCCAAAGGTAGTGACTATGTTGGACATTTGCTGATGTAATTGTGGACACTCACACTATACAGAAGATGTCCTTTTCCATTTTTGTCCCCTTAACAAGGACAACTGCATTTAATTTGTTTTTAAAAATGAAGAATGACTTTCAAAGATTAGTACATTCAGTACTTTAATACTACACTGGATGTGCATGACTCATTCGCAAATGCGTTACATTTTAAATGGTGTAAGAGATTTATAAATACTGTTCTGCCATCACTTCCTTCTTTCTATAAAGCACAACTTAATCACTTCCTCTATATTTCTGGCTGATGTACATAAGTAATACAGCCACCTCTATCTTTTACTCTCTCTACACAAACATTATATGTTAACTGCTGTAACAAGATTTTCCAGTCTAACTATCATTGGAAAAATTCACCCTGGGATGCTGTTTCTAAACTGTACATCATGGAAAGTGCTTATTTTGCATCTTTGCCGAGAGATTGTCTTGAACGCAACTTAATTTTCTTATAGCCCTTTGTATATGTAATAAGACTATTACATTTTTCTCTCCCTGAGGATGATGTGGTGATTACATTGCAATAAGATATCTTTTAATATCTTTTCTGTAATGTGTGTAGATTACATAAAGGCCTCCATGTGTAGCTCCAGCTCGTGCTCCCTAAATAGTGAGAACCCGTACGCCACCATCCGAGACCCGCCCGGCCTGGCCTGCAAGCACGCTGAAAGCAGCTACGTGGAGATGAAGTCTCCTGCACACAGAGACCTGACCTTCTGCTCCAGCACTAGCACAACCCTCACCACTGCCAGCAGGAACGTCTATGACGTGGGTGAGTCTGATCAAAGCAAATGAATACTTACTTCTCTTATATGAGCCCTGCTGTTTTATCATTTTTCTCTCTTTAAAGGATCTATTAATTTTTGAAATGTTTTAGCTCAAAAAATAAATAAATTGTCTGCACACTTGAGTCCTAAAAGCAAAATTTAATGCCAAGCTTTCGGTCATAAAACCATCCTCAGGCCAAGGCATCTGATATGTTTTAGCTTACATCAAGGGCATCCAAGATGTAGGTGTCTTTGTTTCCGCAGTATTTTCAATTTTGATATTTTTAGGTCAAACCGTTTGTATCAGTCATATAATGGAGGTCTATGGGGTCCACCTCAAAGAGCATGCACAGAGAAGTCCAAATTAAACATAATTTAATGACACGTAGATGTAAATACACACTGATGGCCTAAGACACAAAACGAGCGGTTTGTGTGAGAAAACGAACAGTATTTATATAGTTTTTACCTCTTGTAACCACAGCCACGTCCAAGTGATCTGAGGGCTGTGGTTACAAGAGATAAAAATGATATAAATACTGTTCGTTTTCTCACACAAACCGCTCGTTTCGTGTCTTAGGCCATCAATGTGTACTTATATCTATGAGTCATTAAATCATATTTAATTTGGACTTCTCTGTGGATGCTCTTTGAAGTGGACCCCATAGACCTCCATTACGGTTTGACCTGAAAATATAAAAATTGAAACTACTGCGGAAACAAAGACACCTACATCTTGGATGCCCTTGAGGTAAGCTAAAACATATCAAAAATTAATTTCAAAGTGATGGATTGTAGGGCGATGGAAGATCGGATAAAAACACAGCAGCTAAACCGTTTAAGGCCTTGTAGGTCAGTAGTAATGCTTTGTAATCGATACTAAACTTAATAGATAACCAGTGCAGAGATGATAAAATTGGTATCATATGATCATATTTTCTGGACTCCAGCAGCTGCATTTTTGGACTAGTTGTAGCTTTTTTATTGAGGATCTTTATAATGTAATGTACACCATATGGAAAGCTATGCGTTAAAGATTCAGAGAGAGTTTCAGAAATCGAGCTGCTCACCTCTGGCAACCTTTCCTTCCCAGAACCGACAGTGAGTGTTCTTCAGGGACCCAACGGCCTGGCGACCGGATTCTCCCAGAGTCCTTACGACCTCCCGCGGAACAGCCACATTCCTAGCCACTACGACATCTTGCCCATGCGCCACAGCCCCACACACACCCCACCCCCTCCAGAGAGCCCCCCGAGCTCCCTGCTGTAGAACCCAGGCCTGCCCCAAAAACACGGGACGCAAGACTGGCAGTTCCCAGACCTCGTTTTATTACAATCTCAACCTCTCTCTCTCTCTCTTCTTATCTCTCTTCCTCTCCAACACACATTCAAGTACAGATGCATGAGTAGATTATACTGGACATGACACAGGTGGAGACCATATTCCTCTTTCTGTTGAGAAATGGACTGTATACCAGAACAGTCCAACATCTCCAGATTTGGACACCAGCGATTATTCATCACCCCCTCTCAGAGACTTTTTTTTTAAAACAAGCTTTACATATAAAATCAGGAAATACAAGGGTAGAAAAGCATTCTTTGCTTATAGGTCTATGAAAAGACATTTGGAGGGAATAAAGGAGCATTCGAGAGGTTTTCATGGAAACATACTCACTATGTTGATTCTTAAAGACACTGGAACAGATAATCAATGCGACTCAATGGTCCAGAACTTTTAATTTGGAGTTGGCAGTGGTGGTGACAGTGAGGGGGCAGACCTCTTTTTCACCCCGGAGCGTTTAGTCTGGACCTTAGAGACAAAAGCATGGTTTAAAATAAGAAATATTAAGATTTCTTATTGTGTAAAGACGGTTACCGTTATGAGGAAGTACCGACCAGGACTTTATAATACTGTACATTCGTCTACCACTCAGAAATATTTATAAAAGTTTATGAGGAGAGCCTGGGGTCAACATGAGCTCTGTGATACTGTACAATGCTCATTTGTGTAACAACCTGGTGCTTTCTATTGTACATAGACGTTTATGACTGTTGCTATCAGTGTGTATGTCTTAAGAATTTGAATTAAGTTGTGAAGCTAACAAGTTTAGTTTTTCTTCTATGTATGTTTACATTTTTAAAACTTTTGTTAGCAGGCCTTGAAAGGTATTATTTTGTGGTTATGTATTTATGATGTTTATTTATACCTTGTTTGTGCAAGTGATGTTTTTCTTTATGGTGTAAAAGTTAAACATATTTAAAAGGGGAGGGGGGTAGCATGAAAAAATGATTCCCATAGTGACCAATTATTTTCATGTGCTTGTGCTATTTGTGCACAGTATTAATATATAAAGTCGACATTATATGTTAGCTCTTATGACTAAATAGACTCATACGTGTCTTAAAAACAGTATAAATAGATTTGGAGACATGTCGCTTTCCTTGTGTTTCAGTTTGTTTGGTGATTATAGCTTTGCAGCTTTGATTTGAGTGGCTGCGTAACATCATAATAGCAATAACATAGTGACAATCATTCATAAATAAAAGGGGAAAAAACATTTTATTATTATTTCATCAATCCTATCAGGATTATTTCATCAATCCTATCAGTTCTACAGCTCAGTGTTTCCTCATGCACTTTTATGAATTGTTCAAGATCGCTGTTCAGTTTATTTAATGTTTTTACTGTTTAATTCCTGGTTTACATGAAAAAAGTCCACATTTTTGTAAGCTGTCAGAAGGTTGATTAATCACGTTGTTCGGCTGTCATATTTTTGTGTAATAACCACTAGACTGTATTATAATTGACTCTCTTAAACTAAAGTGATAGCAGCTAGTTCACTTTGAAATTAATTTTTGATGTTTTAGCTTACCTCAAGGGCATACAAGATGTAGGTGTCTTTGTTTCCACAGTTTTTTCAGAAGTTTTACCTTTCACTAAACATATTTAGATATACGGGAAGGTAAAGCTTCCGAATCTTCGTCTAAACAATGCGTGTCGAAGACGCGCGAAAGATCACTTCCGGCGTAAAGTCTGGAGACGGTTCAGTTCGATTCAGTTGGACATGGACAGAGGACATGGACATCTGATTCAAACCAATTCGACGGCTGTTAATAAGAGGTAAAAACTATATAAATGCTGTACGTTTTCTCACACAAACCACTCTTTTCGTGCCTTAGGCCATCGTACTTACATTCACGAGTCATTAAATCATGTTTAATTTTGATTTCTCTGTGCATGTTCTTTGAGGTGGACCTCCTAAAACTGCATTATAGGACTGACAGACAACAACGTTTTTGGTTTGACCAAAAAATGTCAAAATTGAAAATGCTGTGGAAACTATAAGAGACCTACATCTTGGGTGCCCTTGAGGTAAGCTAAAACATATCAAAAAATAATTTCAAAGTGAACCATAGACATATACACTAGACCTCAGCTTGGGGCTCTAAGCATGCGTCAAAACCGCCGCCATCTTGGAACAGGGGTCTTGTCATATGAAGTAGCTAGGTAACGCTGCTATCTCTGGCTTTACTTCGAATTCATTGATGGTGGCGGACTTTTGTGCAGCGTATGATGTTCACGGATGAAATCTGAACTAGGAAGAATGTTTTTTTAAAAACAAACAAAAAAAAAAATTCTTTCTGGAATCAATGATAAATACATGTCTGACCGTTGGAACAAACCAAAAAAACAAGAAAAATCGCATTCATGATGATTTATGGTGATTTTATTTCCGTTAGACCTGTGTCTACTACATTGACACTGATGCATTAAAGTGGAGGGGCTCCCCTGTTTCAAGATGGCGACTCTATTGACGCATTCGTTCCAATGAACTGCCGTAGCCAAGGTGAGGTCTAGTGTATATGTCTATGAAAGTGAACTATCCCTTTAAGGTTAATCTTTAAAACATGAATAGTTTCGTGTATTTTTAAGCAAACCCCTAAATGAATAGTTTATATTGTTAATTATAATGTTGTGATGCTAGCTAGATATATTTAGTGTTTTATTTATCTAGAAACAAAACAGTGTAGGATTTTGATATCGCTCATTTACCATGAAAATAATAATTTGGTGCGTCTGCACTGAACTTCATCTGTCACGTATAACTGCACCCTTTTAAATAAACCAACCACTTTTACTATCTTTAGAAATCAGGACGTTGTGGCCATGCCTTAAGGAACTGAAATATAAAATAAAAAAAAGGAATAAAGTAACTGGGCATAATGAGAACTAAGCTAAGAAAGGTTAAACAATATAGAAGTAATAGAAAAGCTTTGAATTAACTACATATTTTATTTGCTCTTTTAAATTGGAATTACAGGTGACAGAGTAATAGTATAATCATAACAATACAAAATAAATCACAGTACAGTGCAGACAAAAGAAACAAAAAAAAAATAAGGTTCTCGAGGCAATACGTGAAAGATCCCACAGTCAGAAAAGTAATATCTGGGTAATCTTACTAGGACACACCAGCTATGTGCAGTGCATGGGCAGGTCATAGTCGTGCCATCTGTGCCCTCACATCATTGGCACTGGCCCCTGTTAGCACCAGAGACCCCTGCCTCTAGACTAGAGAACAGTCATACAATCACAATCTGGGTCCTAAAAGAACAGAAACGGACCCTGACGCTTGTATAATCACCAGGTCTTTTCCTCTCGATGGCGATAAGTACTGTATGTGCTGCTTATAAGATATAGGAGACTCACTAAAAACAGTCAAATGACTAGCATGCAGTAATGTCGGTTCTGTCTGATTCAGTAATTACATTGCAGCCTTTAAGGGCCTTCAATTCCACCTGGAATGCGTCCTGATACTGATGGGAATGATCTTAGCAAACTATGTTGTTTTACCTAGTAGTGCTAGGGTAATTAAACTAAAAGGGATCGATGAAGAAAAATAAACCACTGCTGAAGTCTACGGTATTCTCCCACCCCGAGGTCACCCGTGTTGATGACCGTAATATAACATGCATTATTAGTTCAGTCTTTCAGTAAATTTTATTAGACAGCCATTAAGCGAAGACGAGCATCACAGCTTGTGGTAGTTTCCTCATCTGCTGGAATCAGGACAAAGACTTTTTTTTTAGGCTAAAACACATAATACATTCATAAATGATCACACTGTGTCTCAACGCTTAAAGAGTCCCATCACTTCGCCACCAAGATTAAAAGGCTAACAACTCGATTCAAGTGACTACCACGGAATAAATACAAGTTACAGGTCTTATGATCATTAACTGTAGTGGCGGGAGATATTTTACATTCAGTGCAATAAAAACAAAGAGAAAGTATCCAGTCTATTCCCTAGAGTGCTCTCATGTGATGCGGCCGTCAGCTGGCCGCTATTCACTGCTGCGTGTTTTTCCTGTTCCGACTTTAACGACAGAGCGTGACCTGCAAAAGTACAATGGGTTGAGGTTGCGATGATAAGAGATAACATTACGTTTAGGGGAAGTCTTCCCTCATTTCATTCTGAATTGGTCTGTGGTAGTGTTTCAAAGAGAACTTGTGCCTGTTTGGTAGTACGAAACAATCTTTCTGCATTTATGACATCAATTCTTGTTTATTACAAATTGAACTTTTGCTATGCGAAGACAACAACTGAACGGGCTGGTAACACAAAAAGAAAGGGTCCATAATGGACTACATTACAGTGTGATTTTAGCGTGTGATGAAGGCCTCTCCGCACTGGCACGGACAGCTGAAGAGGTGTTGCGTTTTAAGCACATGCATGAAAGCGTCCGTGTAATGTTCCGTCAAAAAAGGCACTAAAACCACTATTCTACCTCGATGCAAGTGAATGGCGAAGAGAAAACAGCGCAGTAGCTATGTGCCTTAAGGCCTCTTCCATTGGCCTGATGGTGAAATCGAGAACGTGATGCGGTGCCGCCCCGTGCCGAATGCATGAAGGGAGCGTACATGCAATGAGAACCACACTCGGAAGATGGCTGAAAGGTGAAGACTGTGGTCTTTGGGCCCTAATCGTCATCTAACATCTATCAGGTACATCATCTCTATACAATCACAACATTAAATATAGCAAAACCTCCAATACTGCACGTTTCTCCCCTCCACCCCAGAGACAAGGGGGGGCTGCTACTAAAGACATACATGAGCGAACCTCACACGTTTGCGAATGAAATTATATATTAAGACATTTCAGTGAAGATCGGCACAAATGATTATTAAAATTCGGCAATATAAAAGCCTACCATGGCAGGAAGGAGGGAGGGAAAAAAACAAGCTTAGTCCAGACTGCAGGTGGTGACCCTTTGAGATTCCAGCTTTGGAACCAGCCTCTGTGCTCAAGCCTAGTTGTGCAGCTGCATCTCAGACCCAAAGCAGTCTTGAAGGGGGGAGGGGAGGGGGGTGTTGCAGGTGGGTGGTTGGGGGGGGGGTGGTGGTACGGGTGCTGCTAGATGCTCTGGCAGCACTGCATCTTTGGTTTATTCTCAGTAGGTTGCACCTGGATGGACACTACATTGTTGCTAGGTGACATGTCATTGTCTCGGCGGTCGGACATCTGCTTTTGGGATACGATCCGATAGATTTCTATGGGACAGAAGAGAATATTGATGTTAAGGCACAGTGACAACACGAACTGGCAATGAATGTGGACTTTGTGTTGCCGTAAAAGCCTATAAACCCTACAGTTATTACCGGACGCAATTACAGCATTGCAACTGACTGCGATGCCTTTGAAACATTTATTATTTGTTCTGCTTCTGCAGATGCCAGGAGCCAAACAGAGGAGCAAAAGACCACGGAGACTCTCTATTGCAGTCACGTCAGGCTAGAGAAACCTCCTCGACCAAGTCAGGGCTTTTGATGAGTCATTCATAAGGATGTGGCCTTCAGCCAATCATTCACAATCTTCCTTTTTTATCATTTTAAACATTTCCTCAAGCCTGTTTAGTGTTTTTCGTCATTTGTCATTGTACATAAATAAAGGTTTATCATCCTTAACCTTGTACACTGATAAGTATCCGCTACACGTGCTGAAACGGTCATTTGCAAAGCACATGACTCACCAGTCAGGATGGTCTGAAAAGCAGTCTCTACATTGGTGGAATCCAAAGCTGAGGTCTCTAGGAAGGACAGACCATTTTTCTCTGCAAACATGGGGGACATAGGCTACATTAACGTTCATGGTACACAAAGAAACCGAACAAATGAATGCCCTGGCTATACACACTACAGGAGTTAAAGGTCCACTTATTGTAGATCTAACCTGCAAATGCACGTGCTTCGTCGGTGGGCACGGCCCGGAGGTGACGCAAGTCGCTTTTATTGCCCACGAGCATGATGACGATATTGCTGTCTGCATGGTCTCGGAGCTCCTTAAGCCAACGCTCCACATTCTCATAGGTCAGATGCTTGGCGATGTCATACACTAGGAGGGCCCCCACGGCTCCCCGGTAATACCTGTACATCAACAATGATTCAATCATCCAATTAAGTTTATCTACATAATAGTTCATCAGAATATAGAAAATTGCTCCCCCTCTGAAACAACTTTCATTTCTGACTGACATCATATTTGACTTTACTCAAACTCTTTATAAAGTCAGGTGGATTCGTTCTTCAAACAACAAAAAATCATTCCGAAAGTGATTTCAACAATATCGTTCCTCTGTGCTGTTATCATTTATCTGTTGTGTGGACTTCCCTAAGATCATTAAAAGTTTATAGAACTGACAGTACTTGGTGTGAACGAGCTTTTAGACTTTATCAAACAAAACAAATTTGTCCATAAACTAAGTAAAATGTCAATTGGTATCTGGAAGACACTTACGCCGAAGTGATAGCTCGGTAGCGTTCCTGTCCAGCTGTGTCCCAAATCTGAGCCTTCACCGTCTTTCCATCCACCTGAATGCTCCGTGTAGCGAATTCTACTCCGATAGTGCTTTTGCTCTCAAGGTTGAATTCATTGCGGGTGAAACGAGAAAGAAGGTTACTCTTCCCCACACCAGAGTCTCCAATTAGGACCACTTTAAAATAAAAGAAACATCATGGTTTATATTTGATAACACCATAACCTAGTTATAACCTAGCCAATCTTCAGTTGTGTTTAATGAACAACGGTCTTGTGGGTTTGGAAAAACATGAGAGTGAGAGGATGACAATTTTAAATATTGCTTGAACTAGCCATTTAAATAGGAGTGTGAGTGATAAATTAAAGACATCTCAGTCTAAAATAAAATATAGGAACAAACCTCACGTTTGGAAACTATCTAAGCACTTATGACACATAACATAATTTAAAAGTGAAGTACATTTAAATAAGTTTTAAAAAGTCACAATGTGGGAGACATGACCATTTTTGGTAACATTCTTGTGCGACAATGAACTTGGTGGATAATTTATGCTATTCTAGGCTAATTTGACGATTTATTTATAACATCGAACATGACTAAACTAGATTAGAGAGGTTGTTGATCACTATGATTCACGTTAGCACGTCGTTTCATGATGACAACATGGAGCGAAACCTCAAACTTCGAGAACAATGCGTTTCAAAGATGACTGAATAGATAACAGCTTGTTTTATGGACTTATTATGAAATGATAAATTTCACATTATTTCATGCTAAAAAGACAAACAACGATAACATAAGCAAAGAGAGGTCGCGTCAGCTGATACCTTGTATTTCCTTAAAAATACCAGTAACTATACGCTGACACAAATAATTGTTTTTAAGGACAGTTCACCCAAAATATGTTAATGTTGTTCAACCAAAACGATAATATTTTTGTCGGTGGAACACAAAAGGAGACGCAAGGCAGAATGACAGCCTCGTTCATCGTTCACTTTCATTGTATGGAAAAAGATATAATGGAAGCATACGGTGGTTGAAGTTGCCCCAAATATCTCCTTTTGTCTTCCACCGAAGTCAGTCGGTCATACAGGCTTGGAAAAACATCTGGGAATACAGGCCGTTTCCCATTTCCGCCTGCTCCGTTAAACCCCTCCAGCGACAGTATCAGCTAACTTCAGCTAGCCGCTTCAAGGTGTGGTCCGATCTTGGGGAAACTGTGCTTTATGTAGTCAATTAACCAACATCTGTATAGACAGAGTGCGGCGTAACTGAGTAATATAAGACTAAAATGATACTATTCCAGCCGAGGAGCATGAGTTTGTTTTGGGCTGTTTGACGTGAGCTAGCCGGTTAGCTGGCCTTTATGTGTTTAATATAAAACCACACTATCTAACAAAAACCACAATGATCAGCGCCGCTTTAACTTATATAGTCCACGCAAATGTTGTATATACTAACCTTTAAACAAGTAGTCATATTCGTCGTCTCGCGTCCCCATTTCGATTAAAACAAAAGCGCAAACAATGGAAGAATGTGAAGCAAAAGTGTAGCCGACCCGTCCCTGTCCTCTCCGCTACTGCACTGCAGTGTATTTGTGATTAGGCAGTAGCCATGCTAACAGGTTAGCAAGCAGGCGAACCAGTGAGCGTCCCCTGAAGTGTTCCGGGTTAGGGCCTTTACAAGCTGTCAAAATAAAAGCCCTATTACAATATTTATTTTATTTTATATGGCAGTATTTCTGTATGTGTAAATGTATTGTATAGCTTGTTTAATGTATATTAATAATCTATAACTATAAAACAGCTAAATGTTTGTGGATCGTGCATTGGTGTTTAAAATGCTAATGTTTTAATATGAAACGTGCTTTTGACAAACAGAAAAACACAGTCCCAGTCCCGCATATCATTGTGTTCTTAGGAGTTAGTTTTAATTTAGTCTTGAGGGTTATTTAAGTCACTTTTCCGGGTATAGTGGTGTGAAGGAAATAAAAGAGCTCATTCACATAATAAAAAGTTATTAAAACTGTAGATTTCCATTCTCTGATAGGGCGGTTCCATGGTGTAATGGTTAGCACTCTGGACTCTGAATCCAGCGATCCGAGTTCAAATCTCGGTGGAACCTGTGTTTTTTACATTTTTAGAAACTGGTTTTCCTGATAATAGTTAAGCCTTGTGCGTTCTTATGGACAGTTTTGTTTTTCGATCACTTTGTCTGCATAATGCTAACTGTATAAAATTTGAAATTTATTGGAATTTTACTATTTCACCACCATTTCCCTTAAAAAACTAAATTTTGCACTAGGTAGCCTACGAAAAATGTCCCCATTGAAACCCATGTAAACTGCCATTTTTAATCCCATGGCCATTTAACTATAAAATAATGCAATCTTTGTTAAGAGGCTTTCATTCTGTTTGCAATGCTTCAGAATAAAATGTTTTACGATTTTGTACCAGATGGTACCATTTTTTTCAGGTTTGGCCTATAAAGCAAATAATCATTTTATTTCTGTTTTCTGCTTCTGCATGGAGCCAATTGCTGACATCCAATGGGGAAAATCTGGTACTGGGTCCAAAGAGGTTTTATTTGTCTAAATATTTGTCTATTTGTAAAGAGGTTTTATTTGTCTAAAGTAAAAGCATTCTGCTAAGCGTCTTACAATATTCATAAAAAATAATAATTCCCTACGACCACTAGGGCGCAGTGTTGTGCATATCTTCAGTCAAACAGAAACACCAAAATGGTTGAAATGTATTGAACACGTGATTGCAAGGAGTTGTGCTGTTGCAGTCCCCTATGTTTGCAGTGGGGATGGGAATTGGGAAAGTCCCCATAATTCACACTGACTCAAAATAAAAATTTGTATGATATGAACAGAGATTTCATCTCATATTACCTGTATGTAGGCTAGATATGTCATTCATATTGAGTGGATAGTTTGAAAATGTCAAAACATTTTAAACACAGTCTGAACCTTTTGATGCTGCCAAATCATTTTGTGATTATGTCACATTCATAACTGGTTTCATAGCAACCAAACCTGTGACTCATAATAGACAACCATATGCATTTCCTGGCAATGCATTACCACACATGTTTTTAATGCCAATTTCAGTTCTATTTAGCTAGCCAGCCCTTTGCTCATACTCTGTTGAATAGCCTACAGATTCATTTATTCCAATTATTATTATTTTGTTTTTTACAGTTTTCCTATTAAAAGCTCTTAGATTACACAAAAAGTATGACTGTCGTTATAATTATGAGAAGGTTTTGTACTTTTAGATGACTATCCCAGCAAAGTTGTGCGATTTGAAGTACGGTTTGCTCCCTTTTTACTTAATTTTTCATATTACATAACCCAGACTCATATTGCAGGACTTTATCTAGAAGCTCTGCTGAACCTTAGGACTGTAATCAGCATTTTTGATGTATGTTCTGTAAGTCTGACAGTAATGTTACTGGTTGTTGACTCAACTTTGAAAAGAATCATCTGTTGGACAGTTGGGGGGTTTCCTTCACTGCAAAACTTTATGGTATTTTCCTCTTAGAAATTTCTTAAGTGTAAATAAATGACAAATAATGAAATAAATTGTATTCTAGAAATATATTATATCCTATTAGAAGAATCAAAATGTTTTATGTAGAATTAACTTTTACAGTTCGAAAGTAGGCCTACTTTGCAAGTCGATGATGTTTTACTCATTGCATAAAATGACTAGATGTCTGAAATGGAAATATTTCTTAGTTCACTGGTCAAAATAGTATTAAAATCGTACTTGTTCTATGAATTAAATATTGGAAAAATACATTTTGAGTGCTAAAGGTACAGCCGAAGTTATGACTTTGTAGGCCAAATTAAAACACAATGGCTTACAACTTGATTGCAATGTATCGGATCCACTGAAGAGATTGATGTGCAACTTTGCAATCAAAACCCTTGCAAATCCAAGAAAATGCTTTTTAAATAGCTGTCCACTAATGACCACAAAGCGTTAGTTCATTTTCAACAAAAATGTCTGGTCAACCTTCTTTAGAATCCTCAGAGTCTTAAAATGCTTACATTTTTTTGCAAAAGGTTTTTTGCAAAATGCATTTAACCAAACAATGTCATCCACTTAGCCTATTTGAATTAACATTTCAAGTTTGGGTTTATTAGTTATTCCAGTCAAACACAAGCACACAGTAAAACAATAACATTACTTCGGCTCCTCAGGGAAGTTATACACACACTGAGGTAGACACAAACGGAGTACACATATGCAACACATAAACCAATTTTATGCTACATGCATGGTAGATTAAAAGTAAGCCATCTACATTTTTGCCATAATTTTGCAATTGTACTTTTCACTGCTTACATAAAGCCCTGACATATCGATGGCGGGCTGAAGTGCTAACATGAGTGGGCTGTGTATAAATTCTGTTTCAGACTAACACAATGTGCAGCCTAATAAACATAATTGCTACATATAAATGAAGAACCCTGGAGAGTCCTGTTGAAATGCACCGCATATTGAATGTCAATGGATCTCAAACAATAATTTTGCATGGCAGATCCCTGTGGACATCAACAAACTCTGTGGTACATGTAGTTGGAGGCCAGTGTTGGGTGTAATTAATTACAAAGTAATCTAATTACTGTAATTTAATTACTTTTCCCTTACTTTAATTTTTATGTAATTTAATTGTTACTTCTGGTGTATAGACTAAAGAACAAATCTATATAAAACAACAGAGGATTTAACATCAAAATGTATTTAATATTAAAATGTATGTTTAATGTAACCTCCTTTACACACTTTGGTCATTTTAAGAATAATCTATGCAATTGTAGATTGTTTATTTAAAATAATTAAAACATGTATGTTCTTAATTGTTACTGGTCAAGGTATAATACTAAGTAATCCAATACTTTTTATTACAGTAATCTAATTACAATGTTGAATATGTAATATGTAAAAAAAGAATATTACCAAAGTCTATTCATTACGTAAAGAGATTACTTTTTTGATGAAATGGGTAAAGTAATGCATATCAAGTCACATAAATTAGCCTACATAACTTTTTTCGATGTCAATGAAAATTACATTCTAATAATACAAATACATTTATTTACAGTCAAAAAAACCTCTAGATTAAGTATTTTTAAAAACAATATTCATTGTTTAAGTATGAATTGTTGCTGAAATATAGCCATTGATGCATGAGGTCCATTAGTGGACAGGTGATTAATCAGATTAACTTTGAACAAGCTAAAACAACATTTGTTCATTATTATGAGATAACCTTGCCAGAACATATATAAGCCAAAGTTTTGAGAACATTTCCTGTTAGCTACATATAAGTTGATGTCTAGTCTTGCCATTTGGGTGGCCGGCATGTGCCTTTGGAACACATAGGACTATTGCACGAGGGGCTGGTGGATGTCCTAATCCTTCTGATGTTTATGAGTTTGCACAGCCAGCTGGGTGGCCAGTCGGCATCCACTTAAAGTGCTTTATTAAATCATTTATCTGGGTTTAAGAAGTGTTGGCCAG
Source organism: Cyprinella venusta (assembly GCA_038021265.1). NCBI lineage: Eukaryota > Metazoa > Chordata > Actinopteri > Cypriniformes > Leuciscidae > Cyprinella > Cyprinella venusta. The sequence continues at coordinate 7,751,536 of CM075871.1, forward strand.
GGTGTCTTCTTGATGAAGAAAGCTGAAGCACTTTGAAGACTGTCCTTCAGTAGTTCCTGCACCTTTTGACCTCTGAACTTTCTAAACAAACATTCTCCCACCCTCACAGATGTTTTCTTCAGTAGAGTCGCATATGTCCAAATAGTTTTTCCAATTTCACCTCTTAAAAAGTCTCATTTTTTGTCAGTGGTTATTTGCCATATTGTCCACAGATCCTGCTATTTTGGGGTATTCGTTGCAGCAAGATATTTATGCTATTGTCAGTTAAGACACATTTTTGAACAAGCTGAGTTAGTTGAGGTTTCAGACCACCTACAATGGCATGGAACAACTGAGTCAGTGGCACATTTTGTTGGCAGTCACACCATTAAAAATCTCTCTCTGTCTTGTTAAGGCTGCATCACCTTTTTCAAAGCCCTGCTAGACTATCAGTGTAGGACCAGGTTTTGCAAACAAACTTGGTGAGCCCCTCAGGGCCTATAGCCTAGAGAACAGCTGTGCCTTCATAAACTGAACCATTCATAACGTGATATGTCCTCTCGCAATATCTAATGGCAATTATAATAGTACAAAATGGAATAAAATACATTGACTCGACATATTATGGAAATGCAACAATAAGTGGTCAATCGATATGGGTTTTTAATGGGACCAGTATAAAGAGCAGGGCGGCTGATATAATTGTAATAGTTGGGCCCAAATATCACTAAGAGTAAAAATGTATAATAAATAAAAATCCTTTCTAATACATCGAAAATAGATTTTTTTCACTACTTGTAGGCTAATATTTTCAGCTGAACAATAAAAAATAAACAAAAAATCAAGATATATTTAGAAAATATATTATACCAATATATATATATATATATATATATATATATATATATATATATATTTGTTAGTCTACTTGAAATAAAATAAATGTTAACTGAACTGAACTAAACTAAGCTAAACTGAAATAATAATGAATAAAATCAATAGCTAGGGTAACAAAAATGACAAAATCATTTAAATTTAACCGAAATAACTCAAATGAAAACGGAAAACATAGATTGAAAAGTATTAATAAAGAGTATAATAGTATATAGGCTATATGTCAATGATGCTAAAATACCACTGCGTCTCTTAATTGGCCAAATATGCTGAGTCTGTGTAGTCACTATCTCTCACACTTAAAACGGTGTTATTTTATCACTGTATCTTTAAGTCAAACACTTTTAAACACGTTCTGTCGATAATATTCAGCACCACAGGCTTTATATGGACTACCTGTCGGGACGCCCCCATTAAACCACAGACAGTCCCCGGAATGCTCAAATGACGTCACGGGTGCTGGCAGTCACGTGCCCCGTTGGCAGGTTTTGATAAGCGCTTGCGCGAGTCTCGAGCTGAGCGCATCTCTGAAAACGTATAGAGAAGATGAGGCACAACCCTCCCAGAGGGATTGTTTATACGTGATGGAGGAATAACTCATTTGTTTGATGAAAATGAATGGAAATACATAACTCCCATCTTCCGTTCTGTGATTATTAATCAGAATAACGGCGCGTGCTTCAATGAGCGTGTCTTCTGAATCGTCGTCCTACTGAAACAGTGAGTGTGCTTTGCTCATGTCTATTTAATGGTTACGGACATTTGTTTCTTCTAAAATTGTAAAGCGTCAATGGGTGATAAAACGATACATTTGAGGAATTTTAAAGCAAAATATTGTATAAACATGTAAGACTAACCGGAGGTGGAGTGGCACCTGTCATCACACGTCGATAATTGTGCGCTTGTTTTGATTCTGATCGTGTATTTACACACCATGTGATGGTAGTCATCACATAACACCATTTTTTGGTAAATCTAGAAATGTGTCCATTATTATAATTCAGGATTTTATCGTTTGATTTAAATACCATGGCCCTTATGATTTATGAATTATTGTAAGACTGACCAAGCCCAGCTGTCTGGATGCAGTATCATCTTCATATGCATTTATTTCACCATGTTCTCATGTTTGTTTATTAGTTAAGCTAAATGTGCAATTTTCTATTTTTACTTGCACCTAAAATGTATCTAAAATTCAAAAGATGATCTGTTTTCCTGCAGGGACATAACCACAATAGGCATTAAAGAAAATGTGTGCTATTCATAATTAGATCATATATATTTGCTCAAATATCAGAGTTACAAAGAGATTCATGCATTTTGTCTGATGAGATCATAATGTTGAGCAAACCATGACAAATTTGCAAAGGTATTTCAGAGGTTGCTCGAAGCATCCATCATCTACTTTGGAGATTTAGCTTTGATCCTGGATTTAGAGTCGGTTGTGATTTATATCTGGATTCAGAGAAATTCATGAGCTTGTCCTGATGTTGAAGTGTGATATTTGCCTGTATATCCTTTGCATTTCACGTCACGCGGCTGTAATTGTATATTTTGCAATTAATAAGTCTTTGCTAGACCAACTTTAGTAATCTATTTTAGCAAAGTGCTTTAATATCAATTGGGTGTTCCTTTGTAATGCATCATGATATTACAGTTTTTTTTTTTGTATGTTGAGACATTTTGACTAATAAAATTCTTGTTTTGTTTTATTTTCTCATCCACTTTGGAAAGCCTAGGCAGGATTTGTTTCAAAACTTTAGCTGTTTCAAGTTTGTCAAGTTAAATAAATACATTACTTTATAAAAGGTCTTAAAGGGATACTCCACTTTTTTTTTGGAAATAGGCTCGTTTTACCACTCCCCCAGAGTTAAAAAGTTGAGTTTTACCATTTTCAAATCTATTCAGCCGATTTTCTGATATTAAGAAGAATATCAGTAGCCAGACAGTTTCTGGTCTCATTGAATTCCATAGTAGGAAAAAATATGGAAGTCAATGAGACCAAACTGTCTGGTTACTGATATTCTTCTAAATGTCAAAAAATCGGCTGAATACATTCAAAAACAGTAAAACCCAACTGTTTAATTCTGGGGTAGTGGTAAAATGAGCCTATTTCCTAAAAAGTGGAGTATTCCTTTAACACAAAAGTTACAGTAAATGGAGTTGGAGAAGAATTACTGCCTGTCCTATACCTTGGTAAAGTCTCCTTGACAAAACATTTCCACATTGAAATAGCTTGCCTGCCTCCTCCTATCCAAAGTATGCAGATGTCTGCTTGTTTCCCGGCATGGTGCAAAGGAATCAAATGTCCGCCCTGTGTCTTAAGCAGGACCAGATGCTCGGCCAAATGTGCCGCAATAGTTCCCCTTCTTGTGTTTTCCTCCAGGCCTCACTGTTGTCCCAGAGCTGTGCAGTATGGAGCCTGTTGGCCCATGGAGCGCTTACTCAGGGCCACAGCCCATAGCTCCAGCACAGCTGGATAAGATCATGCTCATTTTTATGGGCAGACTGTTAAATTGGCTTATCCTGTGGCTTCTACACGCTACAGGTTGCTGAAAGAAGGGCAAGGCGTATTGTGTCAACAGCCGTGAGCATGCAACAGCTCTAGATAAAATTATTGGAAAACGGTGTTTTGTTTGGGACTAGGCTTTTTCCCAGATATGATGAGTCATGCAAAGCTACTCTCTGTGCTGAAGAGGTTTTAAAAGCATAGTTCAGCCAAAAATGCCGTCATCTCTTATTCACCCTCAAGTTGTTCCAAACATGTATGAGTTTCTTTCGTCTGCTGAACACAAAAGAAGATATTTTAAAGAATGTTGGTAACCAGTTGACGGAAGTCATTGACTTCCATAGTAGGAAAACAAAATACTATGGAAGTCACTGGCTACCGTCAACTGTCTGGTTAATATTCTTCAAAATATCTTCTTTTATGTTCAGCAGAAGAAAGAAACAGATTTGGAAAAACTAAAGGGTGAGCAGGCTAAATGGTGACAATTTTTGAACGAACTAGTCCTTTAATGCCATGAGCAAAAGTGTCAAATTCATTTTAGGTCAGGGCCCAGATTGGGCAAAACATCACAGTGAGATATATATTTTTTTATTTTGAATATTATATATTATTATAATATTAGGTAATTCTATTTTAAAATTAAATATATATAATATATTATTGCATATGTTTATGATGTTTTTTATATGCTGCTTTAATTCGGATTTAAAAAGAAATTAGCAATCGAAAAATAAATGGACACAAATATTGTTTATCATTTGCTAAATAATGCATTTATATATATATATATATATATATATATATATATATATATATATATTTTTTTTTTTTTTTAAGTAATTTTAGTTTATTTGTTGTGCACAATTTTTTTATTTCTGGATATTGTGTAAAGTAGTAATAAATATTTTTTTCTTTTGTTTTTTAATGGACCAGTACTTTGTGTGCAAATCTAAGATCACATCACAACCTCTTAGTTGCAACTTTCAGATTTTGCTTTCTATGCTGGTCTGGAACTTGTCCAGTCATTTAAATGGGAAAAAGGAACCATCGATCTCTTACTCTAATTCTTCGGAATGATGAGTATGAAGTTGGTGAAGGAGTTCCTTATTTGTATGGCTCACACACGCAGTGTAATTTTCTTTCATGACTTCTCCATGAATTTCCTCTGCGTAGGACGCATTCGGGTATCTCTGATGTAAGAGCCATTTTCAACACACTTCCGGGCAATTTTCAGTCTCTCTTTTTGACGTTACCATGGTGTTTCTCAATATTGGAGCGACTTCCTACGAGTTGTCTGAAAAGTGTTGAGTCAGTGCAAGAGTGTCTATAATTGCATCACATAACGATGAAATGTGCCCCAGGCCTTTCCAGTGTACAGCGTGCCTGACTTTAATATTATAACTGTGTAATTCTCTGCAATTTTATCCATATTTGCCTGGAATTTAGCTCTAACCTGTCAATTTAAGCTTGCCTTTCTTTTCCTCCCCAGCAGTTGTTATTTAACTGTTGACGTGTGATTGTGAGGTCCTTTATTGCATCATTATCTAGCTTTTTTATTAGTTTTATGTAAGTATTTTCTTTCCCCCTTGCATTTTAAGAAGAATGATAAATATTCACTGGTTTTTCTTCATGGTTGCCATGGTGAGGATTATAATTTCTTTCTTCTGATGGTGGAGAGGGCACAGCCAGCCTCTGCGGATGGCGTGGTTGTTGGACCGAGAGATTATGTCTAAATATAATCCTAAATCTCTCACGTAACATGTGACACATCTGCTATGTTTTCTTCTCAATCTGTCTGGAGAACATTACATGGTATCTTTCTAGAACAATGTGGGTGTGATTAGATCTTGATGTCTTCGATTGTTTATGCAAGCACTTTGGGATTATGTTTGCTTTGTGTGATGTTGTTGAGCAGAATATGTGAAAACGGCCACAGTCGAGACATCTGGAACAAAGTGTGCATCTTTGTCATTACTGGACAAGGCACAGAGAGAGTGTTGTAGAGACTCCTCCTTTAAAGCCAAAAGGTTTATGAGGATGAGAAGGATTAGAGTTTTAAGGCCTGTATTTATTCTCAGCATCTAACTGGGATCATGAAATCTGCCGATGACTTGTCACCATTTCCAAAATGGTTGATTAGAAACAGCAACTTCCCGTTTTACCCCGTCAGCACAGCATCACCGGTTCCTCATTCGACAAATTTCTTCACTTCAACACTTCGTCACGACAAAACAACTAGTCAGTAGGTCAGTTTCAATTCCTAAGCTCTTAAGCCGTGTCCCGTGACTCTGTTGGCCATTACTGTAAATCACAAAGAAGCCATTTGCTATAAAGCTGCAAGCCATCAATGACCTTTCAGATGGTGTCTGTCTGCTATCATGATGACTACTATGGTATATGGTTTATTTTTATGTTAGTACTTGTTCAGGGAAAAATACTACTGCTGTTTACTAATTCCAAAGTAGAGCCAGACCGATATATCGGCAGGCTGATATTATCGGCCGATATTAGGCATTTTCCAAACTATCGGTATCTGCAGTTATAATGGCCGATAAATTAATATTTTAAAAATAAAAAAAAACGGACGAAACATGCTTGAACCATGTCATTAGTGTTGGTTAGTTTGTCCACCAGAGGGCACTCTACACTGTCCCGAGTTGGTCACGAGACTTGAATAACAATTAAAAAACACCCCCAACTCAAATAAGCATGAAAAATTTGTGACTATCATGTTAAGTTTTGCTGCTGTTAAATAAGCCGAGAGTGAAGCGGAATTAGCTATTAATAATTACGTTACATTGTTACAGTGTAGTTGACTGACTGTCCTTTTAACTTTTAACAATGTGACTGAAGTGTGTCTTTAATAGCGTGTGACGGTTATACCAATGAGACGTATCATCTCTCCTTGGCCTGTTATATTGAAAATGTATGTTTTACAATTTGCAGTATGACGTTATCCATTGCTAAATTATGGCTCATCATAGACTAGCTAACCACAAAGCTAGCTTATGCCACTATCATCAATATGTTCTGTTGTGACAATAAAAGAAACTCATAAAACTCTGTTAGGGAAGTTAGGGAAATTGTTTTGTTGCGTGTTTCTGAAAAAAAGAAAACAATATCGGCCGATATATCGGAATATCGGATTTTAAAACCAGCAAATATTTGTATCCGTATCGGACTTCAAAATCCTTTATTGTTCCGGCTCTATTCCGAAGTAATAATACTCTTTTGTAGGTAAAAATAAAAACCTTTCATACGTATACACCGAGCATCACACACCTAGATGGTTGAGTTCAAAAGTTTAGAGATAACTATAGCCTATTTATAAGTGATTTGGTGTTACTGTATGGCCTAACAGTGGGTGCCCTGTTATTTTTGGTACGATGAAGGCATGTGAGCATCAGTCATGTGTGATCGAGTATGTGTCAACTTGAGTGTTGTAAAAGCCCCAGGCCTCTTCTGGAAGAGAGGGGAATCTCTTATTAAAATATCAGTGGTTTTAGTGTTAGTGATGCTTGAAGTAACAAACTTCACATTGATTAAGGAATTCCCTTTACTTTCTGAGCTCTTTTCTTTTTTACGTTTTTTTTTCCCCCCTTCCTGTGCATTTAATCCACGGGTACAAACTCTGACTCATGCTCAAAAGCATAATAAGGCATATTCTTTTATCCCCGACAGGAACGGGTGATTGCTTCCGCATGTCTAGTTTATATTTCTCGCAAAGATTGTTACATGAGGTTGTGCTCTGCATCTGTGGATGTGTAATGTTAGTCATATCCTTTTGTAAGCACATAGGGGACTAAAATGTAAAAATGGTATTTCCTATGAGTGTTTTATAACTTGCGCTGTGCTGTGCTGTGCTGATTTGTTTTTTAAACCCCTCCCGGTTTGAAAAATGGTGTTTTCATTTGTAAGGATATTTGAATCTGAGCACCTGGCAGTATTAAGCAACAGTATTATAGTCTGCAGCCTGTCACGATTCCCTCACCCTGTTCACGTCGTTGTGTTGTTTTTCCAGCACACATAGTCCTCATTCTGTGGGGATGAAAATGGAGGAGAATAGCCTTCGTGTAGCAGACTACTTTGTTGTGGCAGGACTCACCGACTCCTCTAAGCCTCTTGATGAAGATGTCCACCCGGAAGATGGTGGTCACCGGAGCTCAGCACAGCTCAAGGCGCCCATCACTGATGTGACGGTGGTGATTCGCTCCCTAGGTGAAGAGGTACCTCGAGGGTTTACCTGTGTTGAATGCTCCCCCTCTGGACTCTCTGCCGAACTGAATGGAGGAAGTCTCATGGGGCCGCAGATCTTCCTCTGCTACAGGAGAGGCAGAGACAAACCGCCACTCACAGACCTGGGGTAAGGCTTCAGACTTCAGACATGTTTGTACCAAAAGCTACTTCAGGTCATTCACACCAAGAATGATAACTGTAAAGATAACTATAATGAACTATATTAATGCCCACAACTAAGCACAATAACATTCTGTGTATTATTAGTGCACTACAGTTATATTTTCTGTCGCTTTAAATACTCAAGCTGATTCTGATTGGCTTTTAATGTTTTTATCATTTATCTGATTGGCTCTTAAATGGGTCATGAATTGGGCTGGCTTTTTAAATTTGATTATGTTGTACATTATATTGAAATCACTCATTTATGGAGTACCGTTTATGACGCTGTCTTTTAAGGTAGCGACAAAAATAGGCAGTAGTAGATGGTGGGCCAGCTCAGTTGGTTTTGGAAACTGTTGTGCTTTCACTTTTGTTCAATTTCTCTAGGCATTCACTATCCTCATGTCCTTTCTTTCATGATTCTTAGCGTCCTTTATGAGTGGAAGGAGAAATTGAAGCCGGACTGTCAAATAATACAGACCACGCCCAATGGCCGCCCCGCCAATATCAGTAGCTCCTCTTCTCAAAGGATCTACATCACATATCGGCGTGCCTCTGAAAATCACTCTAACTCCACGCTGGCTGTCACAGACATCTGTGTCATTATTCCTGGCAAGGGAGAGACACCACCACATGCTTTCTGCAAGGTGGACAAGAACCTCAACAGCAGTATGGTGAGGACTCAACAGTCACAGTATATATATATATATGCTCTAGTAAATCATAATTATATAAAATAGAAAATAGAAATAAATGATATTGAAATAAAAATATTGAAATAAAATATAAGATAAATTTATATTTTTTTATATAAAATATAGTTGACATACTTTGAGATAAAAAATCTAACTTATGACTTTAAAAGTAAACAGAAATTCATAATTTGAACTTTTTAATCTTTTAATTTCGATTTAGTATGCTACATTTCTATTTAGTATGTCATAATTTCAACAAAATTTGGACTTTTTAATCTTATAATTTGATTTAAGTTTTCTACTTACATCATTTCTACTTTTCGTCTCATAGTTACCGAACTGAAATTATTCGTATTACATATTATATGCAATGTTGTGATGCCTAAATTCACATATAAAACAAGTAAATTCAATTAAATAAAATTTAGTCATTTCAACAATCTAATTTTAGTTTTGTTTTGTATTTTTAAGTTTGACCCTATAATTTTAATAGAGGGCTAACATGGGCAATATAGGACATAACATTGCCATAACATAACTATTATTATTGGCTTGTCAATATCGGCCAGAATTTTAACCTTGGTGCATCTTGTGAAAAAAAATTTATTTGTGTAGTTAGCCAGAAATTACGAGAAATAACATCAGACCACAAGAAGTAGCCGTTTATATACCTGCATAAAATTTGAAATCAACTTAATTTCTATTTTTCCTGCTTCTACAGTGGGGATCCTCTGTGTACATGTGCTACAAAAAATCTTTGGCCAAAACCAACACACTAGCATTCACAGCAGGTACTGTATCTCAGTCTTGAGTTGGTTTTCACAGTTGTGTGTTTTCTGTTTTGTTGTGCATTTTCCAACGAGCAGCAGGAGGGACAGGATGCGTTTATAGTGAAGACCATCAGAACAGAGGGATACTATTGCGGATGAGTGAAACCTGATACTCCCCTAAGTAGCAAGAACAACATGATGTCATTGTTAGGCTTAGTACTCACAGTATACAGTTCTAAGCTTTAACTGCTGCCTGTGTTTAGCTTGTCATATGGAAGTCTGGGTCAAGTAATTAATTACAGGGCAAACGATTCAGTGATCAGTAATAATTGTTGTCTTTACCAGAGCTCTACAACCTAATTGAGGGTTTGTATGGTATGTACAGGTCTTTTGTCCAGATATCCAGAGGAGGACTACGATTCCTTTCCTTTGCCCGAATCTGTGCCCCTATTTTGCCTACCGATGGGAGTGTCCATTGAGTGCTGGCCCTCTCATACCAAATACTCTCTTCCTGTCTTTTCAACATTCGTTCTCACAGGCGCCTCTGGAGAAAAGGTACAGGCACAAAAATCCACGCACGAGCACACACAAATACACACAGACGTGCAGGTTTTCTTCTCACTGCAGCAGCACCATTCTTTGGGAAAATCAGACACAGTAGAAGGTGAATTGTCTTGTCTGGTTTAGCAATGTGCAAAGAATTTAAAGTAGCTAGAAACCGGCACAGGCGGAATATCAAAAGTGCCTGTGAATAATGGGCCTCAGAAAAGAATTGAAAATAAGATGAACATGTGTAATTGGCCTGTTTAATAATGCATTGCTAAAGTGCTGTTTGGGTCAGCTCAATTATGTCAAACACATCAGTACACTTGGCTCGCTCTCCTCACTGCTGAATAAGTCTCAAGGCTATTTGTGCTGCAGTATTGTATAATTTATTCATTTAGGTGAGCGACTTCAAAGAAACATCGCTAAGCTAAGATATTTCTGAACTAAAAGGCTGCAAAAATAAATCTTTTGTATCACGTTTTCACTGGGTAGATCTGAGCAAAGCAGATATTGATGGTGATTCCTTTCAAGTGGGCTAAAATAGTCTTCTTCTGTTTTTTTTGTTCTATGAAACTGTAAACCAACCCGATTCCTAGAAGTTATGTCTCATGAAGGTGTATGTCTTGTGCTCTCAGGTTTATGGTGCCGCCATACAGTTTTATGAGCCCTATCCAGAAGAGCGTTTGACTGAGAAGCAGCGATCTCAGCTGGGCCTGCAGGCTAACGGACTGAGGCACGACGGATCCATGACTGTCCACACCAACAAAAGCATCTGCCTTCTCTCTCACTGGCCCTTTTTTGATGCTTTCCGTAACTTCCTGACCTTCCTCTACAGATACTCCATCTCAGGTCCACACACTCTGCCCATTGAGAAGTGAGTTCTGAGGACAATTTAGGAGGTTGCTGGGCTAGAGCTGAAATTTAAATATCCAAAAAATGATTTTTGCAAAATAATTTGTAATTTGTTGTTTATCTCCTGATTTTTCTCTCAGGCATATTTCCCATTTCATGCACAAGGTTCCTTTTCCTTCCTCTCAAAGGCCACGGATCCTGGTGCAGGTGAGTTTTGTGTATATTGTTGAGCACTGCCCTTCTTGAATGTGTCAAAACAAATGACATTATGTGGTCAAATAGCTGCTAACCCTGGCCCTCATCTCACTTGTTTGTGTGCTTGTTTTTCACAGCTGTCTCCACATGATAGCCTGATGCTGAGCCAGCCTGTTTCGTCTCCGCTCCCTCTGAGGTAAGTCAGACACAAGATACACTTAGGGTGACCACCCATCCCGCTTTGCGTTGTATTGCACGCATTTTCCCCCCTTGTCCCGCATGTCGCAAATTGAGGAAATGTCCCACCATTTTAAGAAAGCATTTTTGCTTCAATACAACAGCTGTGTTTTATATAATATCCAATGTTTGAAAAGAAAGGAGTAAACACAGTCACTCGTAGGTTGTGACGGCTGTCAATCAAAATGTGGACTGGTGATTCGTTTCATATGCTAATGGCTATGCTAATTTTTTGTTTTGTTTTGTGTGTGTTGTTTACATGCCTGTTTTCGCCCACAGTGGCGGAAGGCTCTCCACACTACTGTTGAACCTCGGCCCGAAGAATGCAGTGACTTTGCTTGTGTTAGCTGTGACTGAACACAAGATCCTGGTGCACTCCTTACGTCCGGCCGTTCTTACCAGCGTCACCGAGGCCCTGGTATCGGTGAGTGGAAGACTATTGATTTTCACTCATGCCTTTACCAATTCTGCATGGTTTTGTCTTGCCGTAACTTGTCTTACCTGTCCGACAGATGATTTTTCCCTTCCACTGGCCATGTCCATACATTCCTCTCTGCCCGCTGGCCCTGGCAGATGTGCTGAGTGCTCCATGTCCTTTCATCGTAGGGGTGGATTCGCGGTACTTTGACCTCTATGAGCCACCGACGGACATAAGCTGTGTGGATCTGGACACCAACACTATAACTCAGTGAGTGACCTTTTGACATAGTTCTGAATTCCTTTGAGAGCCTCTCCTCACTTTTAACCTTTGACTTTCTTTTACCACATAAATTCACCAAATAATATATAATAATGATCTTTAGCATTATGCAGATGGTTAAAAGATCAGGATTGTAATATATAAGACGTGAGGAATGTAAAGATAGGACCTTACCATGTGAACAAATGTGTTGTTTGTCTGTCAGTAAGTTTGCAAACGCTGCAAAAGCTACATTAAAACATTAAGCAGCCCGCAGTTCTGTTGTTCACATGCTTGAACCTCTTTTTCACTTTGCTTTTCACCCTCTTAAATGATAAACACGTGTGGCCTATTTCAGAAAAGAAGAGCGCAGATCCCTGACCTGGAAGATCCTGCCAAGAAAAGCCTGTAAACATCTGATCAACACCCTTAGCAATCTCCACCAGCAACTGGATGAGGGTTAGTGAGGGCGGGTCACTGTGGATGTCAACAGAGAATTGAGTTCACTTAATTCTGTCCCTTTCAAGGCAATATTAGTTCACTTGACTGCACGGCAAATGCATTCTAAGTGGCATTCTGCTCTCATTTTTGGCCTCTGACAGTATCATTTGTATTACCTTACAATTTTACGAATGCTTGACAGAGTCGGAGCAAAATGCAGTCATCCTTGAGATGTGATGAGATTTAGAGATTGAGTTGGCTTTTTTTCAAGTGCTGGGATATTATCTGGAAGCTAAGAGCTGATTGATGCTTTAGCCTTTGAACCAATCTTTGAACCCAATTATTCAGTGTATTTTTGGTTCTCCTAAATATCCTGTACAGAATGTACCATCTTGCAGTACTAGGAAAAACACTGAGATACTGTGATAAAAATGATGTATCTCTTTCTGTGCTAAGTGACTGTGATCCCATATGTTTTATGGAGAACATTATGTGTCCATTGATATGGATGTTTAATAACAGACGGAGCTTAAGCTCTTATGAGAGGAGCTTATATAGTATGCCCTTATCTCGAATAGATCCTACTATATCTTCATTATTGAGTGAGAAATATGCTTTGTATAAAAGACATTGCAAATTAAATGTATATCTCTTTGTGTTTTAAAGTTGACTTTTATAAACTAACGTTCAAAAGTTTGAGGTCGGTAAGATTAAGTTTAAAATCTTTTATGCTCAACGGCTGAGTTTATTTGATTAAAAATACAGTTAAATTGTGAAATTTTGTTTGCGACTTTTTGACATTTTTGCATCATTACTCCAGTCTGTCACACAGAAACTATTCTAATGTGCCGATTTGGTCCTCAATCAACAAATTGTCATATTTTTGTGTAAACTGTGATACATTTTTTTAATGAATAAAAAGTTCAAAAGAACAGCATTTATTTGAAATAGAAATATTTTGTATTATCATAAATGTCTTTGCTGTCACTTTTGATCAATTTAATGCAATAAAAGTATTATTTCTATCTTTTTGAATGTGTGACTTAAGCATCAATTTTCCACAGGTTATCAGCTGAGCCGTGAGGAAGGACAGATGGAGGCCTTCATGACCGAGCGAGAACCTGGCAGTGGTGGGAAGAGTCTGGAAACCTTGGAGCTGGAGATCCAGGAGGCTTTTCTGCGCTTCATGGCTGCCATCTTGAAGGGCTACCGCTCGTACCTGTTGCCCATCACGCAAGCTCCGTCTGAGAAAGCAACTGACGCCAGTTCACTCTTTGATTTGCAAGGTGAGCAGCCAATATGGACATGATGCTTGAAGCTTTCTCCTTTCACATTTTATCAGTACAGTTGTTTATGTTGATAGTTGTTTGTGACAGCTGTTATAGTTGCGTCATCGGTGTCGAAACGGAAAAGTTTCGGAAAAGTACACTGCGGTACATTAGTGGAATGCTGAAACTCAGCAGCTGCTCAGAATACTCGAATCTGGCCCTGTGCCTGTAGTGTCTGGCTTAAATCAGGCTTGAAATTATTGTTGTGATTTTGATAAAGCCCCATTGGAAATTAGACATGCCTGACAGGTCCAACAAACTGCAGGGATTAATAGACTGTCTGAGAACACATCTGCAGCCTCTTATGTAATCAATGAGCTCGAGTCTGTTGCATCCTTCACTCCGTCTACACTCTGCCCAGGCTTTCTCAATGACGACATTCTAGCGACTAACGCGTAACTCTTGACACGCCTTGCTACATTTGACTGATTAAATGTTTAATCGAAGCCGACAACTGTGGCAGTGAATTATAGGGATCAAATAGTGAATGCGATCACCTTTTCTTATTGTAATGACACATTTTAGACTTGTTGCTTGATGTCCTTGACTTTGAATATGGCTTTTTTTCAGGCTTTTTGAAGAGTCGTGATCGATCACACCAAAAGTTTTACTCCCTCATGACCAAGACTCAGATGTTCATTCGTTTCATCGAAGAGTGTTCTTTTGTCAGCGATAAGGATGCAAGCCTTGCTTTCTTTGATGACTGTGTTGACAAGGTATGAATCCTTGGGTCTATATACCCACTAAAATGCATTTCATGCTTTTATCAAGATTAGAGGCCCCACTAGATTTAAAAAAATATGTTTCAATTTTGCTGCCTCTTATTTAGGTTTAGTCAACTCAAATATCAGAGTTTTCACTTGGTACAACTTCATATTTCAAACAACAATTGTTTTTACAATGTGTCTGCTTTTACAAGGCTTACAAAAAGTTACCATTTTCAACTAAACTCCATGCTCTTAGAAAGGAGCATGTGAAAATACAAAGCTCAAGGGAGTGCATACAGCTAATGTTGTCACTATTAGCTTTGGTGTTCTGATCCCTTGTGCTTACAATGTCAGGCTATTCATTTTCTGAGAGTGTTGTTCTCTTGTTCGTTCTTTTCTCCTTTCTGGCTTTTCATCCAGTCCTATTATTTTTAAATTTCTCACTACTTTCTTTTCTCTTTTCTCTTTAAACTGTTTACTTGCTTGCTTGGAAAGTTGTTCGGCACAGAGAAAGGAGGGAAGGTGAGTTGCTGATTCTGAATTTAGTGTCTTTTTACTTCTGACGGGGGGAAGATGTGAATAGCAGAACTGAAAATAGTCGCCAGAATAATTTACCTTGATTGCTAAAAAAGGTCTTTCACATTTCACATATTAATATCCTAACCATCATTAAGACTGTTAAAAAATGCTCGCCCTAGATTTTTTACCTCAGTTGACAGACGTGACCTGTTTTTTTTATGTGGTCTCACCAGTGAGATATGGTAGTATGAATCTTGGTTTTGAAGATGTGTGCCGTCTGCCTTCATTATTTAAAAACATTGCTGTTCAGATCAGAGTCTCTGCAGAAGCACTGAGATCCTGCATGCATAATTAGTTTTTCTGTGCCATACACTATTTTGTATCTCCTTATGTTCTCAACTGTTGTCCCCTTTCTCGGAATGATTCAGACTGAAGTTATATCTTCAAGAACCGCCTCAAATTGCCTCGGTTTTAAAGTGCTGACAAATATGTTCTTGGAGGACTGTTTTGAACCTTTGTTGTACATTTATATATTTCTCGACAAGAGCCCACAATTTATTCTTGTTTATAGGCTCAGGGGTCATCTCTCACCTGTCCTCTTTACAAGGCTTTGGTGTACTTGTTGAGATGAATGTGCATCTCTCTGCCTTACACTTCCAATTATGCTGCCATCAGTGAAAGTCACACTTATCCTGCTCTGGCTTGTCCTTCCCTTTCGAGAGAACCTTGGAGGACAGTTCTTTAGCACTGTGGTGGTAATGAAAATGACAGCTTGAGTTGATTTAAACTGGCATGGGTTTGTGGGTTATGTTCACAGAGGACATTTTAAAGGAACTAGAGCAGTAAAGGACAAACCACGTACCGCTGTATCCTGAAAGCAACTTGGTTATAGTGATCCAGAACTTATCTTAAAGTTCATCATTATACACAATTTTTCACCCTCTGACCATTTGAGTGAAATTTTTGGTGCCGTTTTTCCTTTAAGACTGCATTGTTATAATTACACGGCTCTCTGAAATACTTGATTTTAATTGAACAATTATAGTGTTCTGCTGTGGATTTTTATTATTATTAAAACTATTTTTAAACTGTATATTTCACTGTTGTCCCTGACACCCAACCTACAATGCAAGATTCATGCCGGTGCTCTCTTTCCTTTCACACAATAAAATAACATTTTTGTTTATACTTGGTAAGCCACTTAAAAAGCAGGATCCAATCTAAAGATGGTCCTAAAGATTGTTTATATTGTTTGCAAATCAAGCAGTCATTAACAGAAAAAAATGACGCATCAGGCTCGGTTAAAAGGACCTGCTTGAACTTACTACTTTGTTAAAAACGGGGATTAATACGGTTTCAGACTTTATTTTGTACCATATTGATGGAAAGTGGCTTTGGGCATCCTGGTGCATTACATAGCACTTTAATTGTAGCCACAGTCATCGATGCCGTTTGATTGATTTAAAACCTTCTCAGGGAGACTCATCTGGCAAGCCCGGGAAGAGCTCGATTCTGTCCTGTTGCTCTTATTGTCTGTCTAATAACTTTGTAACAAATGATCCAAAACCCTCTTGCTGACTCTGAGGATGCTTTACAGAGGCTTAAAGTGATTTTCTCTCTATCAATAGATATAAAGTCATGTTTTATTTGATAGCATCCCTCATTTCCAATGTAGTGTATAGTGGCATGGGCTTTATGATGCATTTACAGTCCATTTACAGGTCTTGTAGACAGATTTTGTCTGAAGGCTAAATGCACTGTGGCTCCTCCAAGCCCTGGCTAGCCTATAAATTGCACTGGAATGGTTTCACGCGCCTCAAGCAAAACAACATTAAGCATTAAGTCCAGGTCAGTGCACTTCTAGTGCATCTGTGGCAGATGGGGAGGATTGGGTGGACTCTAGGAGGATCAAAGTTTCTTGGTGCAGATGTGAGATCAGTCGGACACAGCAGCGTGGGAGATTATCAGGCTCATTTACACTAAAACTTGTGCTCCATCTGATCTGAGATCAGATGATCTGGGCTTAATGTCTCTTGGCTAACTGCAGCATGTCCAGACAGTGGAAAATCTCTTGGCATGGTTGATGTCTTGTTCCAGATTCAGTTCTCAATTCTGACCCAAAATATAGCTCTGGATTGACATGTGATGGGTCAGTTTAAAAATATAGTAATATGGAGTAAGTTAGCATGTGATAATAGAACAAAAAGCCTTTTTTTTAACACTCACAGTTGCTATAAATATTCTCTCCAGTTCCTTTTCTTATTTTACCACCTTTTATTCAGTGACCACACATAGCGTCTTACCTAAAACATGATCTTTTCTCCATCATGGGTAATCATTGCTTATACGGTGTGTTTTTGTGGAAACGTAAAACAGTCCATGTCTAATGAGGTGTGTTTTTACTCTAGGTGGACAGCGATAAGCCAGAGGACACAAGGCTTATTGAACTTGACAAATCCCACCGCAGCGAGCACACGGTCTACATCACCCCTCCAGAGCTGCCGGCACTTCCAGAAGGAGAGGAGCCACCTATGGTTCATAGGTACGACAGTCGCTTCTGGCATTCTGGCTCACAAACTCCCATCCACATTGTTATACTGTGCTTATAAACAGTTCACCACAATACAGATGGCATTGTAGCACTAGCGTAATCCCCTTCAAAACCTCTCCCAGGATGCAGCGTGTAGAATACACCTCTCTAAGGATCCTTTCCACAGAAACTCTCACAAAAGCAATAATACACTCTCCTCTGAGAGCATGTGATTATATTATATTATATTAAGTGGATAATTTATTTTGGGATTTAGTATTATTTTGTTACAATGGGGTGTGTTGACATTGAAGATTGTCCCATATATTGAATATTAGCCTATTTTTAATTTTGTCTTTACATGGCATGCTGTTCACAGTTGAAAAATCATGAAAATATTTGTCATTGTTTTTGTTTTTAAATAATTTGTCATTTAATTTTAGTAAGATTTCCTATTGTTTTCTTATGCATTCTGTGAGTTTAATTTCTATTAAAATTAATAAATAAAACATATTTTGTTGGATTGTAAAACTACTAATCTGTTAATATCCTTGAAAGGATTTTTGAATAAATTAATCCAAATTTAGTTTTTAGGATTTAGGAAAAATTTTAGAATTTAGGAAAAAATGGGTCCTGAATATATTTTTAGTTTTAAGAAATCTATTATTAATTTTTAATTATATTATTTATTTTTTTCTATATTTTTAATTTTAAAAAAATTGTAGCATAATGTACTGTTGTGCTTTTAAAAAATAAATAAACTAAACATATTTACCAATATCAAGTTGAAGTAAGATAGAAGAGTGTTCATACTGTTGATCTCTTACAGCTACAGTGGGTTCCCTGTACTGAACACCCAACTCTGTGAGCTTCAGGATGGTCCCAGAGTCCCTAAAGCAACATCAGCCGTGAGACACATCAGTCCCATCAGCCCAGCTGCCATTTTCAGGCGTTCCCAACAGGTTGGTATTTCAAACACTAATCTCATCCAGATCACACCCCATGATCCCACTTGTCAAGTCTTTCCCCCTCCTCTCTAATTCCCGTCCTCTCTGTGATCCTCCCTCCGTAGGAGATCAAATCAGCCCAGAGGATGGCTAAGACGTACTCCTCCATCCCGCAGATGTGGTCCAAGTGTCTTCTCAGGCATTGTCACGGTCTGTGGTTTATCTGCTTGCCCGCGTATGTCAGTGCCTGTCACTCTAAGGTGCGTGTGCTGCATACTGCCTACGACGTGCTGAGAAATATCCAGGACAAAAAGTTGCAGCCCCCTGATGAGGTAAAGTCGCCTAACAGTCTCCATTGATTGGTTTTGTTGATTTATGAGTACCGTAGTATCTAGACAGTGGAAATTTCCGCCTGTGTTGTAGTTTTGTAAGTAATGGTTTGTTTCTGCTCCAATGGAGGTGTGTTACCGGGTCCTGATGCAGCTGTGTGGGCAGTATGGACAGCCTGTTCTGGCTGTCCGGGTTCTTTTTGAGATGAAGAAAGCGGGAGTGCAGCCTAATGCCATAACCTATGGATACTACAACAGGGTGAGCGCAGTTTTCTTTTGTGCTACATTGAGACAAATTGCAATCTAAATAATCATATATATACATAAAAGATGTATTCAAGGCATAATTACTTTTGGGTTTGTGTTGCGCCACATGAATCAATATGTAGGAATTTTGATGCCATTTCCTGTTCAAATACATGCAGTCACCCCAAAAACTCTTTTTAATTAGCTCAATATCTATATGACATGTTTATCCTGCTAAGTAAACCAGTTTGGGTAGTACTTTCTTTTTTCTGGTGTTTTTCTGGTTTTTGTGGTTGAAAAAATGTTGCGTGTGCCTAATTTGACTAGCCTTTTCCAAGTGATTAATGTTCGCCAAAATATCATTTTGTTTGAGTGGAAAAAGAACAAAAAGACATCACATAATTATTTCAACCTAATTTTAAAAGTTGATGAACATTTATTTTGTTATCCAATTATATGGTTAGTTGCAATTTATTTATTTTGCACTTTTTCTAGTAGCCACAACTAGAACAGACATAATCAGGACAGATCTGCAACCCATTTTTGGGTCCTAACCACTGCCCTGGCATCATTTTTGTGCAAGCGCCATTTGGTTTGATATTTTGTTATCTAATGCAACAACAACAACAACAACATTTGAACATTTAAATGTCAGAATGTACTTTGTACATTTAATGTACTTTCTAAATGTCAGAAATCAAGTCATATTCATTTATATAGCGCTTTTAACAATATAGATTGTTCCAAAGTGGCTTTACAGTGATAATAGGAAATTAAAGTAACAGATTGTTTTGGCTTTATGGCAGCTCTAGAATAAAGTTATTTTCCAGTTAAAGATAGTATTGGTTCACTTCCATCGCAACGATCATTAGTTATTAACTTTATACTTTATGATATTAATATTAGCGTATAGACTAATATTAGCGTAGATGTCATTCTTCTTAAGTTGTAACAAGTACATCAGGATTTATGGGAAGTGTTCCTGCTTCTGGCTGACCTAATCTATGCATCCTATAGATTGAATTATAGAAGTCTATAATGTGTTCTGTGTATGCTAGGTCAAAGAGATGTGATTTTAGTCTAGCTTTGAACTGTTTGAAATGCTAGGAAGACTGTTCCAAAGTTTTGGTGCTAAATAGGTAAAGGATCTACTGGCTGCAGTCGATTTTGATATTCTGCAAAAATCTGCAAAACCACTTGATAGGTGTGTTGTATACTGATACTTGAGGGCCTCAAGCTTGCAGCAGATCTTGCATGTGACTCTGTTTCTCATGCCTGTTATCTTTCATTACACAAAAGTTTAGACTAGCAACAATTTCCCTGTGGGCTTCACAAGTTGTCCCAAAATACTAAGAGGACACACTCACAGAGACATAAGTCTGGGCAGCTGAGTGTTGTTCCAATTCTATCAAAGTAATTACAGCTAGTCCTTGAGAGAGAACACAATCTACTTATGATTATAAGAGGCGTTGCACTGTAGAATTATTCAGTTAATCTTACTGTGGTGTTCTTCTCTCCCCAGGCCGTTCTGGAGAGCACATGGCCTTCCTCAACCAGAGGGGGATACTTCCTGTGGGGAAAGTTGAGAAATGTGGTTCGGGGTGTGGTGCTGTTCAAACAAGTATGGAGGAGGCAGACCACCCAACAGAAAGACACCCATCTCTCTGGTAAAACCCCCAACTCCATTTCACACATTTCACAGAAGCAGACACAGTCTTTGTATAGCCTTCTAAGATTGAAAAATTGTTAAAAAAAAAAAAAAACTAATAAAAAAAACCTTGACAGTCTCAGAATGTACTGTAAAAGCTCCAGAATTCATCCAAGATGGAGGATGAAGATCTAAAAAAAAAACTAAATAAAATAAATTGAGACAGATTTTGCCCAAAATACCTAATTTACTCAATCATGGCTATTTTTATATATGTATATATAATATAATATGACTATTTTACCAAACGTGTGTTAGCTTAGGAAAATGCTATCGGCAAACTCTTTTGAAATCAATTGTCTGAGTCTCAACAAGCTTCATGTGAGAAGAAATTATGCTTAGAATTTGCCTTTAAATATCCTTCCAAACTGGCTGATTTTGAGAATCCATTTTGGTTAGGAAGTTCTCAATGGAGACACCAAGGCCAGGTCATTATTTGCTACATTCATTACTTCTAAAAAAAAAGTAATAATGATTCTGATTATTCCCACACCAGGAGATTTATGTTAAAAATAGTTATATCATCAGACTTGTTTCTTTGAGACACAAGCCTAGTCAAAAGGGACCATGGACCCAATATAATTTCGCACTGTCACAAAAACTTTCCATCATTTTACACAGAGGCAGGATTACTTGAGTTTTGTGCCTGAGGGAGGTACCATCTCCCAGCTATCTCACCCCTCCTCACTCGGGCCCCATACAGCCTGCCTGCTGAACCAGAGAGGCTTTAATGGGTCCAATTAAGATGAGAGTCGATAGCCGCCCCCTCAGCCACCACAGTTCACAGTCTGCACTTGATGTGATCTCCTTTCTCACACAGTAAGCAGCATATTTGAGAAGTGCACAAGAGGGCTTTAGTAATTAAAACAAGCTGCCTCAACGCACCACCCCCAACCAACTGCAGCCTTGTCGTGCAGATCGAATTAACCTCGCACACAGAGTACTAAAGTCCCGATTGGCTGATTGAATGCCATTTACTTTCCAATGCATTTGTCCAGTTCTTTATGTTAAAGGGGTCATCGGATGCCCATTTTTCACAAGTTGGTATGATTCTTTAGGGTCGTCATGTAAAGTTTGTAAGGTAATTCCTAAATGGTTGTGTAAAACAACACCATTTTTACCTCTTTAAAAACAGCTCTGTTCACAGCGACCTGTTTTGGTGCATGTCACTTTAAATGATAATGCATAAAAGCAACTGCTCACCCCACCCCCCTCTCCTGTGGGACAGGTTGACATAAGAGACGTAAAGTGCTGCCTTTGTGGACAGTATACAAATGGCTGAGGGAGGAAATATGCTAATACGGGACAGTCTCTCAGTGGTCGTGGGCGGAGCATGAGCAATATGACATCATATCGCTCAGAAAATGAATATTGAGAGTGTTTGGCTTTTTGAGGATTAAAAAAAGGTATGAATGGATTTTTTTTCATTGTATGCTGGTTGTTTCCACACAGTGCAAAGACACATTTATATGCAAACACCATATAAAAGTTTAGACCGCCTTTTAAAGTAATACAAACTATTATTCAAAAGTTTGGGGTCAGTAAGATTTGTTTTAAAGAAAAATACCATAAAAAAATATTTTCTTTTTGTAAAATAAATTTCTTTTCTTTTATCTTTTGGGATAATTATTATAACTTGATATTTTATGTGCTTTGAAGGCCCTCAACATCTTCTTACCATGTGGGTGGCTGAAACTTTTATTGTGTACTTTTATTGCTCTGTTGCCACTTTGTAATATGATGCAATCTTTAGGCAGAAAACTCTTGTGTTATGAAATTATGTTACTTGTTAGTTCTCCAGCTAACTGTCTTTTATACTTTTCTTCTGAACAGATGCCAGTGATCTCGACAGTGTCAGCCATGGCAGCCTGGACAGCTCTAACGATTCCGCGGAGCGAGCTTCCATTGATACAGACTTCACTAAAATGGATTCCAGCGATGACAGATCCAGCACAGGTACCCGGGCTGCTTTCAGTCTGTCTGTGTTCTCCTTCCATCATCAGTCCTCCACTGCGCTCTCGGCACAACAGGACGTGCCTCTCTCTCTTTCAAACTCATCAGAAGTCTCTAGGAGAGTCATTATTTTTCACTGTGGGAGTGAAAGACATCTCTCCCTCGTTTTTTTTCTCTCTTTCAGTCTTTCTCTTTTTTCATGCACACATTAGTATAACACATTTGGTTCAGTGAACAAAAGCATAACACCCATTTACATGCCCCCTCAGATCCAAATGAATTTTGTATGCAATTTCTAAAACAAAAACAAAAAAATTTGATCAAATGAATGATTTCATTAGGAAATACACTATTGTTCAGTGTTCAAAAGTTTGGGGTCAGTAAGATTTTTAAGAAGTATTTTATGCTCACCAATGCTGCATTGATCAAAAATACAGTAAAACATTAATATTATGACATATTATTACAATTTAAAATAAATGTTTTGATATATTTAAAAATGTAATTTCTGTGATGGCAAAGCTTTCAGAAAAAATCCTTCAGAAATCATTCTAATATGCTGATTTGGTAGACAAAAAAAAAACATTTATTATTATCAGTGAAAACTGTTGTGCTGCTTAATGTTGTTGTGGAAACCATTATACATTTTTTCAGCATTCTTTGATTGGAAAATTTAAAAAAGAACAGTATTTATTTAAAATAGAAATCTTTTATAACATTATAAATGTCTTTACTGTTACTTTTGATCAATTTAATGGATCCTTGCTGAATAATTGTTTTGTTTTTTTTAAAAAAAGCTGTCTTTCCCAAACTTTTGAACATTAATGTGCAACATTTTTACAATATCATTAAACTGAGATTGGTCTACCTATCATCTGCTTAGCCTCATGCAACTCAAAATCTTCCTGTGGAACACAAAAAGTGATATTTTAAAGAATTTTCAACCATTTTTGTCTGTAAAATGAAAGTTAATATAGTTCAAAACAACATTAGACCCATTATCTTTCATTATACGAACATAAATATATAGAATACAGAGATTTTTCTTAATATCTTCCTTTGTGTTCAACAAAGTCATGAAATGAAAAGAAATAAGCAGGACTACTGGAGGTGCCTGACACCCATATCTGAGAATATGTAAAAGACAGAGAAGAAAGCTCCTCTATATGTTCGAACAGCTTTTGGAAGTATTCCAAAGCTATAGGTGGTGATGCCCATGGAGGAGATCTGAGAGGTTGAACGGAAGAGACTCAGTAAGTGAGCGATAGCATACAACAGAGTAGCAGGAGTCTGACTGAGCTGGCGAGAAGGAAAGAAGGAATGACTAATGGTGTTATTTTAGCTCACCTCTGGTGGCAGGACTATGATGTGAACTTTATGCCCCATCTGCTTTCTCAGTGTAGCTCAGAAGCACTCACCCTGTGAGGGTCTTTCAGTGTGTTTCTGCCCGATAACAGGAAATGTGTGAGTAAATTAGTGATCCTTTTTGATGTTATGTTATCATAGGTCATGATGTTCTGTTCTAAAAGAACTTAGTTTGTAGCCTTTCTCATAAGAGTCCCTATCCAGTCGCATCAATATCTGTCAAGTAAAACTAAAATATCTAATACAGATTTGTCAGCCATCAAAAAGATTCCATCATATTAGCCCTGCAAAAATCTCACCAACATGAAACATTAATGAGTTTTTTTTTGTTTTGTTTAAAACATTAAACTTTTTTGTGCAGGCTATTATGTTTTGTCTAAATGTGTTTTGTCCATCACTATCAACTTTAGATTCTGAAGAAAAATCAGTTGAGAACCAGGAGT
The DNA here is from genome assembly GCA_038021265.1 of Cyprinella venusta. Lineage (NCBI taxonomy): Eukaryota > Metazoa > Chordata > Actinopteri > Cypriniformes > Leuciscidae > Cyprinella > Cyprinella venusta. The sequence goes on from CM075871.1 coordinate 7,775,806, forward strand.
CTTAGTGTTTGTTTCTGTGTATTGTTTTGATTCCAGGTGGTCAGTCTGATCAGGGCTATGACTCTCTGTCTAAAGAGGAGGTGAGGTTAGGAGGAGGTGAGGAGCAGAACTCATCTCCAGACATGAAAGAGAAGAAGGACAGAAACTCTTGCTCAAGTGAGTAATGGAGAATTCTTGTGTCCCTAAACATACAAAGAGTATGTGTGACACTGAAGACTGGAGAAATAGCTGCTAAAACAAAAAAAACGACTTTGCCATCATGGGATTAAATTACATTTTAAAACCCATTAAAATAGAAAGCAGTTATTTTAATTAGCAATAATATTTCACAATGCCACTTGTTTGTATTTTCGATTAAATAAATGAAAAAAAAAAAACCCAAAACTTTACCATTGAAGTTAACAATTTAGGAACACACATGAATTAACAATGAATGATAGCATATTTACAAATTAGATGAATAAACTGTTATAAATATTGTTTATGGTCATTTCAATACAGCTAATGTGAAACTATACAATTTATTTGTTTTTAAAGTGGAATTGCATGGCCTCACCCTAGAGTTGGTTCACCCTCCACCTATATTACAATACCAACCAAACTAAAACACACATTCTTTCCATGAGTGTTGTCCCGAGTTAATTATGTAAAATTCAGTTTATCATCATGCAAAAAAAAAAAGAAAGCACAAATATAATTATAATGGTAGAATTGTGTGTATTTATGACTCGCCGGGACCCTATGTCAGATCCACCAATCAGAAAAGTTCCTGAATCTCAGTCTGATTTTGATTGGATAAAATTAATAGAGAACGTTTCGTGTTTTGGGATCCTATGCTGTGTGTGCAGCATTCAGGAAGAAGGCAGAATTTAATTTTAGACATGCAACCTCTTTGCTTCCACCTAATGGTAATGTGGGGCACTGCAAGTCATTAAACTACTTGTTTATTTGCTTCTTTGTAACAAGTGGCTGTTTTTTTTCCTCTCATCTCAATGTTTAGTGTCTCAGACTGTCCTTTCAAAGATAGAGGATTCATCCCATCCATCTGCAACCAATGGTGAAACCAGTCATTTCCTTTCTGAAGCCCTCCCAAAGACAAAAAGGCCAAACTCCCTGGATATTTTCGGAGAAAAGCCCGTAAGGCCCAGCACACTGGATCTAACCCCGAATAAGATGGTAGAAGGACTCTGTACTGAATCTGTTGAAGCACTGATCGAAACGGAAGCAGTGGGGGGCGTTGTGAGCCCATCTAAAGTTGCCGTGGAGAGGACTGCTAGCTGCATGGTTGCCATGGAAAAGAGTGTTGCCATGGAGAGGGAGCACATCGGCGTGGAGAGGAGTGTGAGCTGCAGCGGCGCTCTTGGTCGAGTGGTTAAGAGGACGGGTATTGAAGCAGGGTTTGATCCTCTGTCCCTCATGGTAGCTGAGACTCACGTCCACAGGGATAATGCGGACACCCCCACCGCCCGCCGAGACCTGGCTGAAGAGATTCATCACTACATGAACAACATGAGTAGCCCGTTAAGCCAGCGGTCTCTCAGTGTGGACCTCAAGGGGCACCAGACCCCGTCCCCACACAGCTCTCCCTGCTCCTCCCAGCTCCAACCTCAGCCTCGAACGCGACTCTTCTCCTCGCCTTCCCTTCCTCAGGGACGAGTGCGCAGGGTCAGGGAGCCGCGGCCCACCTCCCTGGCCTCCCCTTCCTCACCTACTCCCTCCTCTTTCTCCATGGACTCTCTGCTCACCCCGACCCTGGACGTGTTCAAGAGCAGCTTCCTCTCTGCTGGGAAGGGCGTCGCTGAGAAAGCCAGCCGACTGTATTCACGGCTTTCCTCCCAGACGTCCATTGCACAGGTATCCATGACACTAACCATTGATGGAGTTCTGGAAATGAAGGCCTTGTTTTTGCCGACTCTCTTCAACGCTCCCTTTTTTTCCCGGATGCATTAGATAGATTAAAAGTGAAAGGAAATAATTAAATTGTTACAAAAGATTTGTATTTTGAGTAAATGATATAGATAATATTAAGCAGCAGTTGTAATACTAAGAAATATATATTTTTTTAATTATATAAAAAAAACCTCTATTTACTCATTACTAATTTTTCTCACCCTCACCAGGATTTAAACTCTGACCGGGTCAGTGTATCTTCACTGGGGTCAGGTGACCCTGATTGCTCCTCTCTGATGGAGAGTGACTCCTGTGTAGACCCTGAGGGGCTCTCTTCCCCCCAGCGTGATGCCACTCAGCCCGTCACGCGGCCCAAAAGAAGCCCTTACAGGAGCGGCCACTGCCTAGAAAGCCCATCCGCAGCACCTCGACTCTTCCGCCAGTCCTCCCTCACTGGTGAGTGTTTAAAGACTTTTTACTCCACTTTTTTTAGAGTGGTAAAGTAAAGTGGATACTCCACTTTTTTTTACCACTCCCCCAGAGTTTTCAAATGTATTGAGATGATTTTTTGATATTTAGAAGAATATCAGTAACTAGAGAGTTTTTGGTCTCATTGACTTCCATAGTATATTTTTTTTCCTGCTATGGAAGTCAATGAGACCAGAAACTGTCTGGTTACTGATATGCTTCTAAATATCAGAAAATCGCCTGAATGGATTTGAAAACGGTGAAACTCAACTGTTTAACTCTGGGGGAGTGGTAAAATGAGCATATTTCCAAAAAAAGTGGAGTTTCCCTTTAAAGACTGGTCAGAGATTATGACATTAATCACGGTTATTTTATCCTATAGGGCATCACAGTTCCGCCCACAGCCGGTGCCGGAAGTAAGAATTCAATACAATTTCTCCATTGACATTTGAGATATAAGCCATAAAAACGTAACCATACATGGTAGACTTAAAACCAGCTACGGCTGTACTAAGTGAATGTGTATACTCATATAAACGCCGAAAGTTCATGGGGCACTAACCTTGTTTTAAGATAAATGCCTTTAATTCACAATGTCTTGGATAAGTACTTCATTACCCACAATCCTGAACAATCCCACAGTAATGCATCTGATTGGTGGAAGTCGTGTAACTAACTAGGTAAACCCTGCGAAGATCCGTGAAGAATGAAGATCATGTAATGACGTAGAGTAGTTCATTGGTCGCACCTCAGAGACGCCCCCGCGCCATTGGATGTGCAGTTGCCGCAACACAGCCTATGAGCGAGCCAGTTGCTCAATGTTTCACATATAAGCTTCAGTAAATCAAGGAAAAGGAGTTTCCCTGCACATTCACTATATAAAATTCACTGGAGGAAAAAGTTCAGATTTGGAAGTCCCTTTAAAAGGCTCTTTCACGGTGGCTTCAATCGATTTTAGTGAGGCACTGTAGTTTATGGGAGGAGTAGTTCCTTTACACGGAAATGGAAATATGAACACAGGCTTGTACCCTTGACTTTTTTTGGATTTTCTCTTTGTTTTGTTTTCTCTTTGTTTTTTCACTCGATATGTTGTATGCTTATGAGTTCAGCCGTAGCTGGTTATCTTCAGTCATGCTCTAATACTCTTTAGATATGGATTTTACAAAATGTCAATGGGAGAAATGAATGGGAAATTTACTTCCGGTTGCGGTTTCCCCTGAATAAATTAGACTAAAAATAGACGCTGTGCTAAAAAATTACTCATCGGGCTTCTCATGATGAGTAATACTTTGTATATTTCGGTCTTTTATCAAGGTTAAAGTGTTGTACAATTTAAGAAGCAAGCCAATTGAAGGAGATATGTTTAAATGCATGTAAAGGAGGGGTCGTTCTAAATGTGAATAATTCATTTGTAGTTTTCTGGGCCATTATGTATGATGTTTTGGGTTGGTGATTAATCATGTTTTTGCACATGGACTGCTGTGTGCTGTTCATTGTTTCTGCTCCAGCAGCTGCAGAAGTAGGCCAGTAGACAGGCCTGTGAGTGTGTCTGGCTCTGCAATAATGGGGTCTGAGAGGGGCTCTTTAATCAGGCTGATGGAGGTTGTGCTGGAGTGCTCCCCAATCATTCGCATCCACATCCCAGACTTCTGTAGAGCCTTCAGCACCATCAGAATTAGCATTCATAATCCCTGCGGGCAATCACCTTGAAATGAGACTTGTTTTTGGAGAAGATTGTTCTCTGATGAAAAACATCAGCTCTTCAAAGAGAGTGACTTTTATTTGTCTTTCGTCCTTTAGGTCCATCGCTGACTATAACGAAAGCTCTGCAGACCTCAGACGTGTGTTCTGATTCCAGCTTCACTCAGTCCACGCAGAATTACGCCATTGAAGTGAGTTTTACTTGCTTTGAATGACCCATATGTTTAAGTATTCCTGTAGCAGGAGGTATTGAGGCTAACTTTGATTGGCTTTCTAGGTACGTATGTCCAGTTGTTCACACTGTAACACCTGTGAGAGTTTGGTGTATGATGAAGAGATCATGGCTGGGTGGACAGCTGACGACTCCAACCTCAATAGCACGTGCCCTTTTTGCGGCTCTCCATTTCTGCCCCTGCTCAATGTGGAAATCAGAAACCTGGGTGACCAGGAAAGGTAATTTGGTCTCCAAGTAAATTAGTAAACATTTCTGTAGGGATATTCACCATTTCAAACAGTTTTCTTCGGTTTCTTCTCAGATCCCCCTCTCAAGACGGACATACTTGCCAGACAGACACCGATGATGAACTTCCACAAGTTTATGATGTCACTGGCAATCTATCCTGCAATGGCAAAAAAGACCCTGTAAGAATACATTTCTCAGTCTACAGTTTCAGTGTTTTGGAATCATATTTTGTAATCATCACTTTATCATGGTATTAATTGTGAAATATGATACAATGTACCATGTTTTCCAGAATATGCACAAAGCACACACATTTTTTTTTAGTACAGAATAAGAGTTGTAAATGAGTATAAGTTTATTTGTAGAGTGCATTTCCCACACACTGGTAGTTTCCATTTCGCTTAAAAAATAACTATAAATAATGGCTTACCAGCAGGTATCATGTTCATACAGTCTGGAAAGCAACAGATCATCCAGTGTGCACCCAGGTTTATTTTCCGGGAATATATGATATTATGTAATATTATAATGATATGTTTGTCAAAAGTTGGTTCAGTTCATTAGGCTGGTAGTAATTTTTGTCTTTCTGTACTGTAGGAGCCAGTCACCGTTCCCTACCTGAGTCCTCTGGTGCTTTGGAAAGAACTGGAGAGCTTGCTGGAAAACGAGGGAGATCAGGCCATCTCATCGGCAGCTATTGTGGATCACCACCCCATTGTGTTCTGGAATCTGGTGTGGTGTTTCCGTAGGCTGGACCTGCCCAGCAGCCTGCCCGGACTCTATCTGAGCTCCAAACACTACAGCAAAGTTGCTCAGGTGGGTCTCAAGAATTCTTACATGATCTTCCTTTTCCCATTTGTTTTTTAATGAATGAATAGTTGTAAATACTGGAAACTGTTGGTGATGCCACTGCATTTCTTCATGACAGCTTGAATCAATGTTATGTACGTGTTTTCTTGCAGCCTCTGCAAAGTTTTGCATCAGAAGACAGTAAAAATGTCTTGGTCCAGATCCTGTGGGACAACCCCAGACTGCATCAGGACCCCATTCAGCCCTGCTACTTGCTCTGGAAATCGCATTGTAAGAATATGTTCTGCTAAATCATTTGCACAGTGAAAAGTGAGCTTTATAAATGTGCACACAAGTGGTTCTTGGAAAAATATTTGCAACGAATAATCCTGTTTATGCTATGGACATGAGTTCTGCCCCAAACAATGCGACTTTTTTTTTTTTAGCAGAGGTATGGCATTATTTTTCGGCATTATTATGATAACTTTGCGGTTTTTGAGAGATGGTTCTCACTGCAGAACATGAAATCCACAGGGAGGAGTCGGATCCAGATCCAACTCCTCCCACCTTACATACACCTAAAACTACCCAACTCCGCCCCCTGATGCCTAAACCCAGCCCTCATTCTACCCATCTCCACCCCTTGGATCTTGATCCGACTCCTCCCTGTGGATCTCATATGCTGCATTGAGGTGCTACTGGTTTTTGGTGTACAGACAACAGCTTTGTCAAAACGATCCCTGTACACACTGATCTGCGAAAGGACTAAAAATGGTGTATCATTCTGCTAGGTCAGTTGTTGGTAATGTCACTTTGTAAAGGAAATCTACTCGCCTATAGACTGAAAACGTAATACACATGCGCATGACGTCACCATTTTCACAAATTTGTGTTTTTGTAGTTTACATTGAGACAACAACGGAATCGTTTTCAAAAAGTTGCCATTTTCAGACCCCCAAAATGTATTCCTGTAAATGGATGAGGCTCATTATATTGTTATATTTCACCTAATCATTTTTATTTTATTTTATTTGACCTTTATTTGAATAATTGAAATTTATTTGTAATGGTTTTAGTTACAATAACAACTCTTACTTAGGCCAGTAAGCAACCAACCCAGCAACTCTATAGAAACTAAAAACCTCCTTAAAACACTTTAGCAGCTGTAGCAGTGGTTTTGCATGCAGGTACCGGCCTTCTACATCAGTGTGTTCATGTTTTTTAATAGGTGCAAATCCTGCGGGATCTGCCGCCCTGTGGGAGGAGGAGCAGGCTGTGAGCTTAGAGCTGCTGCAGGGGGTCGTGAAGAGCATCCAGAGGAATGATGTCTATCAGCCCATGAGTCAGATACTGCAGATACTGGGCACCAGATTGGGCTTCAAAAGACAACGGTAGGAGAATAAATGTGCATGAGCAAAGAAACAATTTTTAGCTAAACAAGCTAGTTTTAATGACTAATTTCTCTTTATTTTTTCATATGCAGGAGCTTATATAGAGACATCCTGTTCCTGTCTTTAGTGGCTTTGGGCAAGAGTAGCATAAGTATCGGTGAGTTGACTGTTTTGGTCATGTATAGAATTTATACTACTGTTCTTTAAAGGGATACTCCACTTTTCTTTTGGAAATAGGCTCATTTTACCACTCCCCCAGAGTTAAACAGTTGAGTTTTACCGTTTTCGAATGTATTCGAATCCGTTTCGAATGCTGATTTTTTTGATATTTAGAAGAATATCAGTAACCAGACAGTTTTTGGTCTCATTGACTTCCATAGTATATTTTTTTCCTACTATGGAAGTCAATGAGACCAGAAACTGTCTGGTTACTGATATTCATCTAAATATCAGAAAATCGGCTGAATGGGTTTGAAAACGGTAAAACTCAACTGTTTAACTCTGGGGGAGTGGTAAAATGAGCCTATTTCCAAAAAAAGTGGAGTATCCCTTTAAGTGACATGTGAAGGCCAAGTATGGTAACCCATTCTCAGTATTTGTCCTCTGCATTTAACCCATCCAAGTTAGCTCACACACATTAGGAGTAGTGAGTAGTGAACACCACACACACACACACACACACACTGCAAACCGTGAAACACACCCGGAGCAGTGGGTAGCCATTTTAGTCATCCTGAAAATGTATCATGATTTCTAGCAATTTATTAAGCAGCACAACTGTTGTCAAGACTGGTAATAATAAATGTTTACAATATATTAAAAATAGAAAACAATTATTTGAAATGGTAATAATATTTCACACAATATTAGGGTTTTTACTGTTTTTTTGATCAAATAAATGGAGCATTCGTAAGCAGCACAAGACATTTCTTTTAAAAACCCTAAAATAAGAAAAATTGCTGACCTCAAATTTTGTAACGATAAAGTAAATCAATGAATTCATTCAACGTGAGCACTAGCATCATTACTTACATCTTCATTTATTCTCACAGATGCCTTCGACCGTGAATACAAAATGGCATATGACCGTTTGACACCCAGCCAGGTCAAAATGACCCACAATTGTGACCGGCCACCCAGCGCTGGAGTCATGGAGTGCAGGAGAACATTTGGGCTGCCCAGTCTCTGATTCACCTCCTCTCATTCGTCCCTCCTTCCTCACATCCATCACATAAGAAGCCCATCCAAAGAAGCAACTCTTTCATTCCTGCGATCCTGAACATTCATCGTTACTAAAGCTACCTCTGGCTCCCATGAGGACTCCTTAGAAACCGTTCCTGTCTGTCTATGTGACTGTTGTTCTTCATACACTTCCTGTGAATATGCCACCTTACTATGTATATGATAATTATATTCCCCCTTCACTTTTCCTCTGCCTAACGTCTTGACCCTCGACCCACTTTGGAAGGTTTGGGTCGTATTCGAATCGTCTAGCACCGCTCAGGTAAACTTGAGTTCAGAGGTCATTGTAGATTAGGAGCAATATCATTGTGCTCAGGTCATTCCATCGCTCCATCCGTTCACGTCGAGTGAATCATGGAGTGGATTCGGGACCAGTAGCTGTAGAACAATCAAACTGATCACGTTTAGGACGCGTAGAAGCACAATGAGCGACCCCAACAAACACAGTCCTCTTTTGGGCGTCTTGTAGATTTCACGTACAAAGAGACTTTTGTGTACATAGTCTATTATTATTTTGAATACTTGTATTATACAGTTATATTTTAAGACTGGAATTTGTTAATTGACATGTCTCCATTTGTAAAGACTGTTCGTAGTGTATAGGTTCCTCTTTTGAGCGTGTGCCGTTTGTCGTCCTGGTCCTGGAGACCAGTCGTATGGTGACCGTCAGTGACACTGTTGTCTTGAGGTACAGAACTGGACCAAATATAAACTCATGACTCACAGTTTACATGTTGAGAAATATGTTTGATGAGATTTTTGAACTAAGAAACGCCTTACCTTGGGGCAAAGAACAGTATGAAGACAAGTTTCCAACAGGTTATAAAGAGTTATATGGCTAGTATAAAAGAAAAAATGTACTGTTAATATAAATATGAAGTCAGCATTTTACACACATCAATGTGTGCCATGAAGGTACGTCATTTTTTTATTTTTAAACATTGCTTTATATTGTGCAAGGATGCATAAATATGGATCCCTGTTGTCAAGCTCCATAAAACAAAGTACCTGAAGCATACAAGCACTTATTTTTACTCAGTTAACTCTTTTCAAATTAAATACGTTTTAACTGGAACTATTATATTTTAATACTTTTCATTTTTTTATCATAATGTTAATTGAAGATGCACTTTGAGTTGTGTGGTTAAGATTTCTCAAGTTTAAATTCTCCTAACAAGCGCAGTGGATTATGGAAAAAATAATTATACACAATGACATATTGATGTTAATGCCTCAAGTGAACAAACAAACAGATAATACTGCCCTAATAACTTTGTTTATTGACCTGATGCTGTGTAAAACTACAAAAATGTACAATTTATGCTGCTGTTAATATTTTAGCAGTTTTTCTATCACCTGCTTTTTACATTCATATGGCATGGTAGTGAAACGAACTGACCTATTTCATGACAAGCTACAGTAATTTAAAGCAGTTAATGTGTAAGGTGATATATTTTGTTTTTTGTTTTTTAGGTCAATGTGCTTTACATATCACTCCTTTTGTTACTTCTTATTTATATTTGTGTATATCATTTTGTCAGATCTGAGCCAGGTCTTTAAAATTGTTTAGAACTGTAAGTAAACACACTTAAATCGACTCCGGTGTATTTTTGTTGCTGTCACTGGTATGTTCAATGAAAGAGAGCGGCAGAAAGTCGCATTTGAAACGCCATTTAATTTTGTACTGACCCATCAAGTGAATATTTACAAAGAGCAACTCACAAGAGAGACATTCGAAAAGAACAATCATTCCCTCTATTCAGAACTGTTCAAACAGCAGTGTGACATTTGTATGGAAATACAAAACTGTTTATATCAGTCATTCTGATTACATTAGAATTTGTAAAGAAGTCTTGTTACATGCTTGAGATTCTACTTTTATGATGGAAAAAAAATCATATTTTACATACAGCACAACATCTGCATTTAAAATGCTTGCTAATGACAATTTTCCATGTTACAAAAATAATTCCATTGCAAAATGATTAAATTACATCATTTACAATAAGCTCACAATTTCTCCCAATGTGGTGAATTCTGCAGACACTTTAAAAATAATAACTCACCCATAGCTAGCTGAAAACACACATCAAATACAATTACGATATAAAGTTCAACAAAACAATTTGGAAATTTGTTCTTTGTTGTAAAAAGCAATTTTTCCATAACTGGACAAAAATATAGGCGTAATTTGAGACTGGTGGGACATGTCCCCATCCATTCTTTCCAGGGTCAATATTGTCCCCATCACTTTTTGAAACATCTTGCGGCGCGGATGTACCTAATAAAAAAGAAACATATCTCCAGTTGATTAGCAATTTGTTTGTTTGTGTTAAATAAGGTGCGAACTGGCGTTCTCGGATTTCATCAAAAATATCTTAAAGGGTTTTTCACCCAAATATAAAAATTCTGTCAGTATTTACTCACCCTCATGTTGTTCCAAACCTCTATAAGTTTATTTGTTCTGCTGAACTCAAAGGAAGATATTTGGAAGAATGTTTTAATCAAACAGATCTCATTCCCCGTTGACTACCATAGTAGGAAAAAAATACATACAGTCAATGGGGATTGAGAGCTGTTTGATTAAATCATTCTTCCAAAATATCTTCCTTTGAGTTCAGCAGAACAAATAAACACATAGAGGTTTGGAACAACTATACTGACAGAATTTTCATTTTTGGGTGAACTATCCCTTTAAATGCCATTGTTCTGTCTCAAGATGCAAACCAGCAAGTTTTTTTTTTTTCCAAAAACATGTTTAAAACTACTTAAATATCCTAACTGAACTATAGGCCTAATCTAAACCCTGTTTGTGACACCAGGCCTCAATGTAACACCTTCTGACATTCCTTGACATGGTAATACTATTTTTGTGCATTTCTGATGTAGCTAACCAGTGATTGTGTATGTCGACACGTTCAAACAGAATCTTAATACGGTTCCGTTCACACACAGTTCGGTTATTTACGGGAGTGAGTCGTGACAACCGCATTCTATAAACGAACTCACAACAACCGCATTCTCGGAAATCCCACGCGCTGTGAACAGAACCGGACTCGTCATACGAGGTGAGAGCGCCGCTCACAAAAGTCGTGTTGCGGGTTTTCGTATGTGGTTTCGATGAGAAATTAGCTGTGAGTGTGTGTCATTGCAGGTTTTAGATCAGTAAGTGATCTAGCTCGGAGCTGCTCTCGTAAGTTTTGTGTTCAACGCGCGACCACACAGATAGCCTTTAGCAGCTAGGCTAACTCGCGGCTCGATTGGACTCTTGTGGTATCAAAATTGATTGGACTTTTCAGTTTTATGGACGTCACCATCTTATCTTTGATATTCTACTTTGCTCACGCTCGCTATGGTCACTGGTAAGATAATTTGGGCTTGTTTCTCACTGCACGTTCATACAGACAGTATTCGAGATGCTACAAGTTGTAGTTTTAACGGGACATTCCGAGACTCCTAAGTGTAACGAAATGCGGTTGTTATTCACAAAATTTGACAGTGTGAACGCATGTTTTGCATGATAGGCTAATCCCAATAGAATAAATGGTTGAATTCAAACATTGTGAGAATATAAGAAAACCTTTGGCTACTTTGTGGCCCTGTCTCGATTGGAACACTTCTGTGGGCTTTGATTACGCAATCTCATAGTGTGTTTGTTAAGTCCACAGGGCAGTAGGGTGTCTTATTTGTCATTTTACAGTTCAAAATGGTGCTCAAGTGTGCCCCTATATGTGGCCTTAATGTGCCCTTTTACAAAGCCCAGACTGGTGGGCCCACATGCAGTCTACCAGCCACAAATCCATATGGCATTACATCACTAAAGTGTGGATGCCACAAATGGTGACCATTTGGGACAGGACCAGTCATTTTTCTGACATTACTGCATTAATTTTAACATGAGCTAAAAAAAAAAAAAAGTGTTACCAGTTTTTTTTTGCATCCCTTTACAAAAAATCTTGCGTAATACAGAATAAGTCAACACAGTGTGTCCAGGTATGCTATATGCAAGGTTATAGTTCAGAACGTTTCGAATGACAGGATTGTATCCTCATGTACGTGAGTGAACATTAAGGTGTATGAAAACCTCAGGTGTGCTCAGATGGACACGGGACATACAATAATTCGATCTTCTAGCATGACACTGAGCACCAGGAATACAAAGTACAGGATGAACATGGTGAATCCTAACACTTTATTCATCCTCCACTTACAGGCAGCGATGGAGATAATGACGAAGAGGAGCATGAGGAAGAGCAGTACAATGGCACAGAATAGCCCATTACTACTCACAGTCACTGGGGCAAAGGAATGGTAGAGCGAGTACATCAGCCATGGCACCGGCAGTCTGTAACAGTGAGAGGTGATGTATATTTAAGCAATAAGACACAAGAATGATTTATTCAGTATGTATTCGATTGCAACATTGCGATTGCAAGTGCACTATTACAAAAAAAAAAAAAAAAAAAAAAATAGTTCAAAAACAGGTTAATTTACACTTTTGTCTATTGTGCTGGGCAATTTTAGTTCCAAACAAAGTTTGAACGAAACTTTTTTCGTGTCATTTGGGTTGAGTTGACTCTGGAAAAGATTTGTTCATTTTGATGAACGAGTTCGAACAGGAGAGGCACGAATGTGCATCACAGAACAGAGCAAGGCGACCATTTGAGCTTATAAAACTTAAACTTTGTAATTTTTTTTAAACGAGCGATCGCTTGATAAGACCCTTATTCATTGTCTGGAATAGTTTAAAGCCCTTTGAACAGTTTGCAGTTTGCACTGAAACTGTCTTATGGACCTTGAACCACTTGGTTCCCATTGAAGTCCATTATGGAGAAAAATACTGGAATGTTTTCATCAAAAACCTTAATTTATTTTCAACTGAAGAAAGAATGACATGGACATCTTGGATGACATGGGGGTGAGTAAATTATCAGCAAAAGTTTTTTTTTAAAGTGAACTACTCCTTCAATGATTCAACAACTCACCCTTAAAGACAGTTACTTGTTTTGTTCTTAAATAAATTGGTTTCTGTTGAGCAAATCAAATGATTTAAAGACTCACTCTATAAAAGTGCCATACTTCAAAATTAGTTTTAAAATGAAGGCTGCCTTCCAAGGATCCTTAAAACGGAGACACCCTTTGACCACACCTGATGATGTTGCATCCGAGATATGGAGTCTTTCTAGGATGCGACGCAGCCTTCCGTTTGAGAAACATCCTACCTCAAAATATTTTTCCAACCAGGGGAAAAGTTTGGCTCCAATACTTAAAAAATCCTCTCCTGCCTATAGCCTTAGTAATCCTGAAGACATTGATTAGCTTGTTCAGATGTGTTTGATTAGGGTTGGAACTAAATTCTGCAGGACAGCGCCTCTCTAGGACCGAACTTGCCTACCCCAGGCTTAGGGTGTTTAAGGGTTCCCATTTCAAGGTAGTGGGCTATCGTGCAAATGTAGCAGAGGCGACATGCTAGAGGCTGCAGTCTTTAGCCTCCTTGTTAGAGCAAACGACTCTCACGCCGGAGACCTGGGTCCGAGGAATGGGGAGAGTAGGACCCGGTTGGAAACGCAAGCAATGACTAACATCTGAGGGAACTAGACTAAACTATCAAACACCTGACTCATTGAATATTTAGTGTTTCAGTCATCTTACCCCATGGTGATGTCAAATATGTTGCTGCCTACAGAGCTGGAGACAGCCATGTCTCCCAAGCCTTTTCGAGCCACAATCACACTGGTGATTAGATCAGGAATTGATGTTCCTGCAGCCAGAATGGTGAGACCCATGATCTCCTCAGATATGCCAATTGTCTCACCCACCTAGGAGATAAGATCTTGATAAATGCTGACTTTTTATGTTGGATTTGCTAATTGAGCGGCTAAAGATGTAGCTTTTTGACACTGACCTGATGTGCCCACCACACCATAAGATAGGAAAATATAGCAATCCATACTATTGAGCCAAGGAAGGTAATGACAAAGAACTTCTTGGATGCCTGTGAAGCACAATATACAAGAAGATGCATGTCAGTTCTATCACATGTGAACAAGTGGAACAAGTATACAAGAACAACATGTGATTGGACTCACAGGGTTTCTGACATCTGGAACTGTCAGCCACAGTGGAAAGACAATGGGCAACAGAAACAAGTATGTGGCCTGTTTGCGTCTGGTGTCTGGCCACTCTAAGGACAGAGGTTCTTCTCCTTCTTCCTCATCTTCGTCATCGTCGTCATCATCATCATCACTGTCTTCATCGCTGTCTTCATCACTGTCATCTTCCTCATCATCCTCTGAATTATCTGAACCTCCTGGCTTCTCTGAGCCTCCTTCTGCTGCGGCGTCTCCTTCCTTAACATAGAGCGAGAAAGAGACTGGCAAAAAAACATAATACCCTCACAGAAAATAAAGAATTAGGAGAACAAAGTAATAGTTCACCCAAAAATGTGTTTCATCATCATTTACTTGCACTCCATTTGTTCACCAGTAGGTCCCTCTTTCTTCTGTGGAACAAAGATGGCTCACTCTTTTCCATGCAATTATACACTCTAAAAAATTGCTGGGTTGTTAACCCAACTTTGGGTCAAATATGGACAAACCCAGCCATTGGGTTACACTCTAAAAAAATGCTGGGTTGTTTTAACCCAATTTTGGGTCAAATATGGACAAACCCAGTCATTGGGTTACATTTTTAAATTATATTTTTAACCCAATGGCTGGGTTTGTCCATATTTTACCCAAAATTGTGTTAAAACAACCCAGCTTTTTTAGAGTGTACATTTTTTTTATTACATTTTTAACCTAACATTTGGGTTTGTCCATATTTGACCCAAAGTTGGGTTAAAACAACCCAGCATTTTTAGAGTGTAATAAATAGGGACCCACCGAGCTTTCAAGCTTTAAAAAGTATGAAAAAGCACAATAAAAGCATTATAAAAGTAGCTATTTAATCTAATTCAAGATGATATTTAGCTCCAGTGCGTTGCTAACCCAAAAACTGCTATGACTGAGTGTGAGAGTTGAACTTAAGACGAGAACCAGATTGGACCGAATAGTGAATGAACCAGTTTTGGGAATTGAATGAATTGATTTAAAAAAAAAAAAATCTGACTAAAAATAATGCTTAGGAAATGAAGTAGCCATTTATATTTCTCTTGTAAATACATCATGGAGAATAACACCATTAAATTGATGGTGCTTTTCAACTTGAGAGATCTTCTTTATTGGAATGGCATTCTAGTATATTCTTCAAAGCTTTTCCTTTTATGTTCCACAGAGGAAAGGAAGTCATGATTTGAGGGTGAGTAAATGGCACAGGCTTTTCATTTCTGGGTGAATTATATCTTAAATATGAATCACATACTATGTTTGACATATGGTCCCTGTCTGCTTTACAACAAGGTAAAGATTTGATAAGCTCATTAAAAGCACACAAGTTTCTCAGAGCTCCTGTTTCTTCTTCCAAACATTTTTTGAGATGCAATTGGCCCACCTTTTGTGCCTCAGGCTTTTGACCGGCATCTTCTTCCTTGGCTCCTGGAGCCGCGTCTTCCTTGGGCTGTTGCTCCATTTGACCTTCACCTTATTTAAACCAGGATAGTAAAAATATCAGTCAAGTTTGCATTTACTTGTTAAAGCCAGCAATACTACAAGCTCCTCTCAGGTGTGGAGTGAAGATTTCCTCAATAGGAGTGAGTAATGTTGCTATTTCATTTGGCGGCATTTTCAAACACCACACAAGATAATCTGCAGTGATTCCAAGCCACTCATGCTTATTCATGAGATGGAGCTTGGTCATTATGTCAGCTAATGTGCAAATCAGCTCTCAAGTAGAAACAAAAGGTGGAAATATGGAATGTGGGATGCTGTGTGGAGGGCAAAACGGGCCAAACTCTTGGCAGCGTGCCCTCTCTTTGTACCTTTCATCCAGCACACAGCTGGTACGTTACTGCTTGTGGAAATGCAACATTAATAACCATTTTGAATATGCAACAGAGCTCATCTGTGAGGTAGGACAATGCACCGTCCTGTCTACAAAGGTCTGTGCAATCATAATAGAACAGACTAAGATTATGAAATCTCACCTTCACCAGATTTTTCCTTCTTTTTGTTTTCTACCTTCCCCCGGGCCATGTCGTTCAAAATCTGAGCCTTGTCTTTAAATTTCACTGCAAACCAGGAAAGGAAGAATATAGCTTGAATGTAGACTTTGACTGAGACTGTCAGGGTCAACAATGGCAGTACCACAAATGACAAAAGCCCTAATTTCACAAAACGTCATTTTTCTCACGGCATCTCACTGGCTACAACAAAGAAAGCAATCACATCACAAGAATGACATCACAAACACTAAGCCCCTTACCTTTACATCCCAAAGAGCTTCTAGCCTTTGCATCTCCATTAAACACTGACTCTAATGAGTAAAAGTAGATTCATATACAATAAATACCATGGTGAGTTTTACAAATGCATCTTCAAATGCCCTTTAAAACTACTCATGCACTGACTTGGATACCAGCAAGCGGCATCGTTAAATGTTAAAAGTTCATAATTGGATTTATTTAAAGAAAAAAAGTGGTCAAAGTATAAATGCATAAGTGTGAATTTCATGAAAAATATGAAGAAATGTTTGGATCATCAAGCCTAATTTCTTGAATTATGACATTATTTTTGGAACAAATTATTTCACAATCCATAGTCTTTATATATATATAGAATATATATGTATATATATAAATATATATTATTTGATATATTTCATATATTTACAGTTCCCCTGGTTACTCATTAATCCCTAGTTTGTTTCTATGATTTCTTTTGATTTGCTCCTGTGTCTCGTTTAGTTCTCAGGGTATTTATACTCCCTGTTTGGTTTTGTCTTTTGTCGGTTATCATCTTTGTTTATCTGTGTTCTCCTGTGGACTCCGAGTGTCGATTAAAGAACTAAGATTAGGCATTACTTTACACAACTCCATTATCAACAAAAAAACTGAATCCATGAATCGAACTGAATCGAATCCATTCAGCCGATTTTCTGGTATTTAGAAGAATATCAGTAACCAGACAGTTTCTGGTCTCATTGACTTCCATAGTAGGAAAAATACTATGATAGTCAATTAGACCAGAAACTATCTGGTTAATGATATTCTTCTAAATATCAGAAAATTGGCTGAATACATTGGAAAACGGTAAAACTCAATTGTTTAACTCTGGGGGAGTGGTAAAATTGGAGCCTATTTCCAAAAAAAGTGGAGGATCCCTTTAAAGCAGTGCCCTTAAGGTGCTTTTAAGCTAGATGTTAAGTGCTTGTCAGTTATTTATCAACCCAAATGTAGATACATACTAATGAACCTGTCACGTTTTGGTTTTGTTCATGTCATGTTCCATGTCTGTCATGTGATTCCCTGTTTGTCACCTAATCCTGCCATGTGTCTTGTCATTGGTTAATCGTCTGTTCATTGTTCACAGTTGTCCCTTGTCTTGTCATTAATCTGTGTATTTAAGCCCTCATGTTTGCCATGCGTCTTCTTTGTGAAGTATTGGTACCTGTAACCACTGTTTGGAAGTCTATGTTTTGTCTTGTGTTATTTTGAATAAAACTGCACTTGGGTTCTCTCGCTACAACTTGCCTCCAGTGGATCCTTACAGAACCTTTAAATTGATCTCATTGACTACAGCAGGGACCCTATCACAATAACAGGATTGAGCTGAATGAGAAAGCTGTTTCTCATTCAACCTTTATGAGCTCAATCAAAAGCCGCTTAATGTTAGAGCCACACAGTACTGGGAGGTTTTTTTGTGAGGACCCTGAGAGTGCAGGTGTTCAGCAGCCTCCTGAGGACAGGCTGAAGGTCAAGGGGACCAACCCCAGCCATCAAACCACTGACCCACCGGGACCTCGGCACCAGGGAGAACCCATGTGCAATGTGAAAATAATATAGTGTACTTTTAAATGGTGACATATACATTGATGTGACTTGACTAAATGTCATAGAGCCTCTGCGGTGGGCCCATCCTTCGTCTCACTACTATGAATCACTCTCCACTCCATAGACTGAGAAAGAGCTATTTATCTTCTTAGTATCAATCTGGATTTAGTGCTGTCATAATATAGAACACGCTTTGCTAATCCATTTGTACTAGGAGAAGGACAAAGGGACTCTACTGCTACACTTCTGAACGTCTTACAGCACATGCCTCAGTGAATATAGGCTTATATCATATGATTGGTACTTTGAGCTATATACAATTTGTGTTTCGATATACAAAAGTCTAAAAAAAATCTGAAACAAAAATTCCATCTAGCTAATTCCTCCATTAAACCAGTAGCACTTTGTATAAATGGCATAATTTGAGTCTTCAAGTCATAAAAGAGCAATACATTCTTATCATATATATGTTGCCTGATCTTTTAATGTTAACATTTACTCGAAAATCCTTTTCAAACATTTCTAAAAGGCATAGTTCACTCAAAAATCTAAATTTTGCCATCATCTTCTCATCCTCTTTCCATACCAAAACTGAATGACTGAATGAAACAGAAGATTAAAAAAATAATTTGAGAAATGTGTTTCTTTGTCCATCCTACAATGGAAGTCAATGGTTTGGTTCCCAATCTTCTACTAAATATCTTCTGTGTTCTGTAGAAGAAAGTCAGTCATACAGGTTTGAAACAGCATGAGGGTGAGTAAATAATGACCACATTTTCATTTATGGGTGGACTGTTGCTTTAAATCTCCAGAATTGAAATTCGTAATGCTTCCATGCGGTGTTTGCTTAATGAGTTATCATTATGAGGGTTCAGACACTGAAGGGCTCTTACCCTCACCAAGAGGATCCAGTGTGTGAATCATCAGTTGGAAGATGGTGTTCCTCATGGTGCTGTTGTGCAGAGAGGCAGAACTACCCCCGCGCTGCAAAGTGGGCTTCAGCTACATAGGAGAAATATAATCGTGTCGAAAGAATTTATATCTGAGTCTGCCAAGTGGACTTCAGATAGAATAAAAATCATATAAATATGGTATTTAAGTGTAACAGTATGTTATTAAGTATATTACTTAATTTAATAATCCCATATGCATATGCTAGGACATGTCAAATGTATCCAATCTTTTCAAGACTATCATGCTAGCATCTTTTTATGTTAAAATGCTTCCTCATATCTTAGCTTGACAACTATAAAAAAAAATCTGAAGGGCTGATTTCCCAGAAACAGACATTATTTTTGTAGTTCCATTTGGTGACAATAGTGCCAGATGAATCACACCCTTTGTCTTTTACAATGATTTTTGAATCTAGACCTATTGACATATTTGTATGTTATTTATATATTAACGTGTATTTGCAAATTTTTGATTACCTTTAGTCGATCCGTGTCTTCTGGTTTAGGTGGCCTGTTCTCTTCAGCTGAAGTCCCGTTGTCCTGTGTGCAAAAACAGTTTGAAACATTGACCTTTGACTTTCACTTCTACTGTTTTCATTCACGTTCCCTCAAAGACTAAAAGGAGACCAATCAATACATTGAACAAAGAGGATGTACCATGCACGTTTATTAATATTGTAAATTGGCTTTTATTTTTTCTATTTTCAATTTTCATTTTAATTGTTGTCTTTTTAGCCATATTTTAGTGCAGTTAATTTCTAATTTGACCTTTTTTGTTGTTTTCTTGTTCATTTTTTCATCTAACATTTAATTTTAGCATTTTATGTCAGCTTTATTTATGGCAAAAATGATTTTTAATAGTTTACAAAAACAACATAAGTGAGCAACCAAATATATAAACGATGTGAAATTCTGTATTTTATCGTTACTGCTGTACTTGTTAATTATCTGTGATAAATTCAATCCAATGGGTTTAGTTTGACAGAGATCTAGGTCCTCTGGGTGTAGTAAGCCTTCTTACACTATATAAGCTTCAATCACACTCATCAGATTTAAACACTCTATATGTTACACAGTTTGTACATCACACCAGACCCATAGGATTAAGTGAACATCTTTGGATCAGAGAGCCACAGTGTTATCTTAGTATTACTTTGATCACATAACAATATCCCTTCACTTATTAATATGTCTTTCACAGAATGAGACATATTTACAATAATAACCCATTGACTGTTTGTTACTGCAGCTTAAAGTCTCCTTCTCAGGTGAGTGTGATCACAGAGATGTTATGACAGATTATCAAGTGTTGATCTCTTCTAAGCTGAGGGATGTTCAGGATGAAGAAAGGAACTTGTGAAAATGACCACACCATTTCTTTATGTGATGTGATAGTGTCACTAAATCAGATGAGGCCGTCACTGTGAGCCAAATGCACCTGCTCCAAATACCTTGCCTGCTGCGAGACAACTCATTAACAATGTCTGGCCCCAGCTGACACAAGCGATCCTTTTCATTTCTGTTTATCAAAGGAAAACGAAAACCCATGCGTATCTGTTCAATGAATAAACATAAGTGACTCACATTCACCTGAGTGGGATGCTATTATATCTCTGCTATCACGTCCATGAGCAGATATTATAGTGGTTCCTCATCACTGTCCTATCATCAACACTGTCCTAAACAGAAATAAATGTTTCTGTGATAAATATGATTAAAATGCTATGCAAGTTGCTAACATGCAATGCATGTTTTTGAAGCACAAATGGTAGAGCGTGGTGCTGTTAATGCACAAGGTTTTGGGTTTGAATCCCTGAACTGATAAAATATGTATTAAACACACACTTTGGATAAAAGTGTCTCCTAAATTAATACATGTAAATAGTGTGACCAGCAATACTGCATTTTTCAATTTACAGTAGGTAGAACTTTATTCTACAGTCCCAGTGGTGCATGTGCATATTACTGTCTTATTATAGCAATTACAATAACTGGGTTATGACCAGATACTAAAGCTGAACCTACTCCTACACCTAACCTTAACCCATATACTTACCTTATTTTACAGTACTTTCTTGGTATATACTGGGGTGGTTGTATACTGTAATTACAAGTACTGTAAAATAAAGAGTTACCTAATTTACAAATACAATGACCTCTTTTATTATGAGCATGTTTGTTATTTCTGAATTCAAATTAATAGTATAGCCAGTGCAATCCTCCCCATGTACGGAGAAAATTGGCTGAGAAGTTAGTCAGGGGGCCCAGAAACCGCAAAGGTACCCCTGGAGACCAGCATGGGATGCTGGTTTTCTGGTCGCCAGCATGGGTTGTGGGAGCTCTAGTGGACCAGCTACACCATGTCAGTTTAGCTTGAGATCTCACGAGAATTCGTACGAATTTTGCGAGGTGGCTAATTCGTAACAATTCGTACGACCTCACTCGTACGAATTAGTGCGTTTTTGCTAAATCGTACATATTTTACGAATTGGCCAATTCGTATGAATTCGTACGAATGATCTACCCCTGACCCCGCCGCTAAACCTACCCATCATTTGGGTTTGGACAAATCGTACGAATTCGTGCCAGTGAGGTCATATGAATTAGTACGAATTAGCCACTTTTTAATCACTCGTACGAATTCGTACGAATTGGTCGTGAGATAGCTTAGGTCCACCAGCTAGACCAGCAGCTCTAACCAGCCTGGACCAACATGAAATTCATGCTAGTTTATGCTTGATTTTTCAGCAAAAAACTTTGCTGAAAAATCGACCCAAATAACCAACACATTGCATTCTCATCCTAGGGCGTCATATAGTGACACTTTTGAAATTTGGTCTAAATCCAACGCACATGGCACCCTTTAGCGTCAATATAACACGCACAGAGCTTTGTTCGGTTATGGTATGTTTAGTTCTGGGGTAGGTTTAAGGTTACACCACTAGGAGGCGCCTTCTGACCCATATATATCTTCGCGTCATATTGACGCTAAAGGGTGCCATGTGCGTTGGATGTAGACGAAATGTCAAAAGTGTCGGTATATGACGCCTTGGGATGAGAACGGGCTGAAATAACACACCCAAAGACTAATTCTAATTCTATATATTATTGGCAAAAGTAATGAAGCGTACCTTCTCGGGTTCCTCCACCGCGATGACTTTCACAATGTTCTTGTGTTTCATGAGCTGATATTTAAAGGCGCGCTCTATTTGAACATTGTACTTCATGAAAACAACATAGAGAGCATAACCGCTCACCAGCATCATACTCTCCCACCACATAATGGTGTTGTCCAAGAAGAAGATGATGAGCATGATGAGATCGACGATGTAGAACGACACGTCCCGAAAGAGAGGCCACCAGGTGAGGTAAAGCATCTCCCGGGAAAACAGTGCGCACATTCCGATCACAAATAGGATGTTAAAGACAGCCGAGCCAACAATGGTTCCAATGCCCACGTTGCTATGAGAAATGAAGACACCGATCAAGGAAGTGAAAAGTTCGGGAGCAGAGCCTCCAGCGGCCATAAAGGTCGCCCCGGCCACGTCGTCTGAGATGGCCAGTTTGTCTGTGATGACCCCCAACGTAGGGACGAAAAACTCATCGCAGACAATGGCCAAAGAAACAAACATGTATATCATTCCAAATATGTGGAGCGAGACCCAGCCTCTGCGTCGATCCTCAATGGAGAAGATGTCCACCGGGTACTCGCCCTTTATGTGTGGTGCTTCTCCAGGGCTGGATGCTGTAGTGTTGGGCACCAGAGTGGTCGTATCGGTTTCTGGAGTGGGAACCGGGGTGGGTTTTGGAAGGTTAGGATCCACATAAATGCAGTGGACAATTGTCCTGTTTGTGGTTGTTGTAGGCTCCTCTGTTGTAGATGTTGTTTGGACGGGTCTATCTGTTGCTGTCTCTGATGGCTGGGCCACATCTGTGTGGTCGGTGTTCTTTGGCTCAACATTGGTCAAATTAGTCACAATCTCTGGCATCTCCAACAGTCCTGCATCCAGAGCAAGTCCGGAGCCATCCTCGGGGTCTCCTGCTCTCTGGGGCTCGGGCCAGGGGTCTGGAAGTCTGGCTCTGATAGTGAGTTGATATAAAGAACAAAGGAAAACCCCAGATAGAAGAAATATAATCCGGCTGAGCTGAAGTCTCTTTCTTCGAGTCAGGAACATTTTCTAGTATGTTTCCTAATGGCCACTGAGTTGTTTTTTAGGGCAATGATACCCAGAACATCCAGAATTTCGCCCCAAAAGATGCAGGGGTATGCAGGGGTATATATCTCTCAGACTGTTTCATCTCATTTCTCTGTAGTCCAGGTTTACTCTCACAGACCTTACAGTAGATAAAAGGAGGAATACTGAGTGCAACAGTTGTACAGACAACACTGAATGATCTGCAGATTACTGTTGCTATTACAGTTTCTTCTGATACGTGTTTCTCACGTAACCAACACATTGCATTGGATTAACAATATCTTAACAACTCTAGCTTTTCTAAAAATAAATAACGTCGTCAAAGGCACTCGAATTGTTTAAAATGTAAATCAAATTTCTGAAGATTGACAAAAAGGCAATTGAACGTAGTAAATTACCCTATCATCATCAGTTATTTAACCTTTTATACATTTAATTCCATTATCAATCAATCAATCGATCTGTATATCACATAACTGAGTAGAGCACTGGATTAAATGGTAAGGAAAAACGCCATAAAAATGCTAAAAAAGTGTTCCAAGGGATAAATATTGCCCCATAATAATCATAAGAAGAACTTGACACTGCGTCTAATTTAATTCATTTTTTGAAAAGCGTTTCAAAATCCGTCTAAACAAAATTATCATGGAATATATCCCTATCATTTATATTATAGTTTCTGTCCACCGTTAATAAGAATAGCACTGTCATTGCAAGAAGCAGAAAACAATAAACAATTGTAAAAACAGTAGCATGAACACTGAAATGTAAAGTGTGGTATTTTTATATCAGCATTAGGCTACAATAAATCCTATTTTGGATAAATGAACCATATTAGCAATTTAAATTAAAACTTCATATACTGTAAAAAATAACAGTAGCCTAATTGCGAACACGCTAAAGAGACCTACCGGTGTAAAGCGAGGCTCGCGCGGTGAGTTGAGCGCTGCTGTCTCACAGCTGGGCTGCAGGGAAAGGCACGGATGCTGTGAAGCGGCTACAGGTCAAGCAGGACGCACCGCAGGACAGCTCTTCAGCGTGGATCAGCACAATACCTAATACCTGGAGTCTGTTAAGAGGATTAGATGTACTCTCTCCACTCACTCTTATTAGGCATATGCCTTGAACCAATATCCCAATTATTTAGCTTATCGTTTCATTCATAATGGTAAAGAGTCAGACACGTGAAAATTAGTTAATCAAAAATACAAAATTAAACTCCATCTTTTGGAGAATATTGTATTATTACATAATTATGATGCTAGATTATGGATTACAGATTAGTAATAAATGAGCCCTCAAGATTTTAAATCGAATTTTAAACCGTTTTTTTTATTCGCGGCATGCTCCTAAATTTCTTTATAGGCTGCCTCCTGAAATTTTCTTTAGTTTTTTTAATCCTTTATTTTAAGAGAGATTTTATTTTAGGATACAACTTTTAAAAATCACTTCTCGAGCGCGTTCCTGGCTAGGAACGAGTTGTTGTGTTTCTTTTGTTTCCTAACGGTCCACTTATCACGGCGCACACTTGGTTAGGAAGAAGGGATTTTCAGCGATGGGTAAAATTTTACCATTTTATTGAAATATGCTTAACTGGGTAGTATACGAGCTTAATTTGGAATTGGGAAGGACATATTATTATGACTTTTAAGATCATTGGATGGTTTTCTTTTTATATTTAAGTTAAACGAGAACGTTTGGTTGGACACTGACAGAAACACTCAACAGCTTTATTTACTTTGATTGCTCTGTTAACTTTACATGGGGAAATTATTTTTAAAAAGTATCTTAGTTGGTCTCCCAGCCCTCCCAGGCTAGTTTTAGAGGGGTCTTTCATACTGTAAACTGGTCAGATTTGGGGACTAAATAGACCAGTTTAAGCAAAGAGTGTAACTTAACCACTACAAAATCAGAAAATGATTTTATATGTGTGTGTGTTTTTATGTACACTGCAGCAGAAGCGTCTGTTGTCACACTAACATATGCTCCTGTTTTTACAGACATTTCAGGCATACATGCATAACTTTTTACATTCATAACTGTTTGTAAAGAGAAGAGTTTGCAAACATGCCTACTGTGGTTCTTATGGACTCTTCGCTGTCCATGACACGACCGGTGTCAGTGGAGGGCAGTGAAGAGTTTCAGAGAAAGAACCTGGCAGTTCATGGACTGACCATGCTGTTTGAACACATGGCCACAAACTACAGAATGGAGTTCACTTCACTTATCGCCTTCTCCTCGCTCTGGGAGCTTATGGTGCCATTCACTAGAGACTACAATACTCTGCAGGTAAAACCAGAACAGGTGTTAAATATAATGTAAATGCAAATTCATCATTATGAGCCCTTATGATCTGTAATAGTTGTTGGGGGTCTTATTTTTATCTCTCATTCATTGTTGTGTAGGAAGCTTTGAACAACCTTGAAGACTATGATAAAACCTGTTTGGAGGCTGCATTACAAGGTGTTAGTAATGTAGTACAGCAGGAGTGGGGAACCGCTTGCCCATGCCAGGTAAAAAAAAATCCAATTATTAAAAATACTAGATATTATTGCATATGCAATATGTTAATCAGGCACATACACAACTTGTTAAAAGTTTGCAATAACAAAGATTTTTAAATGTTTTAGAAAACCTGTAATACACAGCGAGGCTGCAGTTGTTTTGATTAAAAATACAGTACAAACATTAAAATTAATCAAATGTAAATATATTTTTCATTTCATTTCATTTCATTTATTCTATTCTCTTTTCATGGTAATGCAACATGAAATACCACAAGAGCAATTTAACAAATCCAACATACACAAAGTACATACCATGACAAAAAAGAACAGGAGTAGGATGAAGAAAAAAAATCTTA
Organism: Cyprinella venusta; assembly: GCA_038021265.1. NCBI lineage: Eukaryota > Metazoa > Chordata > Actinopteri > Cypriniformes > Leuciscidae > Cyprinella > Cyprinella venusta. The sequence goes on from CM075871.1 coordinate 7,801,690, forward strand.
TAAACTCCTACCCCATTCCTATAAACAAGATTCACGAAATAGATGACCTCACCAACATAAAATGACAAACAGAAAAATTAAAGGAAAAATTATATATACATACATGTACGACTAGCCCAAACCAGATATAATCTACCTTCTATTATAACACATTTCCTCTCTTTGTCTGTACTTATTATTAATATAATTATTATCTATTAATACTAATTCTGCTTACATTATACTAAATAAACAAAACCAACAAAGATAAAATAATGACAAATCCAACAACCAAAAAAACACCGGAAGCATGATTATTGTAATAATTCTATTAGTTTTCACATTCCTCTTTATAGACTTTGAGTATCTTTTGTTTATAATTATTTTTAAATTGTAAGATATTTGAACAACATTTTAGATCGTTTTCTAGAAGATTCCATCTTTTCACACCAGAGACTGAAACACACATTTGTTTGAGGGTATTTCCAGCAAATGGTTGTTTGAAATCATTATTTCTTCTGCTTGACTCACTATTTATAGTGAAAAGAGTTTGTAGTCCATATGGTAACAGGCAGTGTTTAGCTTTGTGAACAACTAACAAAGTTTGTAACGAAACCAAATCCTTCAATTTAAGTAGTCTTGACTCCAGAAACAGTCCTGTAGTATGTTCTCTGGGAGCAACTCCATGAATTATTCTCAAAGCCCTTTTTTGCAAAATAAATAAGGGCGCTAAATTTGTAAAGTAAGAATTCCCCCAAATCTCCAAACAATACATCAAATAGGGCAAAATAAAAGAACAATACAAAATTCGCATTGCCTTATAATTTAACATAAACTTTACTTTACTCATAACAGCAATGTTTCTACGAATTTTATTTCTTACATAAGCTATATGTGACTTCCATTTAAGTTTTTCATCAATGAATACTCCTAAAAACCTAAATTCTGACACTCTCTCAATAGTTATTCCATTAAAACTCAGACTAACATTGTCAAAACATTTTTGATTTGTAAATAGCATAAATTTTGTTTTACATAAATTTAATGACAGTCTATTTTTATTAAACCATTTCTGAAGTCGGACCAATTCTTGTTCAATAGTTTTCACTAATACATTTAAGTTTTTCCCTGATGCAAAAAAATTTGTATCATCTGCAAAAAGAACAAAACGTAAAATCTTTGATTGCTCACAGAGATCATTAATATATAAAGAAAATAATTTAGGTCCCAGCACAGAACCTTGAGGGACTCCACACTGTATAAGTTCCAACTTAGATTTATGGCCTATATACTCAACATATTGTTGTCTATTTTCTAAATAACTAATAATCCAATTTAATACTACACCTCTAATTCCATATGTCTGTAATTTAGATATCAATATACCATGATCAAGGGTGTCAAAGGCCTTTTTAAGATCAATAAAAACACCAATCGTATGATTTCTTTTTTCCAATTCTGTAGTAATATCTTCTGTAATTTTCATCAAAGCCATAGATGTTGAGCGGGTGCTTCGAAACCCAAACTGATTATCATGTATCAAAAGATTTTTTTCAAGAAAACAATCAAATTTTTTAACAAAAAGTTTCTCAAGAATTTTCGAAAATTGGGAAAGCAGGGATATAGGCCTATAATTTGTGAGACTATGCCTATCACCAGATTTAAATAAGGGAATAATTTTAGCCACCTTCATTTTTTCTGGAAAGAAACCTGTATTAAAAGACAAATTAATAATATATTTTAATGGTCTACTAATACAACTTATAGTTTCTTTGACGATATACATATCTAAACCATCACTATCACATGAATATTTACTTTTTAATTTAGATACAGTAGAAGTAATTTCATTCTCACTAACTTCATCAAGAAAGAGAGATTGCATAACTCTGCTTTCACCTGTCCAAATTTTATTTTCATTATGTAGTGGTATAGTTTTGGCAAGATTTGGACCAACATTACAAAAAAAAGAATTAAATTCATCAGCCATTTTTTCACCACTTATCTCCAGATTCTGTTCATTCGTTAAATATAGCGGCTGACCACAATTTACTTCACTGCCCATAACTTCCCTTAAGACTTTCCACATTCTTTTAATATTACTTTTATTAACTATCAACAAGTTTATATAATAATCTTTCTTTGCACGTCTCATTATAGAAATCAGCTTATTTTTATAGGCTTTATATTTTTTTTCTGCATTAGCTGTCCGATATTTTACGAAGTCCCGATAGAGCTTATTCTTCTTTTTACATGCTTTCAATATACCCTTCGTTAACCAAGGTTTTTTATAATTTTTTACTCTATTATTCATTGTTTTTATAGGACAATTTTTGTTATATAGCCATAGATACTTTTCAACAAATAATTCATAAGCCTTATTAACATTATTTGTACTATAAACATTATCCCATTGTTCTTTCATAAGAGCATCCCTAAATCTATTTAATCTTTCCTCCGTTCTTAACCTAATAACTTTCCTAGACTTATCTTTAATTGTTTTTACTTCACAGAGGTAAGTTACAAATATCGGTAAATGGTCAGTTGTATCGTTTATCAAAAGTCCACTTTTGACGGTTTTATCAATTTTATTTAAAAAAATGTTGTCAATTAATGTGACACAGCTGGAAGATATTCGGCTAGGCATAGTAATGGTGGGATAAAGGCCTCTGCTATACATTAAATCAAGAAACTCTAAACTACCAGTATGATTAGACACATTCAAAAGATTTATATTAAAGTCCCCACAAATTATAGACACTTTATTTTCATTAATCCCAAATAATAATTGCTCCAGTTTATTATTAAAAGTTGTAATGCTAGACCCTGGAGTTCTATATATACATGTAACAACAATATTCCTCTGTTTCTTCATTTCAATTTCAATAGTTAAACATTCCATTAAATCTTCTGTTACGTTAGTCATAGACTCAATTGTTTTACATTTCAGATCACTACTAACATATAAAGCAACCCCCCCTCCTCTCTTATTGGTACGATTAACATAAAAAAAATCATAGCCCTCAAAATGAAATTCCACACCTTTCTCTTCCGTTAACCAAGTCTCCGACATAGCTATAACAGTAAATTTCTTTTGTAATGTGTTCAAATAATCATATATTTTACTAAAATTTGAATATAAACTTCTACAATTCAAATGAATAAGAGAAAATGAACCAGCCGTTTCAATCTTACTAGTGAATTCTGTGTCTGTATAGTAATCACATATATCATTTATGTTTGGGAATAAATTTGACTCCGGGTCCAGTTCATCTTGATCAAAGTCACATCCTTCTGAACTCTCAGCTTGTTTAAGGATATGTTGACGCACTGCAGCAGACATTGCACTCAATTATACAACTTAGCGTTTGCCACAATGCAGTCTCCACATACCTTATTCATTGTGTGTCTTATCATTTTCATAACTATCCAAGGAAAGTCGAAGAGATTCAACGCTGGCTGTTATTTCCCTAGCGGGAGCATGTTTGCTTCTACTACGGGGGGACTGCCATCCTGCAGCCCGCAGCGCTGAGTCCCAATCCGGCTCTTGTTTTGGGACTTCCATCGTTATGCCAAAGTCCTTTAGACCCTCAGCTGCTCTTCGTGGATTTTCAAAAATCTTGGTCTTTCCATCCTGTAAAAACAACATGAGTTTTGCAGGGTACAGAATGCGAGACTTGATTTTTCGCTCCTGGAGCTGTTTCCTTGCAGTCCGGTATTTTACGCGCTCCTTAAAAACGTCAGTGGTGTAATCCTCATCAAAATATATCCGTTGGTCCTTAATCCGAATGTTCTTTAAAGACCATGCAGCTTGTAGCACTTGTTGTTTCTCCTTGAAACTACGGAAACAAACGATGATTGATCTGGCAAAGTTCACGGCACGTCCCGTTGAAACACCTGTTGCTGCAGCGCGATGGGCCCTTTCAATGTGAATCTCTTCTCGGATATTAAGCTGCTCACGAATAAGCTTTTCTATAAACTCCACCATGTTGCTTCCTTCGGTTTTCTCCGGTACAGAGTAAATTCTTAAATTATTTCTCCGTGAACGGCCTTCCAGACCCTCGCACTTCTCCTCAAGGAACTTTTGTTTGCGCATTAGATGAAACATCACCTTAGTCAGATCCATGTTTCGATCCTCGTTGTCTGCAATCCTTTGTTCAGCGTCATCCACCCTTGTTTTTAATTCTTCAAAGTTCAGTTTTATATCGCTCACCTCCTTCTTCAATACACCAAAGTTTTCAGCCGTTTCAATTCGAAACAACTTTAGTTCCTTCAATATTTCTGAGGTATTGTCGGCGCTGCCAGCGGCGTTTTCATCTAGGCAGGTTTGATTTGCTGTAACGTAATCCGACACCTCACATCGTCTTGGTTTTGGCATTTTGAGCAGTCTTTTTCCCTTTAAATGATAACTTGACCATTCAAGTCTTAATAAACTTTAACTAAAAAAGTTTTAGTTAAAACTTAATAAACTTTAACTAACTTAATTTTAAAATACAATTTTTTCCTGTGATGGCAAAGCTGAGTTTTCAGCATCAATACTCCAGTCTTCAGTGTCTCATGATCCTTCAGAAATCATTCTAAATGCTGATTTGCTGCTTAACATTTCTAATTATTATCAATGTTAAAAACTATGCTAATGCTAAATCATTTTGTGAAAAGCAAAATAAAGATGCTGTTCTTATAAACATTCTGTTCATAAAAACTACTAGTATACATATTGGAATAACAGCCAGGACCAGAATAAATACAGTATGAAAAACACTGTTATGTAAGATATTTTATGGACTGTACACAATACAATGAATGTAGTGTATACAAAAATGCAAGTTGAAGATATAAATATACTGCTCAAAGTTGATCATGTTATGCCTCAGCACTATGTCTGGTTGATTTGTACAGTAAATTGTTTGGAATGATTTTTTATAATGGTTGGTAGGGTAGTGTTGCACATAAGCACTTTAGGTCTGGGTCTAAACATTAAACATAACATATTTGAATATACAGTAGAATAATTGCACTGCTGAATTTTTCTAAAGACCATTTTTATATATAATGCTAAATGTACTAAATAATTGCTTTGACTGCATTTTCGTTGTTGATCAGTGTTTGTTGTTTTTATGTTGGCCTTTAGGTGGTGCTGGTCACTGATGGTGCACTGGGCATTGGTCGTGGATCTTTGCGGCACTCCCTGCAAACAGTGAAACAACGTGTGGAGGACAAGAAATTCCCACTTCCTTTCCCATTCCCTTCCAAATTCTATGTCATGTGCATTGCCAATGCAGAGGAGGTACTTCAGTCTTTTTGCACTGTCTTTTTTTTACTTCAGTCTTTTTGCACCCCATCCCTTCAGAGCCGCACCTTCTCCAAAACATGAATGCGAGACGGCGTTAAATTACTTTGCCTCAAAGCGTATAAAATTACAATAATAATGAACGTAAACAACTTAAAGAGCCCTGACTGCTGTAAATTCATCTCAGCATTCATTGTGTTAGGTAGAGAAATGCATAATTTAGAGGACATGAACATCACAGGTTGCCATCTCTTCATCTCAGGAGGAATTGTAAAAGGTTGCTGCTGTTTGTTTGTGGCGCTCTGTGACTGTCTGTCTACAACCCTGACTGCCGAACATTTTTGGTCCTGAATCTTCCACAAAATATAGCAATTTTCTTTTAAACATTTAGACAACTTCTATAATTGACTCCTATCAGAATGTGAAGAGTTTCAACCAGGATAACAAAAAGTGTTTAGAAAACATTGCCTACCCTACCTTTAATTGAGTTTTACCTTTTACCTTTTTTTTAGTTTTATTTTACATTATATTAAAAAAGTTAGTAATGAAAAAATCTTTTCCTTTTCTGTGCTTGAATCCATGTTACTGTTTTGATGTCCTCTGAAGCTCCAAGCTACGGATGGTATGGATAACTTAGAGCAGCTGATTAATATGAATGACGGAGAGGGTCAGATATACACTATGGAGGGACCCCTTTGTCTCAAAAGCGTCCAGTCTATGTTTGGGTGAGTGATATTGTTACTTTGTGTAAATACCACTAAATATGTTCTGATATTTGTGTTGTTTAGTCAACATTTTGTGATGAACAGCATCACTGTGTTTTTGTGTCTTCAGAAAGCTGATTGACCAGGCGTACTCTCCCTTCCATGCGGTGCTGCGCTGTGGGAACCTGACCTCTGATGTGCAGGTCTTTCCCAGGCCAGAGCCAGTGATCGTAGATGAGGAAGTGGATCCCCTGCCCAAAACAGTGCAAACAGGTACGAGCAGAGAATCTAATGAAATGAAACCTCCATGCTTTTGTAATGTAAGCATAACTATTCAAGTTTTGTGTTTTTAAATGCCGTTTCCTCTTGACTAATTACAAAAGCATTTTATGTGAGCAGGTTTACTGTATGTAATATTATGTTTAATGTATTTATAAATAAATAAATGTCATTTTTATTTGTTGCTAATCATGCTAAATTCTATATAATGAGGTAATTGGAGGAAAGTACACATAATAGTTGTGTCATATATTTATTATAGACTTGGAGATTGTGGGATTTATTGAGATTGGAGACATCTCCAGCCCTCCGGTTTTATCCAGGCACTTGGTCCTGCCTATTGCTGTGAACAAAGGTCAGTACAATTAAAATTCTAAATAATTAACATGATTAATTAAATTCCATCACTTCACAAGTTTCAATAACTGAATGTTCTTCAGCATTTAGACTTTTTATTACCAATGAATTGACTTTTCTAGTTGTTTGTGATTATTTTACTTACTACTATTTTTCTCTCAAATAGTAATTTCTACCCAATCATTATTCATTAATTATAACAATGTCTATGACTTTTTAAGCTTTTAATTCATTTTCATGACTTTTCCGATCACACTTTTAAAAATGTCCTTGTATATCTAGGTTTTCCAGAGCCGTGAGAATCTTGGTTCATAAATAAAAATGACAGTTGTTGAGGGATCAAATCAAATGAGAAATATAATGTCAGCTTACATCTATTAAGAGTAAAAACTATTAAGTAGTTTTAACCCATTTTAAATCTGGTTTTGTCTTTTTTTTAATCAATTTCCCCATGATATATTCTTTTGATTGACAGAGGGGGATGAGATGGGCACGGGGACCTCTGATGAGACCGAGGAAGAGACCTCCACAAATCAGATGGCTGGTAAAAGCCCAAACTTCTGCGTTCTTCTACATGGCAGCCTAAAGGTGGAGGGAATGGTGGCGCTTGTACAACTAGGGTAAGGGGCAATAAAAAAATATCCCACTGTTTGCATAAGCATTCCACATTTTTCAAATTTGGGAATTGAGGGGTTTGTTTTCATTACCAACATATTCGAGATAAAATGATCTTGTTACTCTGAAATAAAGGTTTGCCCTGTCTATAACTGCGTTTTTCTCTATCAGGCCAGACTGGTTCGGAATGCTTTATTCCCAGGCTGACAGTAAGAAGAAGTCCAATCTAATGATGTCACTCTTTGAGTTCGGCTCAGAGCCTCTGCCCTGGTTGGGCAGAATATCACATCTCGGACCTGCCTCAGGTAGCATGTTTTCGCTCATTTTTTTTTTTTTTTTTTGTAACGGCCACACTTAAAAAGCCTGTTCAAATGGAATAAAAATGAACTGCACTCTATTGCATTATGCAGTGTGTGCAAGTAGTTAATAATTAAAACATTGAAACAAAAGATAGCAACCTAGACGGTTCACCGAGTTCAGTTAGGAAACCTGTAGGTAAATACACAAGGGTCAGGGATAACGGTAGTACCACACATTTGCATGAATAAAATATCCTTTTTTCCTCTCATGCTTTGCTTCCTTCTGAGACTAGACGTGTTCTCACCTGCATGCACATTGTTTTGCATAAGGTTTTGCTTACTGCCCAACGGAATAAATAACTATTCACCATGATTATTTGTTTGCATGACCTACAGATGCTGCTGAAAATCCCTATGGTGAAGATGACAGTAAAAGTCCTTTTCCCATACAGCCGAAACACAAGAGAAGCTATGCTCAGAATGTTACTGTCTGGATTAAAGCCAGTGGACTGCAGGTATACATCTGAACATTACACTACAAAGGATTTATATTTGACACTGATTAAATGTCATTAGAACTAAACTTTTTAATAATTACATTTGCAGACAGATGTACAGAAAATTCTCCGTAATGCAAGGAAATTGCCAGAAAAAACACAAACGTTCTATAAGGTGGGTGTATGCATGCATGTAATTTTCTACAAATAAATTGATTTAATATATACATATAAAAAATTACAATTTATGGATATCATGGACCAGGGTTCCTCAAACTAGGCCCTTGAGGGCCACTGTCCTGCAGTTTAGCTCCAACCCTGATCAAGCACACCTAGCTGTGAGTTTCTAGTGATCCTGAAGACACTGATTAGCTTGCTCGGGTGTGTTTGATCATATTGGAGCTATACTCTGCAGGACAGCGGCTCCCAGGACCGAGTTTGAGGAACCCTGTCATGGACTGATATGTGATCCTTTTAATTTGTTAAAATTAGGGCTGTCAAACGATTAATCGCTATTAATCGCATCCAAAATAAAAGATTGTGTTTACATATGTGCACTGTGTGTAATTATATATATATATATATATATATATATAAATACACACACATGCTTGTAAATATTTAAGAAATATTTTCATGTATATACTGTATATAGATTTATATATAATTTATATTTTATATAAATATAAATATTTTATATATAAATATTTTTTTTCTTAAATGTGTGTGTGTATATATATATATATATATATATATATATACAGAATAATTATACATAGTGCACCCAAATATATTATGTAAACACAAACTTTTATTTTGGATGCGATTAATCACGATTAATTGTTTGACAGCCCTAATTTTAACTAATTAAAAAGATCATATATCCGTCCATGACAGGGTTCCTCAAACTTGGATGCGATTAATCGTTTGGATGCGATTAATCACGATTAATCGTTTGACAGCTCTAGTTAAAATACTTTTTGTGGTACATTTGTATTTGAATCACTGCAGGAATTGAACCGCCTTCGGAAGGCCGCTCTCGCCTTTGGCTTCTGGGAGCTTCTGAAGAATATGGCTGAACTTCTGGAGAGGGAGTGCACTCTTCTGCCTGACTCTGCCCACCCTGATGCCGCCTTCCAGCTGTCACACGCTGCTCAGCAGCTTAAACTGGCCAGTAGCGGAGACTCAAAATACGCGGGCTTCGAACACAACATCACTCCCATGCTCACTGATTTCTCAGGGGGAGGAGCTGAGCGAATGTAGAGGAGCAATACTCAATGGACAACTGCCAGAGCAATTATCGAGGAATGTGTCTTCATCGAAAAACTCTGCTCAACAAGCAATGTTTGTCCACAGAAAATGGGTTACAGCAGCAGGATCACACAAATGTGGCATTTCAATGTTTTAGTAGTGCCACAAAGGTTGGGGATTGCTGTTCTGATGAAACCTTGGACTTTGTGACAAATGATGACGTTGAGCACTCAATTCGAGGAAAGAAGAACCATTCATCCGCTTTACAGGCAAATGCATTTAGATGGTTTTGGAATCTGTTTTCAGAGCAGTAAATGTTTGTGTATATATATATTTTTTTTAACATTGATTGACTAATAGAAAAATGTACTTCATGCTTAATGATAGACATCTGATGTTTTGTTTCACTGAAATTTAATTAAACGTTTTCAGTTGCATTTACACATTCATGTCCAGATCCCACATCCAATGACACTGAATTGGCTCTTCCCATGTAACTTGAATGTTTTATGAGGTTTTCCCTGAGGTTCATGGTCTGTCTTGTTCCTTTGTGCCAACAGAAATGACTATTTCAACGCATCTCAGGGATTGACATGAAGATAATGTTTCTGCGTTTCAGTCAAGTAAGCCTGTCACACAGCTAATCTACAACACCAAACAACACAAAACCACCAAACATACATGAAATGTATAAATACCTTCATGGTTCTGGTTAGAATTCTTTTGGTAAGAATCTGTAGTGTTTTATAATAATCATTTTCCGTATGTAGAAATTAAATGCACTTGACATGGTTTTGCCTCAATAATGAATCTCAGTGACAAGAGGGAAAATGTAAAGAGAGAAAAGGGAGGCGCAAATTAAATCAAAGAAAAGAGAGATAGGAGGAATGAAGCATGTGGTCCCCTTCCCCTCAGTTGGCTTTCCTCTTTTTTGTGCGAAACCGTCTCCTCCTTTGCTTGAACAGGTGGCGGAAGTTGATGAAGAGGCCTGAAATTACATGTTATAAAAATGTAATGGCAATTGATGCTCAGCTCTAAAATATTGAATTGGCTATATGCTATTAATTAAAATATCTATAAGATGATTTAACAATCCTCTTCTACTGTAGCAACTTGATAAGTTGCTTTAGTCAAACGCGAGGACCATAGTTTCATTAGTAGCATGTTTTTTGTGGACCTTACCCAGGAACATGAGCACCAGGTAGAGCTGCAGGATGTAGGAAAAGCTGAGCGAGTAGCCGATGGCTTTAGGCAAAGGAATACTGAGGAGTTTGGTTTCGTCAAAGATTGGGATGGACTGGACCACAGCCACAGCTGAACATGTGAGCATAAGAGCATGAGAAAAGCTGTCAGTTCTCACTGTCTCATGAGTTTTCCTTATGATAGACTACAGATTCACATACCTTCAGCTAGCACTCCAAGAGGGTACAGCGGCATCCATATGGTGTATCTCAACCAAGTCAACAACTTCCATTCGGTATCAATGCAGGCCAACATGTAGAAAGGATACCTATAGTTCATTATTACAAAAGCAGGATTAGAGATATCCGTTTTTATCCAACGACATCAAAAGTCGCTTGCAGGACCAAGCTGTAGGGCTCAATATACACTACTGTTTGTACTTGGTATGATTATTTTAACGTTTTTGAAAAAAAAGTCTCTTATGCTCGCAAAGGCTGCATTTATGTGATCAAAAATACAGTAAAAACAATATTGTGAAATAGTTCTACAATTTACCTTTTCTATTTCATTTTTTTTTTAAATGCAATTTATTCCTATGATGTCAAAGCTGAATTTTCAGCATGATTACACCAGCCTTCAGTGTTACATGATCCTTCAGAAATCATTATAATATGATGATTTGCAGTTCAGGAAATATTATCAATGTTGAAAACAGTTAATATATCTCTGGAAAACATGATTTCTTTAAGGATTCTTTAACTAACGAAAAAGTTCAAAAGAGCAGCATTTATTTGAAATATAAATATTTTGTAACATTATGAATTAATGGCTGAATTTAATGAATCCTTGCTAAATAATATTATTTCTTAAAAAGAAGAAAAATCGCAGTGACCCCAAACTTTTTAACTCTAAAAATTATTATATAAAATTAGAAATAAAAATATGTTATGACATCCAAAACTCAGATATGGGCAGATATATATTCTCATTTTTATTTAACTACTTAAAATGCTTTTAACCCTAGTTTTGAGGTAATGAGTGTGACATTTCAATACTGGCAATCGGATGCGTGTCTCATAGTGATATGTTGTGTGAGCCCACAGGAAGAAAACTACTTGTTTTATCGCAATAGAGGAAGAAGTGTAGAAAAAATATGGCTGTACAGACACCACACACTCAACATCACTGCTAAAGTCCATGAAAGCGCTACCTAAAACCATTAGCCTCAAATACCAACATCATTCTAATATAGTTTGTATTATATAATTATGATTTAGGTTCTAATTTTCAGTATATTTAGCAATGAGAAGATGCATTTACTTTAACAAACGAAGGACTGCACATAGGAAGTTGAATAATTAGTAACATCTGGCCCATGAAAAAACAGAACAAAAAAGGATATCCTGCTGATAAAGAAATTCATACCACACGTTGACACCAACTCCTACATTTCCACACCACTAGCAGAAACTGCTCTTATAAATGATACAAGAAGATCACACACTAATATTCACATAATTACCTGAATATCTCAATCGTACTCCACAGATAGAAGACAAAGAAGACCACTGGCTTGTTCTGCATATCCTCTAAGCTACCAAATATGACAAAAAGGATGAAGTTTCTCCCCATCACCTTTAACGAGAGAAATGTAAATAATTCTTACTGTCATGAAAGTTAATACTCAAAACATTTAATTGGCTTCTAAAGCACGGAGTGCTGTGCACTAGGCATACCTGAATGAAAGCAGGCATGACTCCAGTCTTGACCAACCCCACAGCAGGATTGATAACTTCCATTATTGCCAGCATCTGACAGAAGTACATCACGTCGGCAATGGTGTGAAACGTGTCGTAGAAAGAATCTGTTGGGTTGACAAAAAAAAAACTGTGAGGAACATATTGAACACTGAGTTTTCATGTGCAATAAGATGCTCTTTCTATATATAAATACAAACCAAACATTTGCATAACAGACCTGCAGGCCCTTCTCAGAAAAATTCACACGAAATGCATTTTGTGACAAACAAATGCATCTTTAATCTGCTTACTAAATAAATAAATAAAGAGTCTAACCTTGCCCAAGTATGAACAGACGTACAGTCATGTTGACAAAGATCCAGGAATAGCCGAGGAACTGGACCAAGTTGTACATAAAGAGAAAACCCTTTTTCAATCCAAGATAAGCTGTGTAATAAGGAGTAACACATGTGCGGTTATTATTTGGTAAGCTGACCCAATGTGTTTATTTAACACTCTTAGAATTAAAAATATACTCACGGTCCTTACGAACCCTTGACTCGACGCTGACTTTGTTTATTTTCTCTTCCTGTGAACAGAAAACACATCAGACTGTGAAGCTCCTCAAGTATAGCTTAAATAGCAAGCCTCTTTACCTTCTCTCTGAGCTCCATTTCTGCATCTGACTCATCCAGCCAGCGGTCAAAATCGGGTGCTAAAAACAGAGGCTTCCTCTCCTGCTTAGTGAGGCGATTCCACCAAACGTGCTCCTGCTTCTTAACCGTGATATTCACCTGCCGCTGGGTGGATTTGTGCTTCACCTGTGGACACAAACATCTTCATGTGGTTCCAACATAAGCTAACAGAACATGGCACCAAACCAAGGTAAATGCACTGCGCTTCCTTGTGCAACCACACGTTTTACATTTTACATACAGTTTCTGATAGCTGTTACCTCAGGCTTAACCAGTTTTAGGAATTCCAGGCTGAATTCGTATTCATTTTCTCCTTTCGCTCCATGCCCTTGACCTCAAAAAGAGCAGAGTAAATAAAAGTCACACAACGGAAGAGAAAGAGCATCCAGCTGATGGATAGTTGTGAGATGTACCTCGGAAGTGAAGGATGTTCTCTTCTACACCAATGTTGAGATTCTGCGATAAGAGACAGAGTGAAAAAAAGAAGCGTGAAGTTTCAAGCTCCTCCCACTGCCTGTTATATTAATACAATGCCTTCAAATGCACCATGCATCTGAATGATATTATAATATGTAGTTAATAATGCATCAGTAATGAATGCTTCGCATAATATAAGTCAGTTTCAGGCTGACTAAAAATTAGTGCATGGGCATTTTTATGAATATGAATTTTTCTAATTATGCCAAGCTTTACAAATGTTAGGTTATTTAAAAAATTCAACTGGAAACAGTGCATTTGAAAAACATGGACAATTGGTGGCATTGGAGTAAAAAAAACACTGATTTATGGTACTTGAGTTAAAGGAATAGTTCACTTAAAAATGTTTTCCTTATACTATGGAAGTCAATGGGGTCCATCCACTGTCTGGTTACCAACAGTCTTCAAAATATCTTCTTTTATTCAGAAACTCAGGATTGGAACAACATAAGGGTGAGTTTGGGGATTGGAACAACATAAGGGTGAGTACATAAATGATGACAGATTTTTAAGTGAATCATGCCTTCAATTTCTTGGCCAATTAAAAAGTGTGTCTGATGTTATTAGGTTTTGGCATGTTAACATTTATTTTGCATTTATTAGTTATATGGAGACATACTAAGGGGAACAATGTAATAATAGCTTTCTAACATGTACAATACACAAATGTATTTGCATAAAGAGATGCCATAGCAACCGTATTACTACACCACAGCACCTTCATGCCACCTTTGTTCCAGAGCTCTCGGTTGTAAAATGCGTTTCTCTCATTACTTTAATGAGAGGACGGGTCAATATATCCTGCCCTGAGAAAGCAATGAGGGGGAAGGGGGCAGTTCCTCTTTCTGTCAGAAACTGGATAGTAAATAAAATATGCCCTGCCATTGTAACTGAGCCAGATGGCTAGTGGTCCAGTAGGATCAAGTCCTGATCTCCCTTGCCGTAATCTTCATCTTTATTCTGATCTAGGCTTCATGCAAGTCCTGTCATCATCAGACCTACGAGAGGTGTTGCTATTCAAAAGAAAATCAACCTAACACCATTCAGTTTAGGTTCTGTAACCTAAAAATCTGGATGTGCATACATATTAAATGCAATAAATGCGAAAAGAAAGAAGATGATAACAATTGCCTAGTATGATATAATTATAAAAGCATGTAAAAGCAAGTTTTTCTTACCTGTGCATCACTGATCTCCACTCGCAGGTATATCTCCCCATGCCGCTGTGCCCAGTACACGTGAGGTGTGAGAGCCTGCATTGCAAATATTCACATTAAAATGTGTTTTACTCAGATCTAACAATGAATGACAGGCAGTGTAAATCTTGAATCAAGCAGCCGGAAGACGTTCCCAGCGAATCTGACATGTCCAGAATATTCTTTGAATGCGCGTGCGCGCATGTAAAGGCAACACTCGCCGCCCACTTTTCAATTTTCCGGAAATATCTCAGTTATGTTCTCTAAAACTCCGCAATATTGACTTTTATGCCTTGAACCAAACCATCCAGCCATGAGATCAATATAATTTCAAACATTGTTTTAAAAAAATGAAGCATTTGAAAATAAGAGAAAAAGACACACAAGGCACAAGACTGTGTACATACTGTACATAGCGTCTTTTATGAGCCAATGAACTACGCTACCCATGAAGCACTGGGAATGACGTAATCGAATAAAATAACTACAATATTATAAAATCCTATTAAATATATTAGCTACAAATAAATTAAGAACATGTGCGATGTGCATGGATTTATAGACTTTTATTATAAGCATGAAATACACAATATATGATGTAATTGAGCTGCCCTTATGGATTATGGGTAGGATAATTTGTCAAGAATGTATTTTTTGGAAATTTTATTTCCATTGATAAAGGCTTAAGGCTTAAGTTATATGCCGGAATATTATCCGTTCGCCAACTGCATTGAGCTTTTTACTGTGTCCACTTCCACCCAGCGACGGCGCTGTGACGTCGCGTTTGCTCCGTTGTTTACGGAAGTAGCTAACGTTAGACAAAAATAAAACCTGAAGACAGAATGAGCGACTGTTAACGTGCACGGACTGTAAATACCTCTCATTAAATGTGCAATTTAAGTGTTCAATTAAATTTCTCATCCCGTGCTATTATTTAAAGATGGATTATACAAATACCATAACGTTACCTTACAAAAGAAATGCTTTAGAAAGGGGGAGCTAATCGAATAGAAAAAGTTTTTATTTAACACGAAGATTGCGGTTGCTATAAGATTGATATAATGCAGCAGGATTCTGAATCTAACCGTTTACTAGACTTGCAAACAAATAGTACAAGGTTTAATGTTCTGGTCGGTTTGACCGGCAGTGTAGCTGCACTCAAGGCGCCTTTGTTGGTAACACAACTGCTTGAGATTCCAGGGGTAAGTGTATTTATATTCCGACAGTTCAAACTGTGTATGCATGCTTGAGGCTGATAGAGCCACATGTCCTGCAATGTTATTTCTATTTCTCACATTTGTCCACTAGAGGGTGCAATTTTTTTAAACATTATAAGTTGAAGTGACTTTGCTGTCACCTGGTGTCTTATTTTGGCTGATTTTAGAATGCTCTAAATTACAGTTTTTCCCATTTCCCATTCTATGGGTGCCCATTTTTGACCCAAAAACAAGATTAAGGAGTTTTTTTTCACCCATTTAACATTGTAGAATTGAGTCAAATAAAACTGTGTGTTTTCAGGAGGCAAACTTAGGAAAAGTAGCTAAGTCTTGTACCAATCAGATCAGGGGAAGTATTTTTAAAAAAATAAATCAAAACTATTTTGCCCACATTTGTCCAGAAGACGGTTTTAGGGATAAATGAATAAGTAAATAAAATGAGTAAACAAAATAAATAAAAATTTGAAATGAAAAAAAAAACATCTATTATAAAAAAAAGTTGATAGCCTTGTTTTGTGAATTGTTTAATGATTTTAAGTGTCAGTCAAATATGAGTTGAGGAATGGGATTTTTTTTTTTTTTTTCGGTGAACCTATAATTTTCCCCCTGTTCTGTTCTCCAGGTTGATGTACGTGTCGTCACCACAGACCATGCAACTCATTTTTACGATGTCAGTGAAGTCTCTGTTTGTGTGTACAGAGATAAGGATGAGTGGGAGGTGAGTACAGCCTTTGAAGAGGAAGAGATGCATTTTCAGTTATCAAACAACAACATTATATTGTTTCCTGCTGTGATGTTACATCAATACACTAACTGACCTGATATGAGAGTTTAAGGAAAATGTGTGAAAGGCTTTCCTTATATTTCTATGCTAGATGTGGACAAAGCGCTCTGACCCTGTGCTACATATCGAACTTAGACGTTGGGCAGACCTTTTAGTGATTGCTCCACTGGATGCCAACACACTTGGCAAAATTGCCAGTGGATTATGTGACAACCTTTTGGTAGGTTGGGCCTTTTATATGGATTTTCTTTAGATGCATTATTATATAAGTATACTTACCCATTGTGTTGATGACAGACATGTGTGGTGCGGGCCTGGGACAGCAGCCGACCTCTGCTCTTCTGTCCTGCTATGAACACAGCCATGTGGAGGCACCCTATCACTGCACAGCAAGTGGCCACACTTAAAAGCTTCGGCTACGTTGAGATACCATGCATTTCTAAAAAACTTGTCTGTGGAGATGAAGGTATCTTCCAAGAATGTGTTTTTTTACGAGGCAATTGCTTTGATAAGGGAGAATGGAACAGATAAAAAAAATCTGTGTGAGAATCAGTCATGCATTATTCATTAACTGAAGATCAAACAGATGTTAAATGACCGGCTTTTTATTAGCATGCTTCTGAGGATTTAATGAATTATTTTTTGGTCCGTCTTACATTCCAGCCTCTGTATCTTCACAGGTAAAGGTGCCATGGCAGAGGTTTCAACTATTGTTGAAACTATCAAACAGTACATCCAGAAACATCCTGAATGACCATAGACTAAACCTACCAGGGCCAGCAGGTGGGAAACACAAGGTTATCCACACATCGTTATTATTATTATCCGTGCTCTATCTTCTATTACATTCAACCTGGATTTTGCCATGAAAAGCTGACATAGCACTGAGAAACAAACAAACATATTATTTTTCTGTCATGTAAAGTTCTTTGTAATGGTTCTATTTATTATATCCATTGAATTTTGCAAAGAAATTTCAAATAAATAGTTGTTTCGATACAACAACTTTTCATGACTTTGTAACAAACATGACTTTGTTTAGTCAATCTAACTTTGTTCATTCACTAAAAGCAAAATTCATCATTCCGCCAATAAGTTCTTCAAGACAATTTCTTCACTTTAACACTTTGATAGCTTTACATATAGACTTTCAGGACACTTATTGTGTTAAATGATCCATGCATCTTTGTTTGTGAAGGAGAAATCGTCCTACAAAGCAATTCAGGATCTCAGCATGGTGACAATCAACAAACATAAAAATATGAGTTCTTAACATCACGACTAGTTACTAACAATAATGACAAAACACCAACAAAAGTTTAAATAAAGACGGCAAAACAATAATCCTATTACAGTAAACGTATAAGTTATTCACGCTGCGTAATTCTTTGTTGTTTGACTAAATGGGACAACATTCTGTTGGTCTATCATGATTTTTTGTGTGTTTTTTACAGTGTATTGTCATTTATTGATATCAGTGTATTGTCATGGAATGATATCAGAGTAATGACCTCAAAATCCATGTAACACTTATGATCAATAGGGAGATAGTATACACAGGCTATTTAGAAGGGAACTAAATATTCATGGTTGGTTGTAGTTTACTTGATAAAGAACTGCTTAAAATGTTTAAAGTGTATGTGATCTAGTTTTGGGATACATGTTCTCTGTGAACTCACACTTGTCTCAGAGGTCGAGTCAGGGGCCTCTATCCGCAACAGTAGCAAGCGGTCATGAAAATAGCCTCGGGTTGAACTAGAAGATGCTGATGTACTTAACACCTCCATATATATATTTTTTTCAGATGCATATCCTGTTGGCAGGTTGTCGTTAGAAATGGGTTCCATCTATTATGTGGTTAACCACTAGTATGTTCTCATTTGACCAAGATGCACCAAATGCACAACTATATGATTACCTTAGATTTGGTGTAAAATAATAATAAAAAAATGTTTTTTAAGGCTTCGTAAAATTATTGAGAGAAGTATATGGGTGATTCTTCAATTAGGGGAACATTTCTGTCCCCTAGGAAGATTTTATGGAATTTGTAAAAAAAATAATTATAGGTTTATAGGATTGATTATAATAGCAATACTGTTTAATTATCCTTTTATTTTATCCTCATTTTTAAATGTTGAATTTCCTTAAATAATTATTCGAGGATTATCCTGACCAGATTTTTAATGTATAAGTTAAAGAGTTAAAAGGGAAATTTATCTTTGCCATGCCTAAAACTTATCATATTTATTTGTGGAAACACGTATTCTTTATTGCGGCTATTAACATCAAGCCAAGCATTTTACAGTTTTCAGGGGCAATATATATATATATATATATACATACATACTATATATACATACATACATACATACTATATATATATATATATATATATATATATATATATATATATATATATATTTATATATAGTACTGACTAAAATGATTTCTGATCTCTAATCAGTGACACTAATTTCTCTCATAACCAAAATATATATATCAGAATTCAAAAGTGTTCAATCTTTCTCTTAAAACAAGAGATTGTGATAATTGAGACCATTTTACCAATCAGACATTTAAAATAATTTCAAAGATGAAAGGTAAGAAACAATAGAATCATAAGAAAAATCATAAGTGGTATATTGTTTGTCAATTTTTTAGTGACTTGAGCCAGGGTGAAAGGAGGGCAGTAGGGAGAGGGTGGCTCATACTGTAGATAAGCCAGGAGAAAAGTCTGGTCAAGGCAGTGTCCTATGCTCTTTCTTTTGAGATCTTCTCCTCAGATTAGTGAGTTTTATTGTTTTATTGCAGTGTTTGATCGCATGTTTTGTCTTAGCAGGAAAACCAGTCTTACATAGACATGGTCAGCAGCAATAATCAGATTGGCTGTGGCATTTAAATGTTGCTAGAAAATAAGAAAATATTTTTAATTTTGCCGCAGAAGTCGAGACTCGTCAGGCCAAGCAACATTTCCCCAATCTTTTATTGTCCAATTTTGGTGAGCGCCTGTGATTTGTAGCCTCAGTTTCCTGTTCTTATCTGACTTGTTTTGGCACCCGGCGTGTTGTTCTGCTGCTGTAGTCCGTCTGCTTCAAGGTTTGGTGTTATTTGCGTTCAGCAGATCTCGGTTGTGCGAGTAGTTATTTCAATGTTGCTTTTCTATCAGCTCGAACAGTCTGGCCATTTTCCTCTGACCTCTGAATCAACAAGGCAATTTCACCCACAGAACTGATGTTCACTGGATATTTTATTTTCAGCCAACTTCTGAACTGTATGAACGGGATTCGTGGTTTGACTTGTCGTGACTGTTTTCGAAAGATGGCGCCGCCTGTATACACGAAGTGAACTGTCTTTATTAAGTATCTTCTTGTTAAATGGTCTGTACACTTACAATGTTCTCAATGCTTCGTTTTGCATCTAGGGACCCTCATTATGTTACTGCGTTAGTGTGGGGCTATTTTGAGCCTTGTTAGTGGTATTAACTAGCGATTTCTTTTTACTTTTTACTATTATATGCCCCTATATACGCTAAACAGTTTTTAGAGATAAAACACTTTACATTCGATTATCATGAAAACAAATCTCAGAGAACGGTCGACTAGGTACCAATGTGTAATTAGACCAAAGGTTCATTTTTCGCCGGAGTTCTCCTTTAAATCACCTTTCTTCCTCATTCTGATGCTCGGCTTGAACTTGAACAGATCATCATTACCATCTCTACATGCCTAAATGTATTGAGGTGCTGCCATGTGATTAGCTGATTAGATATTTGCATTAACAAGCAGCTGGTTTCTAATAAATTGTATAGTGGATATAACTTCTATAAAATTATAACCAATGCAATATTTTCATATTTTGTTACATTTTCCATTATAACTATTACATTAATAATTGTATGCTTCAAATTTGCTGTTCTGTTTAAATTGTGCAGAAAAAAATGCTGTTTAATGACTTCCATTGTGACACCTTACCCATTTACATTACAAGTTGTAATTGTTCAATAGGTTTTGTGCAAAATATAGAAATTAACTTTGCTGCATTATATCAAAGGATCAATCATTTTCGTGTTAGTTCGGTCAACGATACATAAACTGGCACATTACGTTTTAACATTTAATCAAAACACTTGTTCATCCTTATTTGCTTAGCAAAGCAGCTGAGGTGTTGTCATCAGATGTGCTGCTTAACACACAGTCCCCGATCTGATGCGCTGTCCTCCTGTCATTGGCTGCCAAGCCAGACAGAGGGGAAACCTTTATCAAGCACTGGAAAGTGGTGAAATCAACAGAGCATAATGTGGAGGAGGCTTTAATCTCTTGGCGGGCTAAATAAGTGTAAAATATTCTTAGTCACATGTGGGTTGTAGATGGCACGGATCTGTGTTATTCAAGGTCGGTTCACTAAAAAGATATTTGTGCCGGGGAAACAGGAAACATCATGGGAAATGGATTGCGAAACATCAAGAACCCATTTATTGCACAATACTGGTGCATTTATGCTCACGTCTCCTTTTACTCTTGAGGACAACAAAATATAATTAACATTTAATGTGTTTTTTCTCTAATTTCTTTAATCGAATTTATGATTTTAAAATGCACACAAAAACCTCGCCGACTTGCATGCACACCTGGGGCTCAGGTACCCCAGCAGATTGCTTGATGTTGGAGGTGTCAGGTTGAGTAAACACTTGTCACATTTCCTGCTTGTAGTCCTTTAGGGATGTTGACGGGCCCTTGGTACTTCTTCCCCAGGTAGCTGAAATGTAATATAGACATGGCTGATGTAACTCTACAGTTGAGTGAACTCATAGCTCATGACTAGCGCATGAACTGGCATGGTTTCATCACTTATTATAAACATATCACATGTTCAAAGTAAACACATTCAAACTAGCATGAATGTGCTGTTGCTGCTAAAAACAAAATGAACACAACATGAAATATTTGAGAATAAACCCTAACATATGTTCATTGATAAATATACTAGTTCATAATATTTACTGATGCCAATGATACCGTTTTAAAAATGTAGAAATGAACATAAAGTTCAACAAATCAAACAAAAATCAAATCACTGCACATTTTTATTATGTAACACGGACCGAAACATCAGTAGTTCATGCTTTACTTATGTAATAAATTAAACCTTGTTCTAAAGTGTTACCAATATATTCTTTTTTAATATCATATATTAAGCATTGATTTTATTTGAGCTTCTCCAATCACAACAGTTGTTAAGATGTTCCTGATAAACATAGCAATCATTGACTTGTCACTATCGCCTAACTATCATATTTTCTGTTGTTTTCTTCCTTATCCGGAGATGGTTATTTGCTGATATTTCAATTTCCTTAGTGTAAGTGGCAGAATGCTTTTCTGTGTAAGAGCACACAGTCTCGGAGAAAGTCTCACCTTTGAAAGTGTTATTTCAGTTAAATAGAAATAGGATTATGGTGTCAAACGTGACAACTAAGGGTCACATGTTGAACATCAGGCTTTTGTGCATACTCTCCCCTCCCCCTCCCTGGAACCGTTTAATATGTCACAACCGTCATGTTAACTTTGGCTTCCTTTTTCGCTTTATCTAGCCGAGTTATTTCATGACCTTTGTTCTCCCTCTCAAAATTGTTCTCTTTTTGGATTGTTTGTAATGTTTAGATAAAATGGCAATGGTTTCCGTATAAGAAAAATAGTCATGAAGCTTCACATTATGCAAAAAAGTGCTTTTTTAATCTTTTGGACAATGTGAAAGAGCAAAATGCCAGAGTAAACTGATTTGTTTTCATCTTCCCTTATAGGGTTTTAAATAAAGAACACCTGGTGACTTGAAAACTGGAAGTGCAAGGTGTTGTGGGAAATCCTGTAGAGACCCTGATCCTGAGGAAAAATCACTCCCTGGGGAACATTCGTTCTTACGGAGGACATCAGCTTGTATGTAGTTGCAATCTCAACGTGCAAACAATTAGACACAGATGACAGATGTTTAGCATCAGCAGCAGTGTAAAACGAAAGCAATCGGGTAAAAATGTGTATTGACACTAAAGCTTCTGACAACAGCCATTATTCATTCCACATGTCAATTATTCTGCAGCTAAAATAAACACATTATATTCTGTTAATAAATGACCTAAATCTGGCTTCCTAAACCATGACCAACCATTAACGAGGGCTCAATAAATGACAGAAATCTCTGTTATCTGTGTTGCGTCAAACCTGAAATGCAGATTCTGATGAACACTTTACAACATTTATTAATCTCAGTTCTATCTAAATGCACTGTGAACTAACGTGAGCATGAACATTTTTATGTATAAATTTATAAAAATGTATATAAATATATATGGGGTGGATTCTTGAATACTGACTCAAAATGATTTGGGTGGTTATAGAATTACACTTCTCACTGGAACGTGCTCTCTTCTCGTTTTTCACATGTTTGCATGTTAAAGGAGTTGTTCACTTTAAAAAAAAAACTTTTGCTGATAATTTACTCACCTCCATATCATCCAAGATGTCCATATCATTCTTTCCTCAGTCGAAAAGAAATTAAGGTTTTTGATGAAAACATTCCAGGATTTTCTCCATATAATGGACTTCAATGGGAACCAAACGGTTCAAGGTCCAAAAGACAGTTTCAGTGCAAACCGTTCAAAGGGCTTTAAACGATTCCAGACAATGAATAAGGGTCTTATCAAGCAAAACAATCGCTCTTTTAATAAATAAATAACAAATTTTAATTTTTATAAGCTCAAATGGTCACATTGCTCTGTTCTGTGATGCATGTTCGTGACTCTCCTGTTCGAACTCGTTCATCAAAAAGAATAAATCTTTTTTCGAGATTCGTTCATTGAATGAATCGAACGACTCAGAAAAAGATTTGTTCATTTTGATGAACGAGTTCGAACAGGAACTGAAAGTGTCTTTTGGACCTTGAACCGTTTGGTTCCCAGTGAAGTGTATTATATGGAGAAAAATGCTGGAATGTTTTCATCAAAAACCTTAATTTCTTTTCGACTGAAGAAAGAAAGACATGGACATCTTGGATGACATGGGGGTGAGTAAATTATCAGCAAAGGTTTTTTTTAAAGTGAACTACTCCTTCAAGACATATACAGTATTTACTCTTCTAGCTGACCATGGCAGGACACTGGGGTCACAGGCAACAATTATTCTTACAATACCCTTCAAAAAGTTTAAGAGCATTTGAAACATTTGAATTCACTTATTATTGCAGAAGTGTCTTCTAAAGTGCTTCTAAAGTCGTAAATTTATGATAAGACTATAGTGGAAATGCATAACTGATGTGTGCGAGGTAATGAATTAAAGCTACTTAGTCCTTCCAAGCAATGTTTACTATTACTTATCTGTGTCAAAATGTGTATAAAACATCCTTCTATGATTACACGTATAGTATTAGAGGAAGTGCTGCAGAAGTTATTGACTATGCTTGTTTTCCCTCAACCATTTATTATACTGGATGATACAATATCTTTGATACTAGCATGCATATTGACATCAAAGCTCTTGACCTTTGCGACGATAAGGAGGTAATGGAACATATTGAGTGAACGCTTGGAATTTCCCATCCATTTTAATACTAACAATCACTGAAAATGAAACGTACGCACGCTCTCAATTTTTTTCAATTTTTGATAGGTTTAAAATTCAATGTAATTTTTTGTTAAACAAATGTGATATTACTCACTTTATTAATATTTTTACTCTACATTTGTGCAGTGTTGGGGGGGATTTAAGGTATTATTTAAAGGTAAATAAATAAATATATCAATATTTTTTTAAATAGGAGGCATCCAGAGTATGACTTTTTTTTATTTTTACGCTAACATACAACCAGATATCATTCCAATTTATTTTTTTGTTTGTAGAATTGGCAAGTGTCAACCACGAAATCAACTCTCATGCCATTTAGATGAGGGGAACTTTTTATTTTTATTTCAGTGATGTTTGGGGTAAAAAAAAAAAACCCGAATAGTGCCTAAGTGTGAACCATGAAATCAAAATGGGATCAATCAACTCGTATTTTTTAAGGAATATTGCACTTCTAATTATAAATGGTTTAACGATACACCTCATTATTTAAAATAATAATAATAATAATGTGCCCTCACAATCTTTATTAAAATAACTTTATTGGCGTTTACCAGTGCAATGGGACAATATCAAACGACAACAATCCTATGATCCAATCAATTCCCGATGGACAAAAAACATATATAAAGACTATCGTGACTTCATTTTCGGGCCGACTTTAAGCATATATATTTAAGTAAAGAAACTTTGATTTTGTAATACAGCAGTATTTCAAAATCAATATTACAATGTGAGCGCTGTGTGATTTACATCCAGTGCAGTTTCAAAATTTTCTGAATTCTTCCAGCATTCTAGCAGAGTATAATGTCTTCTTTTAATAAACATGGTGGATAAATGGAGGATTAGGGCTATATATGGTCAACAACTTTATTTTATTCAATGCAGAATAATTATTGCATTTCATTCTCCAATCAGTCTGACTGTAGAAGAACATAAACCTTCCTTTTTTCCCCTCTAGCTACAACTTCCCGATAAGCATGAACCTATGAGCGTAAACACTAAAATAAAATTATCATTCCCAACGGCAATGTTTGGACTACCTATCAGCTCTGTTATGAGTCTGAACAGGGGGTGATGGTAGCTTTGTGAAAGAGCACATGAGCAGTAAGTGCTAACAAGAAGTTACAACTTGTCTAATTTATGGTGTCTGACACATCAGTTTGAGGAACATTCTTTAAGGCAGTGTTGCCTGGTCATGGGAGAATCATGACGGCTGATTTCCTGTTACATTTTCTTATATCATGTTTAGTTCCTTCTTTTTAGGCCAACGTGATCTATTGTCCTGAAATTGTGTGAGCGTGACGACTGGAAACATCTGCGTCTCAGGATAGATAAAAAGGGTACTATTTCATGCCTAGACAGACAGAAATGTGGACAGATGCCAGTGCTCAGAGGAGTAAAACATTTTTTTTAGATCACTTCTAGGTGTGAGACAAAAGACAAAGACTTGTTAGTAAAAGAGTGTTGCATCATTTCCTTTGTTCTGCCACTAATATATTCCTCTGCATATTGACTTTTGCATTAGCTGGAGTTTATTGAGCAAACACAAATCCAGCAGACCATGTACATGTCAGGTAAATAAAGTCATGAAGTTCGTCTCCATTTCCAAATAAATTTCCAAGTAAATAAACTCCATTCCAAGTAAATAAACTAGAGCACATCTACAGTTGGACTAATGAGGCATATGAACTTTATCAATCAAACGCTATCCTTAAACTGAATCAAACGGTATCTCTTCATACTAATTGTGAGTTTATGATTATAATTTCCCACACAACTCATGACTATATCACATATTGTGTCAGCTTCTCCGTCTGTTGTAGAAATGCGATGGTCAGAGGTGTTGGTCAGTTTGTTCATCCCAAGCACTGGCTGGTGCTTTGAGATTTTACATGAATGACATAATATTGCATGAAGAAACTTAACAAAGAAGCCCTGTCTGTCTAAGCAGGCTACATTTCCATTTCATCCCTTGTAAGAAAAGCTATTCAGTTAGCGGAGCAACAAAACCTGTTGTAAGTTTGTCATGCCATCTTAAACTGACAGTTGGTGATATTTCCACGCAGAGGTGTGTGAATAGACATATCAAACGTCACAAACCACATATAGGCCTACAGGATATGTGTGTTCTCCTGGCTGTTAAGGCACTGGTTGATAGTAACATCCTTTTTTTTTAAAATTAGTCTTCTGTTTCCTATTAAAACTAATGTTTTAATGAGATTTTTTGTGACTTTTAAGGGCAATAAATCTGCAGCCTCACTTATACATCACGATATTTCAAGAAAATAGGTCTAGGCATCCATAAATCTGAGACAGCATTAATATTCTGTAATGTTTTTTAAACCTGAAGAAACAAGTTTGGAGATTTTAAATAATATAACTGACATAGAATGAAGAACATTTTTTTTCTAGGTCAGATTTAATCATTGTGTACCTTTGTACAAAATGGTCTGATTTTTTTTTTTTTTTTTTTTTTTTTTGCTTCAAGTGAAGCACAAGATGCTCTTTGGATCATTCTCAAATCATGCTGGAGAACATCATCATCATCATCATCATGTCTTGTCACAAACTTGTCATTAAAACTAAAGGTGGCCATGAATACCAGGCATTCTGAGATCATTGCTCATGTTTTGCAGTTAAACTCTGATAATTTAATCTGTAAAGACATTAGATTTAAATTAAATAATATATTCTTTAAATAATAATATAATGCAGAAGGCTTTTTTCACAGACCTGACTGTACCCTAACTTTCTTTAATAATCTATTTATGTTGTCAAAAATTCTGCATTTTTTATTCAGTGTGACCAAGACAAAATATAATTTATTAATCATGTTTATTACTATCATACATTGTTGTTTTAAGTCGAATATACCACTCACGGATGATTTAACTGCTGCCGCCTGTGCGTTTAAGCCCCGCCCTCTTTCTCACTGTCGCCGTTCGATTGGCTGTACGTGCTGCCACCGACATACTTCGACTGCTAGTGCTAAATAACCTTTCGGAAAATAAGCAGCAGCGACGTTAAAGCAGCATGCTTCTTCTCTCTGCTCTCTTGAACAATATTTCATCCGCTCCCAAATCGTTTGGATAATACTTATGGGTCTTTCAGTTGTCATGGATTGGTTGCGGACGGATAGGAATTTCAGTGCACGAGGTGAGTGTTGCTGTATAAACAAAAGTTGGTTTAGAAGTTATTACAACGTGAACTTGTTGGCGAAGATTGACGAAGTTTTACGAACATCATCAATACACACAGATGAATGTTGACAACTGTTTAGTTGTGTTGTTACGGGTGTAAAGTTTGGCATTGGACTTTGAGACCGCTTTTCAGCTTGTAGATACACTATCAAAATTATCCGAAGTAAACAGTGTAAGTTAGTAACATTAAAACACAGTTTATTTAAAAGTACGTGTAATTACGACGAATCCTCCACATATTGAGGGCTCCTGACGTTTTGTCGCTGTTTTCCTCCAGTTTATAGAAGTGTCTAATACAAATATTTAGATCAGGTAAATATTGACGGAAGTTTACCAAAACATCCATAACGTGACCCAAATGGTGTCTTCTCTGAACTTGGATTTGCATGAATGAATTTGCATGTTCGCTTCTTTCACATAATAGAGTCTTGTCTTCAGGGTGCAAAAAGGTTGTGTGCGTTACACTGTATAATTTTCATGTATACTTTATATTAACATTCGGTAACTGAAAGTTTTAGTTCTTCACATAGGTCTTCCTCTGTGTTACTTTGGCATCATAATAGTCTTATTTAGATATTATGGTCGTGTCCTAATGCGGCACGCGCCTATGATGCTCACAAATGCTGACTACGAAGGCAACTCTCTAGGTTTTGGAACACAGCCACAGTATGCTGAAAGATGTTGGGGGTTGTTTCATCACTTTGAGACCTCTGGGTGGCCTCACCTGGGGACTGACTGTCTCCACCACTGATAAACCACTTAAATCCCCCTTCACTGCCAGTGTCAAGGCTTGTGTTACCCTCCTGTGAGCATCATTATGCTCTCTTTGCTCATTAGGGAACATCACAGAAGGGAATGAATCCATCTCCCCTTTATGTGTGAACACTGTTCAAATTGCAGTCTATAAATATTAAGTTTTAAAAATACAATAAATGTTTCATTTGAAACTTTTACATTATAAAAATATAAAGATATGTAAAGAAAATCGAAATGTATAAAGATATGTAGATGAAATATGTATGAGTATAACATGTCAAAATACATAATTCAATTATTTTTCCAATTTGTTTCATTTACTAGATATA
The DNA here is from genome assembly GCA_038021265.1 of Cyprinella venusta. Classification (NCBI taxonomy): domain Eukaryota; kingdom Metazoa; phylum Chordata; class Actinopteri; order Cypriniformes; family Leuciscidae; genus Cyprinella; species Cyprinella venusta. The sequence goes on from CM075871.1 coordinate 7,830,146, forward strand.
AAGTAATATTAATTGTATTATTGTTATTAATATTATTATTAATATTATTATTAATTAATATTATTAATATTAATATAACTTAATATTGATTGTAAAAGCACAGTAAGAGCAATTAAAAATGATTGTGTATACATGCATACATATATCCTTAATTGTTATATTTTCTTTATGTCCTAACTGAACTCAAAATGCATGTGACAGGACATTTGTGTATATTTACACATAATTAACTTTGATATATTTTCCAAAATGCGTTACGCTCTTGCACGCAAAGGAAGTAAGGTGCACCCACTGTTGTGAAGCAGAAAAGTGCCTGTTGTTTTATTATTGTGGTTACCGCTCAAACATTTCTTCCTAATGTTTGGAGGATCCTGTCATGTGACATTTGCCAAAATAGAATGAAGAACTGTAGAGCTAAGTGACTGTTTTAACAAAACCACAGAAAGGAAGGTGTTGCTAAGTAGATAAATAAACCACATAGGTGAACCTGGCTGACGTTTTTAATCACTTTTGTCAGGTTACTTATTCCAATGCTTGTAAAACATTGATAACGATAATTTAACAAAAACTCAAAATGTGTGTTTCTTCTTATTTTCTTGTATAGATAGGATTTAGCTGGGTCAAGTCGGAGCCTGTGAATCCAAGATGAGCAGTACGCAGGGACGGAGCTGCATCAACCCTGTAGTTCAAAGTAATATTGAAGGTGCAGTGGGCACTGTAGTCCCCGTGGGGCACCCTAAAGCCGACCGCCTACAACACTATTCCCAAGATAAAGCTCTACCAATCAGCAGGGCTTATTTCCCTTACTCTCTCAGTGGACAAGACACTCTTGACTTTCCTTCTCCATGGGGCCCTTCAAAAACCTGCGTGAGAAATGGTCCGAGTCCAAGGATTCATTCATCGGCCACGGAGGGGTCAATTACAATTCCAGCTGTTTACAGGCCCGATAAAGTGTCTTTCCCAGTGGATGTTGGTGGTGGCCGGTGTGCTCTACCGCAAGAGTTGGCAGCGAAGCAAAGATTGGCCTATTATGCCAGCAGTCCCAGACAGCACAGTCCCAGAGCAGCAGGGGTCATCTCACCAGTGGCAGTTCCCAAGGGTCACATTGGAGGGTCAGATGCAGAAAGCTGTGTTGGGCTGGCTATTCCGAAACCAGTATACGGTCATAGCCCCTGCTGCACTGAGCGTGGATGCACTACAGGGCATAGCTACAGCATTGACCATGGACCTCATAGGATGTCCCCTCACATATATGATGGCGAATGGGCTGCTCATTTCAGCCGTCTCGCTTACCTGCACAAAAAGGGCCAGGAGGCATTGATGCAACAGAGGGTTTTGCAGTTAGAGCATGGTGCGGAGGCTATAAAGGACGGAAAGACAGAGGGCTACCATGGTATCGGATCAAACGTGACCAGGAGATCTCTTCCTTTAATGGAACCGAGTTATACTTACAACACTGAACGTCCATTTGTTGGTGCTACACCAGAGTACTGCCAGCGTGCCCCAATTCGTCCACAGATGCACACGGGTCTTCCCTATGCGTATGACCCAAGGACTATGGCACATCGTGGAGTTCCTTCAAAAGTATATCAGAACCATTCTCCGACATCTAAGTACACGCGTATGCCTCTGTGTCCCAATGTCTATTACCCTCAGAGTCACCCTGAGGCTTACCGAACAGATCACAATGCTATTACAGACGAGCATAGTCAACATCATCATATGGATCAGTTCCATCCCCCTCAAGCTGACTTGATGTCACCGTCCTGCTCTGTTGCCCCCCCACACCATCATCTGATCTCAAAATATCCTAATTATCATCCTTACGGGGTGCATTTAAATAGTAGCCAAGCACCCATGCATGAGCAGCCACATCCCCCTTTCCCAATGCATCAATCAGAGCGACCACTTGATTTTTCTAGACGAAGAGTGCAGACACCCGACTCCCCTCGAGAGCTTTATCGACAATCTGGAACTTCTGGGGCTTTCCATCCTACTCCAGCCCACTACAGACGTCTCAGTAACGCCACTACCTATGAACACTCAGAGATGTCTGAAACTGGTTTTCCTGTTGGCGGCTCCAAAGAATTTCCTATGAAGTCCTCTGAAGAGGTATTTAAGAACAGGCATCATGTTTCAGATCCACCTGACCAAGATGTGTTAGCTAAAAGGCACAGAGAGGAACTGGAAACGCACACGGACGGTAAAAAGCAAAAGATTGACTCAACCCATGAGTTGTCAGAAGATGAGCCTCATTCACCGTCCTCCCCACCAATGCCAGTTATTAATAAAGTTTTTAGCTTGGCTCCTTATAAAGTCTATTTTGAAGCTACAGGCATGTTGACTCCCCAAGGAGATTCAAAAAGTCCAAAGCCAGAGCCTGAGGCGACCCGGCTTAAACAAGAGCCGGAAATTGAAAACTGTGATCTAGAACCAAATTCAGGTGAAAGGGACCTCGGGTTGAAACAAGAAGCCCAAATGTCACCAGCTAACAGTGACAATCTAGTTGAAATTCCAGATAGTGTAAAGATCAAAAAAGAAAAATTGGAACCAGATGACGTGTCTTATCCGTCGGAAATGAAAGTGAGCATCGCTGAGGAGATGAATCATGAGGTTCATGATCCTGCGGTCAAAGAAGAGCAAAGGGAGTCGGACACAAGTATGTCTGGCTCTCTTCCTTGTCATGTTGTAGTAAAAAATGACTTTGAAGAAGAAAGCAACCCACCCTTAGTAGAAAAGTGCGAATCTTCAGCCACATGCAAGAATGTTGTGAGAGATGACAGGGAGTCTATTTCATTACCTACACTGCCTTCAACACCTCCAGTGCCATTTCCGTTGACTAAATTCTCTCTCACTAATATCCCACCTCATTGCCTTAAACTATCAAACTTTAAGATAGTCATCCCTGCGATCCTTAAAGCTCCAGCAACACAACCTGTTGAGATTCCTCAGTCTCCAGTGGAGGACAAGCCACTTATGAGCAGCAGCAAACATGCCCGTAATCAGTTTATGGAGCTTCACCAGTCCCTCTGTAGACTAATATACTGTTGTGTTACTCGAACCCCGTGTCAGGAGCTCAGGGACTGGTTGTGCAAACTGGACCTTCGAGAGTCAGGCAAAGCTCAGAAAGTGTCTTGTCTCTTGGGGTTGAAAATGAGGGAATTATGGCTGAAAGGTGAGGAGATGGAAGCGTCCCTTCAAAAGGTGGTCTGTCAGCTTCAAAGCTACGTTGAAAGCCGCGAATGTCCCTTTCCTCATGTCATGAGGGCTGGTGCGGTGTTCATTCCCATGTTGGTGGTCAAAGAGGTGCTGTTTCCTCAGGTTCAAGGCACATTCATAGACCAGGTCCTGCAAGAGCATCGAGTGGAGCTCAGGCCCACCACGCTCTCAGAGGAGAGGCAGCTCACTCAACTCCACAGAAAGGCTTTCTCTTCGAAACTCCGGAGACTTCTGTCCCTTAAACATCTGCCAGATATATACCCTGATGTCCTCAACCTTCTCTACCATGACAACGTCTGCAAGTTCATTGGTGAGTGCTGGATGGTTGACCACTATAAATAACGTAAGACGTTGGAATGCACAAAATGTTGGTACTGTGTCAGTTAACAGTCGTTATTAAAGTTTATTTGTTGTTGTTTATCATAAAAGTTGATATTGGATATTTAATTGTACATGCTCCTTTCTCTATTTTTACATTTCGATTATATTTGTATTCAAGTAACGCTCACCTAAATTTAATAAATGTAAATTTTAAATGTTACTTTATCAAAATTAATATAAATGTTTCATTGTACTGCTGCGCTATTTATTTTAGCGTTTTAGCTTTTACTTATATATAACTACATTGCCTTTGCAAAAGTATTCACACCCCTTCTTTTTCTCAACATTTTCTTATGTTGCTGCCTTGTTAAACTACTTTAAATGACTCCTTTTTTCACATGGATCTACAATCCATGCACCATAATGACAAAGCAAAAAAAAAAATATTTAATTTTGAAAGGTACACAACTCTCACTAAAAGGTTTAACAGCAGAAAATGCATATCAGAGCAAAAACCAAGCCATGAGTTCAGGAACGAGAGAGATCTGGAGCTCAGAGACAGGTTTGTGTTGAGACCAATCTGGGGAAGACTATAAAAAAAATCTGCTGCATTACACAGAAGCATGAAGCCTCCATAATACTTACTGGAAGAAGTTAGGAACAACCAGGTCTGTGTTTCTCAAAGGCATGAGCTAAGTTGATCATAGAGACCACTTGTAGCAATGGCTCTATGATCCACTTAGGCTTACGATTAGGGATGCACCGAAATAAAAATTCTATACTGAAAACCAAAACCGAAAATATTTTTTTCGTAATATTTTTTTTGTATTTATTTAAATTACCACTTATCAAAATAAAATATTGTCCTAAAAAACTATTATTATAAGAGCAGATTGCGGGGAATTTGGAAGCTTGTTTCCACTGAATAAAGAAAAAGAAAATAATAATTGCGGCTTTTTATCTCACCATTGCGAGATATGAAGTCAGAATTTTTAGAAAAAAAGTTGCAATTGCGTGTTATAAAGTCAGAATTGCGTGATATAAAGTCAGAATTGTGAGAAAAAAAGTCGCAATTGCATGTTATAAAAATGACAGATGTGCGACTTTTTATCTCACAATTCAGACTTTTTTTCGCACAATTGCGAGTTTACATCTCGCAATTCAGCCTTTATAACACATAATTGCAAGTTTATATGTCGAAATTCTGACATCTTTTCTCAGAATTGTGAGATATAAACTTATCAGTTATCAGGCCAATTCTAAGGGAAAAAATAGTTTATATCTCACAATTCTGACTTAACACGCAATTTCGACTTTATATCATGCTTTTCTGAATTTATAACACACAATTGCGACTTTATATCTTGCAATTCTGACTTTATATCTCGCAATTCTGACTTATAACATGCAATTGCGACTTTATATCATGCATTTCTGACATTATATCTCGCAATTGTGAGTTTATATCACGCAATTCTGACTTTATATCTCGCAATTCTGACTTTACATATCTCGCAATTCTGAGAAATAAAGTCAGAATTGCGAGATGTAATATCGCAATTGTGAGAAAAAAAAGTAAGAATTGTGAGAAAAAGTTGCAATTACCATTTTTATTTTTCATTCTGTGGTGGAAACAAGCTTCCATAGGGGAGTGGATCAGTGAACGAAAGGGTAACGTCATTTCAACAGCGTTGCCCAGCAGCACAGCATTACCACAGCATGTTACAGCAAAGTGGTGCTATTGCAAACAGAAAAAAAGTCTACTACAGAGAAATTTCATGTCAGCACATTATTTGAGTGGACTTTGCTTTTCTGGTGAGCATGAGCGGTACAAGAGTGGAGCGTTCACTTGGGCTGTGAGCAGCTTGAGCAGAGCTCCTCGCTGGGCGGCATGTATTTTCAGCTCATATTTTTGGTCTTTTTTCAATTTCATCCAAAAAACGAAAAATACAATTTTTCGGAAGATAATTTATCTTTGAAAAAATGTTGGTGCATCCATACTTACAATGCTTTTGGGAAACACAACCCAGGACTCTTCCAAGAGCTGGGCTTCTTGCCACACTGAGCAATCGATGGTAAAAGGCCTTGGTTAGAGTGGTGACTAAGAAGCTGGTCACTCTTTTGTAAGGACAAACATCACTGCAACACTTCACTTATCTGGGATTTGAGCGCTCAGACTCAAGCCTCTCCTCAGTGAAGACACATGAAACCCGTAGCCATTTATAAAAAAACACTGTAACCTGAGGGTGAAGGTGCTTCAACCAAGTACATGCGTGCAATGTATTTATTTCAGTTTTTCTTTTTAAATAAAAGTCTAAAGGTGCAAATCTTTTATTTGATTTGTCATTATGGTGTATGGGGTGTAGATTGGTGTGAAAAGTACAAATACTTTTGCAGGTTGATATTAAAATTTTGCTCTATTTTGTTTAAATAAATTAAGTAAAAATGTAATATATTTTTTTTATTTAAATTATTTTTACAAAAAAATAGTACAGAATTTTAATATCAACCTTGAAACTGTATGTAGTATTGGTCAGAATTTTAATATTGGTGTAACCTAATACAACTTTTTGGCATTCTTAAAAAAACGTATTGATTAAATCATAGTTCATTTTTGTATATTGCACTATGGTAGTTACGGTACTGTTATCCTCATTGCCTAAAACATTCTTCAGGATAATCGGATCAGATTTATGGTTCCTTTTTTTTTTAGTTTTGTAACTGGTCTCTTCAAATAAAAAGCTGTCATCATGAGGAGTGAAAACATTTTAATAACTTGTTCATACAAAACGTATTATTTTAGGGTTACATTTCATAGTAAATGGAAGGATAACTGTGAATACTGAAACTTTGTTATAATTTTAGAATTATTAAATTTCAGTTCCACATTTTAAGTAAAAGAATGATCAAATTGTGTTGTCTTGATTGTGAGTTTATTGTATTACACATTCTGGCTGAATTCTTACTCTACTTTACTTTAGATAGGAGGCTCAATATTACATAATCCCTGATATTAAAATTTAGTCCTAGATCAAGTCTTTAAACTGCTAAATTATTAGACATTTTATATTTTTTAAATACATACAAAAACCTATTTGATATTGGAAGGTCTGTTATTTTAATTATTTTTTATAATTTACAGTTACTTTAATTTCTTTAATTACATACATGACGCATACCTTTGGTGACATCTCTTTTATTGTTCATGTTTTATGATTTATTTTTAATCATACTTTTGTCATAATTTTTTGATTTGATACACGTTTGTTGTTGCAGATTCCACTGCTACAGATGGTGTCCAAAAAATGCCCAGGTACCTTCTTATTACTTTGTCCCCCAAAACTCTCTCTCCAGTCACAAACAGATCTAGTTTACAGTTGTAGAGCACACTTTGTAAATCTTTGAACCACTCATGTTTCTTCCTGGAGCCGTTTTGTTGCAGGTGTTTTCTGATCAGATATAGTCTGGAACGGAACAGTGAGACGCTTTAGGATATCTTTCAGTTTCAGATGCATGCACTTCAAGGAAGGAAGTTAGAATTCTTTTGGAGGAATGCTAAGGCGGGTGGGGGATGGAAGGGGTTGCCATATGCACTGGCGAACATTTCTCACCTGCAGTGCCATTACAGACCACCAGGTGGCCGCTGTCTGTTATGAGTTACAGACTTCAGATGGTTTTTTCTTTTTCCTTTGTACTAGTAGTGGGAAGTTATTTACTTACGAAAATGTTGATTACAAATAAACTATAGGTGCAGCCAAAGCCAAATTATAAGAAACCGAAATGTTTAATTAATTGATTAGTTGGGTCTTAAGTTCAGGCTGATGCAGTTCCCCTATGGTTAGTTCACCTCATCTCCTGATCCGAGAAGTTATTTCTTTTGCAACTTCAAATTGATCGCGTCTGTTCCCCGTCTCTCGTGTCTTCGGGTTCAAACTTCGAGACGTTTCGTTAGTTCAGTTTCGTCAGTGTCTGATCTGGGCCGTGTGACACAGCCCCATATGCATTTGAATGCGCTGCAGTACCAGTCTGGAAAGACAAACATTTCATGTCCGAGTCTTTTATTCTTTAAGTCACAAATAGGGCTGTCAAACGATTAATCACGATTAATCGCATCCAAAATAAAAGTTTGTGTTTACATAATATATGTGGGTGCACTGTGTATAATTATTATATATACACAAACATGCTTGTATATATTTAAGAAATATTTTCATGTATATACTGTATATAGATTTATATATGATTTATATTATTTATAATATATTATTTATATAATATTTGATATATAAATAATTTTTTTTTCTTAAATATACATGCGTGTATATATATATATATATATATATATATATATATATATAATTATACACAGTGCACCTACATATATTATGTAAACACAAACTTTTATTTTGGATGCGAACCCATAGGCTGAATGCAAAATCAGAAATGATTAGTTCATCTTTCGAGTCTTTCCGGTCTGCGTCAATAATACAAGTCAAGTCTTGTGCCATTTGATGAAGGGGAATAAAATTATTTCAGCAAAGTCGTTTTTCGGGTTTCCCCAGACCACAACAATGCGTAAGGATTAACAGATCATCCCTATTTTTTTCTTTTTTTGTTTCCTCTTTCCTCTTGTTTCCTCTTTTTCTGCAGTTTTCTAACAATTTAACCTTTTTTTTAAAAAAAAATGAATAATAATTTCAGAGACCTTTTAATTGCTTTTTCACCTATTCTGTTTTATTAAATGGCTTATTGTTCTTATTGACATGGTTGGGTAATGTAGCTTCTATTAATAGTAACCTGTTCGATTACATTTTATTAATGCTCCTGTTGTGTTGCTTCAAAAATGCATGTGGAGAATGCATGACTAAAAGATAATCGTGTATCACCTGTGTTCATATATATAGGTTTGATAACGTCTTAAAAATTCTGGAGCAAAGCAACAAAGATATCAAAGTTCAGTCTGACACATTTACACAGTCACTAACAACATTTCAGACAGAATGCAAGAATGTGTCCTGTGTAATTGGCCTTTAATACTAGGTCACCAAAAAAAAAAAAAACGAATTTATTTCATCTACTCGCACTGGTGTCATTCCAAAACTGTATGATTTATTTGGTCTTCTGGAACACAAAAGATAAACTCCTGGCTATTCCAAAAAACACACCATAAAGGTCCATAAAACTGGTTGGAAGCCATAGGATATTCAATATTCGCTGAAATTCTACCTATGCCTACATACATTGAAATAGGCTCTGTCAAGTTGCTTGGACTTTATTATTTTAGAGAAAAGAACTACTGTTTATATGTGTTATCTGCACCTTGTGTTTTAGTGATTTTCTATTTACCTTAACGCGGAGTTAAATGTTAGCATTTTAAAAGATTGAATAATAAATGAACAAGTCCAAAAGGGATATAATAGCCAACAATGAAAATTCCATCTCTTCTAAACCTGTATGACTTAAAAATTATTTTATAGAAAATTGGAATATTTAAACATAATTAGATTTTTCATATATGTGTATGTTTACTGAATCTTTTTTTACTTTTTTACCCATTAAAAAAAAAAGAAAACTATTCAAAGAATTTCTCTAATGTCCCACAGAAGAAGGAAAGACATACCTTTTGGGATGATGTGGCTAATTAGATGATGGCAATTGTAATTTTTGGGGTGACCTGTCCCTCAGTTCAACGTATGAGTCTGTATAAACCCATACCATGTCTGGTTGTTCATATATTATAATTATCTAGCTTTAATAGTGGTCATTTAATAAATCCTGAAACTAAATCCCAGTTTGTTTTCTTCCTACAGGAGCAGAAACCAGCTTAACCTTCAAGAGAGAGAGCACGGACAGCTCAGATGAATCGTCCGACTGTGTGGATGGCACTGAAGGATTCTACCCGGAGTCCTCCAGACCACTCTCCCCGAAAACCACATGTGTGGACAATTATTGCCCGAAGACAAAGAAAAAGAAAGGGAGAGTAAAGATTTCCTCCAAGAGGACATTTTTAGATGAGACCAGTTCATCACTAGAGGATGAATTCACTGAGGAACCGGCGAGGTGGAGCGTTGTCAGTTCCATAGAGAGAGAGGAATGGGAAGTGACTCGCAATGACAGGGGACCACATGTGGAGGTAAACATTGAAGATGAGCCTGAGAATTTCTCCTGGGCACAACCTTTGACCTCTGATGACCTCTCCTCTGATAGCACCGAAGAGACTGAAAGCACGTCGTCAATGTCCTTTCAGAGCCGCAGATCCAGCTCAGCAGGGTCTGCTCAAGGCTTGTCCAAAGGGCCCTCCAGCATGGTCCTCAAGCTGAGGAAGGTCTTCTACAATGAGGGTCACAGGAGCAGAGTCCCCAACTACCAGAAGGTCACAGATTCTTCCGAAACTCCAGGGTTCAGACACACGGACAGTGACCATTACAGGAAAAAGAAACACAAATCATCCCAGCACAAAAGACGCCGTACCGACAGGGAGTTTTCTTTCAGTTCGTACTCTCAAAACCATCCCTACCTCTCAAAAAAACACGTTTCCAAGCACCGGCGCAGATGGGTCCTGCGCTCCGCTGTACAGTCTGCCCACCAGGCCATGGACAACAGGTATCCTGAACTGGTGGGGAAGAGGATATGGCACTTATATGAGGAAAACGACAAAACAGAAGTGTGGTACAGAGGAGTAGTGCTGCGCATCCATGAGCCACATACCAACCCTCTGAAAACTGTGTTTGAGGTCAAATATGATAGTGAGCCCGAGTGGCAGTACTATCTTGAGTTGCTGTTAGACTATAAGAAAGGATGGTTGAAAGTTGAGAACTAAGACTTATTGACGGTATTATTGTTTTTATTTTGCACCTGAGAACTGAATGGATTCTAAACTGTGAATATGATTGAATTGTTGAACTGTGAAAATTTTGAATTGATGAGCGATGAAGCAGTCAACCGATTATTGACTCTTAAGTTTTGAATGAATTTTTGCAAGCAAAAACTTGACACGTTTTAAGTTATGATGTGTTCAGTTTCAACTCATCTTTGTTTCTGGTGTCAACAATGTTTCAGTTCTTGCTGTTAAGTTGTTGGCAAACATTCCCAGCAGCTGACATGTTGAAAACTGTTCCATGTGATTGTAAGGAAATGCTGTAAAGCAAGATGTTTAACTGTTTACAGAATAACTATTTTTTATATTGGCTGTTGTCATGTTATGTACCTGATTTTTAACTCTTTTTAAAAAAAATTTAAATGTGGCTTGCTCCAATTCTTTTTTTAATAAACATCCTTAAATCGACATTTGAGATTTCATTGTTACGTTTTTTAAAGAGTTCTTTGGTGAATAGGCCTATTTATGGAAGAATTAATAAAGATAGTTGTAACTTTGTACACGATTTTGGTACTATTTAATGTTTTTGAAGTTATTCTCACCAATGCTGCATTTATTTGATACAAAAATAGAGGAAAAACTGTAATATGTTAAAACTGTGAAAAATGATTTATTTATGTGATGCAAAGCTGGATGTTCCGTTTCATATGATCCTTAAGAAATCATAATGTGCTGATTTGCTGCTCAGGTAACTCTTGCTATAAGAACGGTTTTACTTTTTAAATTTTTTTTGTGAAAGCCACACTAGCCTAGATTTTTCCGGATTTTTAACCCAAAGCCTCACACATTAAAAAAAATGGCAGAAAATTATATATTTTTGGAAATTAGATGTTTATTAAGCCTTGAATCAAAATCAATTTTTTTTTTTTTGCCAAGACATTTTGTTTATGATATATTTTTTGTATCACATTTGATACATCAGGCTTTTTGGGAACGTTTTGCTTACAAGAGTGTAGATTTTAGATACAAAAAATATATTATCTAAAAAATGTATTAAGCCTAACAGTTTGAAAAACAGAGAACATTTTAGGCAGTTTTTCTCTTTTTTTAACATAGATCTTTTTTCCAGTCCTTTTATTTCAATTTGTGGTAGTCATAATAACACTACAATTTGACATTACTGTTTAGACATAAAGCACCAATAAAGGGATAGTTCGCTTTGAAATTAATTTTTGATATGTTTTAGCTTACCTGAAGCGCATCCAAGATGTAGGTGTCTTTGTTTAAAGTTGAAGGAAACTGATAAGATCATCATACCAAGAGGGACCACTCAGAAAATAGGTCAAATAATTTTAATAACGAGTCTGACCTCCTTTATTGTGGAGAAACAGGGAATCATGCTTATTTATTATGCTATCATGACATGTAATCGGCATCATAAAATATAGCCAGTTTATCTTATTTCGAAACACTGAACAACAAAATTAAGATTTATTTTTTATTTAAGATGTAAATGTAAAAAGACACAGGACAACAAAATAAGTAAAACAAAGGAGACAATGCAATTCCACAACAACACTTTATACAAACCCATCCACCAATGCAATTATGTACTGAATTTGAAACATTTCGTATGTATATGATGTTTGCCGAATATAATTATTAGTTGTAGGCGACCATGTTTATTTTAAATGCAAAATGTCATCTTTTTAGATACACTAATCCGTACCAGTGCCACACACCCCAATTAGGAAGTAAATGTATATTTAAATTTATTCTGGAACAATATTTAATAGAAACAAAGATAAAACAAAAACAAATGAAGAACTGTTTCTGTAAATGATGGAAAATATACAAAACACTTATTTTTCGTTCTTCAAACTGTGTTTTAAATTTTGGTGTAGTTTCAAATTCATTATATGATCGCAAATCGACTTTTTAATGCAGTTGCCTAACAACTTTCCTTGTTTTGTGTCACGCACATGACGTCACTCGGCGTCGGCCCGTGACGCTGCGTCTCTTTGTTGGGCCAGCAGCAGCGTCGCTCCTCTGTTGTTGTTTTCTCTGCTGCTGGAAAAACTGGAATGCTAGCAGCTAAAGAAGTATTCTCGTTTTGTTTTGCTCTGTCTGCCAAATAATACATATCGAACTTATCTCACTTGGCGTGTCGCTACATTAAAAGCAACCCAGTCATGGACTCAGACGAGGGTTACAATTACGAATTCGACGACGAGGAAGAGGAATGCAGCGAAGACAGCGGTGAAGATGAGACCGCGGACGACACCCTGGAGCTCGGCGAGGTGGAGTTGGTTGATCCCGTTGTGGCCGGCGGAGAGCGAGACGACTGCGGGGAGACCGGGGGAAGCGGCCTCGGGCCCGGGCAGGATGAGGAAGATTACCGCTTTGAAGTTCTTACTGCCGAACAGATCCTGCAGCATATGGTGGAGTGTATAAGGGAGGTCAACGAGGTCATCCAGGTAAGTGTTTTCAGGGCACCCTCTGGGCTCAGATCGCCCTGGAATACCCGTTAAAACAAAAGAGAATTTTTTTACACCGTTCTGGGAAACTTTGCCCCGCCGTTGGCAACACGAAACGTGAAAAAGCCACCAGTTGTCCTTAAGTGAATGAAAAGACAGTGCTGATACGTCAACAGGATACATATATGGTCATGATCGTGGTTATGAAGGAGCATGTTTGCGTCAACCCTGTCCTCAACTCATCCAGTAACGTTAATGACATAAGATGCTTAACTAGCTTCTAGTTCACCTGCATATAAAATCATGCTGACATGTCTCCCTTCAATGTGCTTGATTTAAACAAAAGTACATTTCTATTGCCAAAAACGTTTGCACCTGGACTTATCGTAAACCACGTCAAATAAAGTAAAATAATGATATTGTAAATCTCTCCATTTTATTTGAGTCCCCTTGTTCCTGGTCACACTAGCTTAGTAAGCTAACCACGAGCAAACAGCCCATGTTTAAGTACAGTAAAAAAGCTATATTGCGATGTCTTCATATGTTTCACATGTCTTTATGTCTGGTTGTTGATAGTCCGACGAAGAAGGTGTCCTCTTCATCATCTGTTTAGCTGGGATATGGGTTATGTCGCGTTAGCATGTGTGAGTTACCTAGGTCTAGTTGCTGCCGACAACAACATGGCGGAACCGTTGCTTCATCATGGCTGGTTATGTTTGAGATTAAACATCTTAAAATAGCTTATCAAAGTGAATTTGAGTCATGATTAATGTTTGCTTTCTGCTGCAGAGTCATAGCCACAGGCTGTTTACAGTCTCGTGAAGCTCGACATTTCACTCTGCTAGTCGCAGTTTGGTTGTTTGTTTTGTTTATGCTGGTTAATTTACAGATTTTGCGTTTATATGTCAGATTGGCACCTTCTATGCAGTCAGCAAACGCCTTTTTATGTGTGCATGCTGTTATTGTGATAAGCTGAAGTTAGCTGAGTGATGCTGTGGCTCACTTTTTAATATATCTAGTACAGTACACCCATTTCTGTGTTGGAGTTTAATCAGTCTGTTTGTCCCTGTGGAGTGCAAGCTTTCTCAACACGCTTGACATTTTTTCAACTGAACCCAATGAAGACCCTGGTTTAGTTCAGGGATTGTTGTGAAATTCTGAAGGTTATGCTGGTCATGTCTCCTCGTATCCCTCTGGACTGCCATGTCAATATGCACTTTGATAAACTTTTTGGAGTTTTGTGGTACTAGCTTTGTCTCCCTGGCAAGCAAGAATGCACTATGTTGTCTTAATAATAATAATAATAATAAAAAAACATGTCATTGCTGCTCTTTGAAGCATTGTCCACAAACCCCAAGATGTCCTTGCAGTCTGGTTTGATAACAAATACTAACCCCCCTCTCTACAAGGGGTTAGTATTTGTTGTAGCATTGTGTAGGCAATCAGCACTGTGACGTATATTACATGTGTATTAGACGTTCAAATAACATTCATTTATTTGGGCTTTCATTCATATGTTGTCAAGTAATAAAAATGGCAATAATCAATATCAGTTGTTTTCCTGACAAATTATTCATTTAGCAATGATTTAAGCTGCAAATTAGGTGTTTGTGACCATTAACTCACTTTATTACTATTTTTGTCAGTATGGTGGTCAAAAGTATAACTGATCTGTAAGTAAAAAGTAATACTATATACTTTATATGAACTATAGTGTAGTCCTGTACACACAGACTCACACTTGCTGAATATAAAATAATTGATGCCTTTGTCTTTTGTTACAGAATCCTGCTACAATCACTAGAATATTACTTAGTCATTTCAACTGGGACAAAGAAAAGCTGATGGAAAGGTAATTGTTCTCTGTGGTCTATTCTCTCCCACCAGATTATTAGTAAGCTAACACCTGTCTCTATTCAATACTGAACCAGCAACGTTTATCTCTTTTGCAGGTACTTTGATGGTAACCTGGACAAGCTGTTTTCAGAGTGTCATGTTATAAACCCCAGCAAGAAGTCTCGGACACGCCTCATGAACACAAGATCGTCGGCACAGGACATGCCATGTCAGATCTGCTATCTCAACTATCCTAACTCGGTCAGTGCCCTCAGTGCAAGTCGCTTTCGTTGCCTCAGATTAGTCTATTTCTACGGCTGCTGTGCTGGTATTTTATTAGCAGACTCGCATGAAATCTGTGCCATGAAATGAAATCACTCACACTGTTCTGTACATCCTCTCTATCCCTGGGATGTTCTTTCTTTAACTGTTTGGCTAATTTGATTAATAATTTTAGTCAATAAAAAAGTGTGGTACTCTCAGCTCCATTTAACATACACCACTGTTCAAAAGTTTGGTTTTGGAAAGATTGTTTTTTATGTTTGACCAAGGCTGCATTTATTTGATCAAAAATACATTAGAAAATAATGGTGAAATATTTGTACAATTAAAAATGTTTTCATATATTCAAAAATGTTATGTATTTATTTAATGGCAAAGCTAATTTTTCAGCATCATTCCTCCAGTCTTCAGTCTCATATGATCCTTCCTTCAGAAATCATTCTATTATGCTAATTTTGGGCTTAAGAAACATTTCTTATTGACGATTTTATGATAATTAATAAAATGATATATGTTTTAATGATATACTTTTTAACGGATATCATTTTCTCATTAATATTAGTTGAAAAATTGTTTGGAATCGATGAATAGAAAGTTCAAAAGAACAGTATTTATATGAAATATTTATTTTTTGTAATAGTCACTTTCACTTTGGATCAATTGAATGTGTCTTTGCTAAATAAAAGTATTAATTACTTTCCTAAAAAAAAATTGGAGCCCAAACTTTTGCACAGTTGTGTATTTGCTCTTTTTAAATCCATTCTACAGAATTCCATAGATTTCCTCCTAAAATCATTTGATAAAATGCAACATCTGAAGATTCCATCTGTGGCTGTTTATTTCAGTGGATCTGTTGAATCGCTTAGCAGTGTGAACAGATTGTTTACCATGTGGATTGGATGCTGTTGCATTTTGGGGTATGTGAAGGTGGTATGCAGTATTATTTGGATATGTCTTGTGTTTTCGTGTTTGCCACTCTGTGCTACACACTACAGTGTCTCAGCCGTCAGGAAGGATTTCTAACAAGCTCTTTTCGTCAGTAATCTCTTCACTGGATTACTCAAATTGTATACAAAGCAGCTGAGGAGAGGAACAGGCGGGTCTTTGGATTTGCAGGAAACCTTGAGAAGTGTTGTGTGTATGTCAGGGAAAGGATAGATTAATTGTGGCATGCATGTATTGTTTTGATTAACTTTTTCATGTGGCTGTCTTGAAAGAAAACTCTGGATTAAGCATCAGAGGATTTGGAAACTGTCCTATTTATTGCTTTGAATTGGAACTGAACTATTTAACTGGAATAGCAACCGGTGAATGTTCCATACTGTTTGTCTGCTCGAAGTAAAGGGTCAGTTGGGGGTCACAGCTAACTTCATCTTTGGGAAATTTAACTGTCATAAGTTTGATGTTGAGTTCTGCTTAAAGGGATAGTTCACTTTGAAATGAATTTTTGATATGTTTTAGCTTACCTCAAGGGCATCCAAGATGTAGGTGTCTTTGTTTCCACAGCATTTTCAATTTTGACATTTTTTTGGTCAAACCGTTCTTGTCTGTCCGTCTAATGCAGTTTTAGGGGGTCCACCTCAAAGAGCATGCACAGAGTAAGTCAAAATTAAACATGATTTAATGACTTGTGAATGTAAGTACACACTGATGGCCTAAGACACGAAACGAGCGGTTTGTCATCATGTTTAATTTTGACTTCTCTGTGCATGCTCTTTGAGGTGGACCCCCTAAAACTGCATTATAGGACTGACAGACAACAACGGTTTGACCAAATAATGTCAAAATTGAAAATGCTGTGGAAACAAAGACACCTACATCTTGCATGTCCTTGAGGTAAGCTAAAACATATCAAAAACTAATTTCAAAGTGAACTATCCCTTTAACTGAGCTTAATCTGATTGCGGGTGAATGCAGTATATCAGTTTATTTGGATGATTAATTTGACCCAATGTCGAATTCAGATTGCTTCATAAAGCTGACCACCACTCTGTTCCCAAGAGATGTTCCCTAAATACCATTAGTGCCGTCTGCACAGTGTTGTTAAACTACTTGTGATGTTGTTGTAAGCAATACTCTGCTTGCGTCAGTCCTACCACAAATATTAAGCTGATTTGTTCTTGCCTGTGTTGTCTGTTGTCCCAAGAGAGAGAACCAGGCATTTACTACCAGGGGGCCTGAAACTTGAGCTGGGTGGTATGACGAAATGTGTCGTTACCACCAGAGTTTGAAATTAACTTTTTCACTCACCGGCCAGTTTGGCTTCTAAATTTTTAAGTTACCTGCCATTCAGAACTTTTATTAGCCAAAAAAGACGAAATTAACCAGATTAACTACGTCCTCTTATAAAACATAAACATAATTAATTAACATAAAAATGTAGAATGTTGGAAAATAACAGTGTCTTTTCTGTAAACAAATGCTTTTCAATCTTCGCTATTGCTTAAATGCAAATAAACAAGCGCGCTGTTATTTGTTGCGTAGTGAAGTTCATGTTCAAGTAAGCCAGATATGCACAGATTCTGTACAATACGCTGTATTTAATATATTGGTTTTTACCTGCATTTATTTGGCTGGTTTGAAGCTTGGCGCACTGATAACACGTCAGCAGTGTCGTACGTCAGCAGCGTCACTGCGGACTTATGAACGCGGACTGACAACAGAACTGGAATAGAATACAATGATGAATAAAGTCATAGTTTTAGTTATTTTTGGACCAAAATGTATTTTCGATGGTTCAAAATATTCTAACCCAGTGCCAGACTACTTTGATGATGTCTTTATTTCCTTTCTGGACAAGGATACATATCGTAGTTGACAGTTTTTGAAAGGTTTTATGAACTTTCTTTGTACAATTATTTTTTAAAATTTTGTTTGATTAAAAAAAATAATAACTACAGGTTAAATAAACTGAAAAACATATTTTTTTCAGGTACAATAGGACATAAATGAAACAAATTAACTATATTGTGATGTGTATCATTATCATGAAATACAATTTCTCATATCATGAAGTAAGAATTTGGTCATATTTGGACTAAGGGATACTTTGGCTATTCCTGACACTTATGTCACCTGTTCAGAACTACTTCATAAGATCACTATCTGAGCCTAAACAACAGTGTTGTTGGTTTTATCAATATATATATATTAGGGCTGTGCAAAAGTTAATTGCGATTAATCGCATCCAAAATAAAAGTCTGTGTTTACAAAATATATTTGAGTGTGCTGTATATAATTATTTTGTATATATAAATACACACACATGCATGTGTATATTTAAGAATTGTTTGCGCTAAAATTCTGTAAATATATTTAAATACATAATCTATATTATATAAATATAAATATTTTATATATGAATAACACATTTTCTTAAATATATACATGCATGTGTGTATTTATATATACAAAATAATTATATACAGACTTTTATTTTGGATGCGATTAATCACAATTAATTTTTGCACAGCCCTAAAATAACAGGAAATTGTATTTAAACATTTACATTGTTCTCAGAACTTGTGTTATTAATATGTTACTTCTGAATTTAAATGTGGATTTGATGTTGGCTGTTCTTTTGCAGTACTTCACTGGTCTGGAATGTGGGCACAAGTTCTGCATGCAGTGCTGGGGCGATTACTTAACCACCAAAATCATAGAGGAAGGAATGGGACAGGTACATATTCCAGCTCTCAGTACACATAGCCATTGGATTGGGTTGTTATAACATATTATACCAAAATGTCAGTAGTTGAAACCAATACTAGTGGATTTTCATGGCTCTTAATGCCACAGCAAAACTAAAAAAAACACACCTTTCTATAAACATTTGAAGTTTAGTAGCATACACTACAGTTCAAAAGTCTCGGGTCGGCAGGATTTTAAAAATGTCTCATTGTGGATACATAAATGTATGTGGATATTTGATCAAAAAATAAGGTTAAAACATTGTAACATTGTGAAATATTACTTTATTTTAAGTAACTGTTTTATATTTCAATATTTTGAAATTAATCTGAATCTGATCTTGAATCTTAATTTTCAGCATCATTACTCCGGTCTTCAGTGTCACATGATTCTTCAGAAATCATTCTAATATCCTGATTTGGTGTGCATTAAACTTTTCTTCTTAATATCAAAGTTAAAAACTGTTGTGCTGTTTAATATTTTTGTGAAAACCACAATGCATTTTTGCAGGATTCTTTGATGAATAGATGCTTCAAAAGAACAGCATTTGATTGAATATTTTTGTTATGTTATAAATGTCTTTACTGTCAGTTTTGATCAATATTATGATTCCTTGCCGATAAAAATAAAAGAAAAATTGTAATCGTACTAGTCACAGACTTTTGAACTGTAGCGTAGCCGAGATGTACTTCTTAATTAAGTAAACATTGGTTTAAGTAAAGTAAATGAAGAGCAGTGATTTTTTTTTTCTTCACATTTCATATGTAGACATTGCTTGCTTTATATTGTAGACATAACTGGTAGTCGCTGCATTTGCACTGCAAGGTCCAATACACAAATGAAATGTTTTGACACCGACTGACTGTTTGTCTCATGTGAATGTGACAGACTATATTTATAGCATTTTGACCGAGAAGTGCATTTGTTGCATTCCTATTAAATACAGTCTCTCTTCTGAGAGCACTCTCTTACACAAATACACATGAGAAAGCAGCCTATCTCTCTGACAAGCTGATGTAAATACTGCAGCGGTTGTGTTTTTAGCTGTTAAGCTATTCAGTGGCCGTAGCAGATTTTTTTTTTTCTGTCAACTGACATTTTCCCTGACCTATTGTAACATAAGTTTGTTTGTTTTCATTCTAGACTATTTCTTGTCCTGCTCATAGCTGTGATATTCTGGTGGATGACAACACAGTCATGTAAGTGTTTGAGTAATAAATCAGTATTATTTTTGTGTTAACATCCTCCAAACATTTTTTTGTAGCAGTTATTTAAAAAAAATCAAATACCTTAATCTCAGTATTATAATTGTTTTAAGAATCATATCAAAAATCATGCCATTGAAATCCAATGTATTTCTCTAAGAGTAGTCGGTCTCCTCTCCCTTTGTCTCAAGTCACCGTTGCTTGTGATATATAAAAGTCTCATAAGATGAATTCTTCTTAATGGTGTGTTCTGAAGTATATTATGGGTACCCTAGATGAGCTGATAGTTTATTCCTATTCAGAAGTAGGACACTGGAAGTGTGAGTCACAACACAGCACCTCCTGTCCATTCAGTTAGATTATTTTGGATCCGCACAGTTGTTTTAACCTACATATGATCTCCCTGCTGCTTTTTAGACGCATGTATAGGGTCTGATCCTTTTTATATGCTCTCTGTGGCCTTTGGTGGATAATAAATATATTTTGTAGAAGCATGCATGTGTGTTTTTGTCTGATCTAAATATGTCTCAATTTTTTCAACAGGCGACTGATTACAGATTCGAAAGTGAAGTTGAAGTACCAGCATTTAATAACCAATAGTTTTGTAGAGGTGGGATTTCATTCCATTATATTATATAGTGTAATCTGGGATTTAAAAAAACAAAATAAAAGCTTTAAAGGGATACTCCACCGTTTTTTACATTTACATTTATTTATTTAGCTGACGCTTTTATCCAAAGCAACTTACGATTGCTATATGTGTCGGTGGTGTCTTGCAGTGGATTCGAACCTGGGTCTTATTCATTGCGCCATCACCACCCCCATAATTCTTGTTCGAGTTACACTATTCGTGTAACTGTATTTAAATAGGAAAAACGTGGAGGTGTTTGGTCGCTTCTCTGTTTGGATCCTAGTGAATGAACTGGGCTAAGCTAAGTGCTAACAAAGTTTCGCCGCAACACAGAGCGATTTAATGCACGCTCTGAGACGAAAGAAATATGTATCAACTCATCTTAGTTAAGGGAATAACATAGTTTAATATGAAAAAAAATGGTGGAGTATCCCTTTAAGGGATACTCCTTAAAGGGATAAATGAGTATCCCTTTAAGGGATACTCATTTATCCCTTTAAGATTTTTACTCATTTAAAATACAGTTGTGAAAACAAGGGAAGAAATGTTAAAGATGTTTTAAGATTTCTTGGTCATCAAAACATGTGAACAATTTGTAAAGGTCAGGTTTCTTTGCTTTTTTTGAAACGAGACATTTCTCAAATAATACTGAATAACATGAATCATCAGATATGGAAGCATTATCACTTGTGATTTTGTAAATCTGGCTTATTCTGGTCTCTTTATCTGCAGTGTAACCGACTGTTAAAATGGTGTCCAGCACCTGACTGTCATCACGTTGTCAAAGTACAGTACCCAGATGCCAAACCTGTACGGTGCAAATGTGGTCGGCAGTTTTGGTAAGACACTGAACTGATAATGAGATCAAATACTTTAAGTATGTGGCCTCAGATCAGGTTTAGGGCTTCCAACAGCCCAACAGCCAGTGACACTAGAACTCGGGTAGTTTTGATGAATGGATAAGCTTACAAGTGCCATCCTGTTAATTTTATTAAGCAAAGAAGAGTCATAAGAGCCATTACATATATATATAAACTCACACTTTTAAAAGAAAATGTTTTTTTGTAATGATCAGAGAATGCTTATGTGCTCTCAATTCATTTGCAGCTTCAACTGTGGAGAAAATTGGCACGACCCAGTGAAGTGTAAGGTATGTTGAGGACTGTATTTTTAAAAATCCTTAAAGGGATAGGTCACCCAAAAATGAAAATGAATTTCTTTCCTCTGTGAACTATCCCTTTAAGATCAACTAGAATTGCACAACAATGCTATCAGTGTTTATATATAAATATATTGAGTCATGGTTTTGTGTATTGTAGCCTGCGTTTTTTTTATTGTCAACAATGGCTTCTGTGTTTTTCACAGTTTAGCAATAACTGTTAATTCTGACAGTCAGAAAAACCTGGATCATACTTTTCTATAAATACACTTGTTAATTTATTTTTTACATTGAAGTGTTTTTACAAAATGTATGTGCAAAACACCCACTGTGTCTAAATTCTGAGGCAAAATGAGTAGATTTTTTTTATTAGTAAAATGCACAGTTCTATTGCCATTAAAGGTAGGGATGAAATCGTAAGATCCCACCCCATCCTCCAAAAGCCAAGCCTCTCCAGAACACATGAACAAGAGGTGGCCTTAAAATACCTCAGACACATAACATAACAATAATAATGAACGTAAACAGCTTAAAAAGCGCTGATACCACCTGACTGCTGCAGATTTATTTCACATTGATAGTTTTGCCATAGAAATGCATAAATATGAATCTGTGGATGTGAACTGCACAGTAGAACATCACAGGTTGCCAGCTCTTAGTTAGGGTTGTTATAGCGTGAACACATAAGCTCATTGTTTTAGTTCAGCATGAACCGTAAAAGGTGGCTGCTGTTTTTTTGCTCTGTGACTCTCCATTGTGAAAGGACAGCAATGAATGAAGTAATGCACATTAACTGTGTAGAAAGCAGGGAAAATGTTGATTTGGCATGGCAAGTTTTTCTCTCTGAACAAAGCAAGCTAGCAGACTGCCACCTCTCCTACTCTCAGCATTAAGAGGCTCTTCAGAGACTTGTCTTGTTATTGTGGGGGTAGTCTTGGCAAAAACAAAGGAATCTTCTAGTCCCTTGTGCTTCTCATATGGGGATTACAATGATCTTCCATTGAGAGAGAACATTTAACCCTTCATAAGCACTGCCGCAACTCCCTGCTCTTGCACTTGTTTTTATGTAATATTCTGTGTCATGAATACCTCACTTTTTTGATTCTTGTATGTCCTCTGATGTTATTTTACCTCTTGATCCCAGTGGTTAAGGAAATGGATTAAAAAATGTGATGATGACAGTGAGACATCAAACTGGATCGCTGCAAATACAAAGGTCAGTGGTTAGACTCACTTTGTGTGGTGATTTTTTTTTTCTCTGTGGCATCTGATGACCCAGATGAATAACAGCCATCTTGCCGTTGTGTTGCAGGAATGTCCGAAATGCCACGTCACCATAGAGAAAGATGGTGGCTGCAACCACATGGTGTGCCGAAACCAGAACTGCAAAGCAGAATTCTGCTGGGTTTGCCTGGGGCCCTGGGAGCCACATGGCTCTGCATGGTAGATACATAGATGTTTTTTTTACTTATTTTTATTTGTTTGGTGGTTTAAGGTTGTAAAGACAATATGCATATCTTCTGGGCTGTTAGTTTTTATCTGTAAGGATTGCAGTTTTTCCCAACCTGGACCATATATGCTTTGTGGCCACTGGTCGCAAACAGCTAATAATCACTTTTATTGATGCAATACGCAGTATCTCAACTTGCCGATTACGTTTTAATGATGTGAATTAAGGTATGGCGAGGCTCAGC
Organism: Cyprinella venusta; assembly: GCA_038021265.1. NCBI lineage: Eukaryota > Metazoa > Chordata > Actinopteri > Cypriniformes > Leuciscidae > Cyprinella > Cyprinella venusta. The sequence goes on from CM075871.1 coordinate 7,853,477, forward strand.
AGCTATAAGGTGTGCGTAACTCAAGCCTCTTAATAAAACAACTCCTTACCAGTAGCTGCTCTTCAGTCTGTATATATGTGCTCTTCTCCTTCAAGTTTTTCCATAGGTTTTCTTACATGTAAGGAGGGGACAAAATTTTGTTCATTGTGATTCAAAACTGTGATATTGCAGTCTCCTTTACTGGACTTTACGCTGTTATCTTCTAAGCTTGGGAATGCAATGCCCCAATGAGAGCCTATGAGAACTGTGGAGTAACTTTAATTCAAAGTGTTCTGTAAACAATCCACTCCGTGTTTTCCATGTTTCACTATGCACTGGTGAAAGTAACCAGATTCCAAAAAAATGGTGATCCAATGCAAAGGTTTGCTTTTTAATGTTATGTAATACTTGTCTAAAGATTTCAGCTAAAAAGTACAACTTTCAATCTCCGTTTTTCACCCTAATAACAAGAAAGTGAAAACTCCCTCAGGTTAACCTAAATGCTACTATTCTACCTTCTCCCAAGGTGACGTTTACATATGACGTCTGGGATCAGTAAAGTCCATCTTAACCCCGAGAGCTCAAAGACGAGCTTTCCCCTTCTCCTTGTTCCATGCAGTCAACCGTTTACAAATCACTTGCAAACATCACTTAGGGAAAGTGACTCATTTAGCTGGCGACCATTGAAAATCTGATTTAATGTTTCATGTAAACATATTTTTTCAAAATTTACATTTGTTTATTGATGTGCAAAATACTATTGGCTAATAGAACTAATTCTCGGAATGTGTGTGTTTTTTTTGTTTTTTTTACCCATAGGTATAACTGTAATCGCTACAACGAGGATGATGCCAAGGCAGCGCGGGATGCTCAAGAGGTAAATAATGTCAGTCCTTTTGTGCTGGTGTTTGAATATGCAAATTTAGTTCTCAGTCTTAAACATTCTTCTAATCCCATGTTGATCTGTGTTGCGCAGCGTTCCAGAGCAGCCCTGCAGAGGTACCTGTTCTACTGCAACCGCTACATGAACCACATGCAGAGCCTGCGCTTCGAGCACAAGCTGTACGCCCAGGTCAAACAGAAGATGGAGGAGATGCAGCAGCACAACATGTCGTGGATCGAGGTGCAGTTTCTGAAGAAGGCCGTGGACGTTCTGTGCCAGTGCCGCTCCACGCTCATGTTCACCTATGTCTTTGCATTCTACCTCAAGAAGAACAACCAGTCTATCATCTTCGAGGTATACCAGAGATGGCCATTTGTAATATGATTGAATTGTGTTGTCAAAAAAATGAAAAATCTGTCATTTTAAATGTTTGATGGTTTATGTGTTTGCACCCAGAATAACCAGGCAGATCTGGAGAATGCCACCGAGGTTCTGTCTGGATATCTGGAACGAGACATCTCCCAAGATTCTCTGCAGGACATTAAGCAGAAAGTACAAGATAAATATAGGTAAGTTTTGTTTAACACTAACATTTGTCTGACTATGACAAGCATGGATTTAAGACCCATTCACAACAAGTCCAATACAATGTACTTTGCTAGCAGTTTTTGCTGCAAAAATATTCATAAATGTGCAAAAAAAAAAGAAAAAAAAATGTTCAGGGGCGTGCGGTCCATATAAGCTCTGCATTAGAGCCAGACCGATATATCGGCAGGCCGATATTAGGCATTTTCTAAAATATGGGTATCGGCAGATATAATGGCCGATAAATTAATATTTCAAAAATAAAATAAAAACGGATGAATCACGCTTCAACCATGTCCTGAGTGTTGGAGTTGTATAGTTTGTCCACCAGAGGGCACTCTACCTTGTTGGCAACACTCGTGTATAACGCACCACACATCCTGCCTGTTAATATTTTGTTGCGCATTTCTGAAATAAAAAAATAATAATAATATTGGCCGATATATCGGATTTTAAAACCAACAAATATTTGTATCGGTATCGGCCTTCAAAATCCTTTATCGGTCGGGCTCTGCTCTGCATACCAAGCCATTTGTGGACTCGCTAATTAATACTAACGCTATAAATTAATATTAATTCCCTTGTTTGACGTGTACCTTAAAGCTTGAATGATACAATTTTGGTATTACGTTTGTAACTGTCTGTCATTTTTTGATTTGCCAAATGACTGTAATTTTCTTCAAATCTACCAATTACGGAGGGCTTTGGTGCCTACGCTCTGTTGTTATGTATCATCATCATTGTCCCGCGTTCTCATTGGTTTGCTGGTATATTGGGGATTTCATGAGCTGGGAATGCTGATCTGCTGATAATTTACTCGCCTCCATGTCACCCAAGATGTCCATGTCCTTCTTTCTTAAGTCGAAAAAAATGAAGGTTTTTGATGAAAACATTCCATGATTTTCTCCATATAATGGACTTCAATGGGAACCAAACGGTTCAAGGTTCAAATGAGAGTTTCAGTGCAGCTTTAAACACCAGACGATGGACCCTTATCCATCGTCTGGTGTCGTTTAAAGCTCTTTGAAGCTGCACTGAAACTCTCATTTGAACCTTGAACCGTTTGGTTCCCAATGAAGTCCATTATATGGAGAAAATCCTGCAATGTTTTCATCAAAAACCTTCGATGCAAAACCTTTGACCAAAAGCATCCCTAAAAATACATTTCAAAAACAACAATAAAACATTCACTCAAATTTTCCACAGACAGTCTAGCTCCCTAGACCCCAGTTCGCAAACCACTGATCTAAGGCCACGTTTTGATGCTCCTTTGTGCAGATACTGTGAGAGCAGACGGAGAGTGCTCCTGCAACACGTTCACGAAGGCTACGACAAGGACCTGTGGGAGTACATCGAGGATTGAGGCTACACCTCCACACCACAGACTCTCTGAGAGAAACTCCACCCACTAGAGCGCTGATGCAATGATAAGAGAGAGCAGCACAGACCTCGCTCTGCTGCCTCCTCCCTGGCAAACCGCCCTGCGTTGCAGAATTTTTCCAGATTTTTGTTCCATGAAAAGCATAAGAGTAAATTATATTTAAATGAAAAAGTTAGAGAATATAAAAAAAATACAAATATTACATGTTCAACAGTATTGTTAGCAGCGTGAAGCGCAAGACTGAGAAATCCAACAAAAAGCTCGCATTGTAAGGTCTTTTCCCTTCTTATCAGTTATGTTTGTGGACGTGTTCCGTTTGACTTTATTTTATATAATCTTTTTGTGTGTGGAAAATGGACTTTGTTTTCAAAATGGCTTTAATTCTGACCATGTCTGGCGAGATCCGTGTTTGGGTTTGCTGAATGTTGATTGTAAGGAGACGACTTTTTGGCATACAGACGTTAGTGGCATAGGACACAAAAAACACCAAAAAAAAAGGAGAAAAAAAAAGGCAAAAATCGGTATTTTTCAATTTGTAAATAATGCATATGCATGGAAGTTAAAGAGTAAGAGTGGCATGTGTTTGCATCATTTTTAAAAGATATTTATCTTTACAGATATTAAAAAAATGTATATTTGCTGTGTAGATTGAGTGTCTTTCCTATCTTGGATCGCTCCTCTAAGGAGGTTTGGACTTGACATATGCTTGACGTAAATGGGGAGTCTCCCTCCGCTCCTCCCCTTTGCTCCTCAGGGACGGAGCAGGGCTATATTCTGCCAAATCCAGCAGATCATGCCAAGGTGGTGCGCTTCTGCCGACTAGAAGTTTTGTGGGAGCTTCTTGGCTTTACAGTTGGAGGAAATGGGGGTAGTTTAATGTCCGCTGCTTTTTCCAAGAGTTACATTTTTTCAAACAGAACAGTGGTTTCCTCTGCTCTGCCTTTGCTGTTATTCTTCTCCTAGGTAGATTTAGGGTCGTATGATTTTAAGAGTTCTGAATGATTTCTGAGAGCCAAACTGAGTGACATTCACTCATATAACCTTTTATATTTTTTCTTTTTGTCTCTCTGAAGTTAATTCTTCGTCCCTGACCCCGGCTCGAGGTTCTTTCTCCTTCCGCCCGACATTCACGTAGATTAAATTGAACCGATGGGCCTGTTGAGCTGCTTTCTTGACATCTGTTATCAAGTGTTCTGACTGAACCATTGACAAACAGGGTTAGGCATTTCCCACGATCCATTTTTTTTATTATTATTATTTTGCACACCGCAGAACTAGTTGTCAGAAGCCACTGTTATCTCCACACTGCTTTAAATTAATTTAGTAAAATAATCACACGTTTGCACCCGGGATGGGTTTCCAAAGGACCGTTTGAGTCATGATAGTTTGCAGGGAATGTGATGTAACCTTTGTACTGTGATGTTGCATTTGTGTACACTTTGTTCATGCAAAAATGTACAAATTGTGTGTGTGTGTGGAAACACCGTGGCTATCATTGAAGCACTGAGACCCTTTCTTCAGGGGTTCTGGGACAGACACAGGTGGGACGGTGTCATTGTAGATCAAGTTGGTTTATTCAGACAACACCAAAGTGTCAGTCTCAAACTGGTGAATTCTGCTGGAAGCGTGATTCATATATTGGCTTTTCTTTCTTTCTTTCATTTCAAATGTGCGCCATGAAAATAAATGTCCTAAAATGCATTCTTCATTTAAAGTAATGTCATTCTCTTGTGTTTGCCTATTAATGATTTTGCTTTGTGTGCTGGGTATGATTGCAGTTTGTTTTCAAGTTGTGAGTGCCGAGATGGTCTTCCAGGTATAAACATATATCAATTGACTATTAAATGAGAATTAGACATTTCATGCAAGCTTATTGCAGAATAATAAATGGGAAAATCTTTCAAGTTTGGTTACTTATTTTGCAAGTCCCTGTAGTTTCCATTACAAAGGAATGCATGGTGTGTTCTGCAAAAACATGGAATGGTTATACTGCCCCTGTATGCAGTGTGTGTGTGTGTGTGTGTAACGGTCTCTTTCCGGCCTGTTTGCTTTTCAGTTATGCCTATTTGATCATGTCTGGTAGTTCATGGGCATCCAAAATTAACATTCAAGGTAACAAAAAGCAGCTACTCTCATTTTGTTGAGACATCCAAAAACTTTTAATACTTTTCTACATGTATCCTTTCTTTATGCGATTAATTTTTTTTTTGATTTATTGTATACATAGTGTACAAATGTGTAAGAAATTAGTTGTTCGTTTTTGAAGAAAACAAATATTAAAGTGCAAAATGTTGCAAACTGCTTTAGTTTGTGCGCTTTTATTTATTTCAAGCTATTGCTGGTTTGGCGTATCTAGGTTTTGGTTGGCTTGGATTGTTTGTCATTAACACGTTTTAATGCTTTATATAAAAGAGCCTCGTCCAAAGGATTGTGCAGTCCACAAATAAAGCTCATATATGTCGTAGATAACAGACATTTGAGAGGGAGCAGTTTTGATTTCAATGTTCACAATGAAAATGTCCACAAGAGGGAGACGAATGTTGGAAATGGTTCTGTTCTATCTTCTCTTCAACTTTGTGTCCGGTTGAGAAACACTAAGCTAGACATATTTAACACCAGACCTGTAGTATTGTGAAAATCCTTTTACGACAGCCTACAAGACAAATGGGATATAGAAAAATGTCACTGTAATTTCTCTGAAGAGTTTCTTAAAACGGTTTTGTCGCAGGATAAATGTTGATTTCAAATCTCATATTTAAGGAACCCAAGTAAAAAAAATCTATCTATCTATCTATAGATATTTAAAATTCTAGCTGTGCTTTTTGTAACGTTATAACTTAGAATTGTATTATAATTGTTAATTTCATACGACTTTAATTTCATTTCATACGACTTCAATCGGCATTCTGTGATCAATTCGCGCAACGGTAGCATTTTTCGACAAGGCAGTAAAAATAGGACACCTGTACGGATCGAGCAGCGACAGTCCTGTGTCTCAAAGAGGCGGAACTAAATGAAAGGAAAGTTGTTTCTACCGGAAACATTTCGAACAAGTACGCGTTCTCCCGTTGCCGTGGCAGCAGCGACTTCAGGAAGAACGTTGGGGATATTTAGGATGGATTCTCAAGAGACAGGTGATTGTTTTAAAATATTAATAAACGTGCGAATTGAAAAATCATCGACTGTATCTCCCGTTTGGTTGTGCACTGGCGTCTTTAAAGTTGCAGTGCGTCAGCCATGAACCTGCTCTACAACCAGCTAACGTTAGCTTGCTGAAATCTGGCTGACTAGTTTCATGATTGCCATCATATCTGTCGCGACTGTTCGCCGGATATTTATAAATTCTAGCTGTGTTTTTTGTAACGTTATTTATACTTCTTTATCTCAACTTTTTTTGAAACCCAAAAGATCTGCTGAGTGGCATCGAGAACATAGTTGACATGCAGAATTTGGAAGAAGAGGACTTTGCAGTTTCAAAGTGAGTTATAAAGATTGTTTTCTGTGAAAATGCTAACAGCTTTATCAAATTTACACATCCATAATATTTTGTCCCTTCAGATCATCAGATGCTGATGCAGAATTTGACATGGTAATTGGGAACATCGAGGACATTATTATGGGTATTCATCTATTGTTTTATTAAATCACTTGACCATAAATAAATGACCATAACTTTAAATCATGAATATAATCTAGTAGAATTCATCTTTAACAAGGGTGATTCTTGCATATCTGTCAAACATGTCCCAGAATTTATGTGGATATATATTAGTAGTATTTTAGTGTGTGTGTGTGTATATATATATATATATATATATATATATATATATATATATATATATATATATATATATATATATATATATATATAAATTATGGGTTTGGGTCAAATCTGACCTAGTTATCATGAAATTCACCAAGTTGTAACTAACACATTTTCTCCACAGAGGATGAATTCCAATATCTTCAGCAATCTTTCATGGAGAAATATTACCTTGAGTTTGATGAGTCCGAGGAGAATAAGCTCAGCTATACACCTATATTTAATGAATATGTATGTGACACTTCGATTTTTGATATCATACATTTGTGACCCTTGTTGAGATGGAAATAAACTTTCATTTATGATTCTTTTTTTTTTTTTGCGATTTCAGATTGAAATTCTAGAAAAGCATCTGGAACAGCAGTTGGTAGAGCGAATTCCTGGATTCAACATGGATTCCTTCACCCATTCACTTAAGTATGGGGAATTTACTAGCTGTTCTAAACCTCAGTATAATCCTCAGGCTTAACAGTGACTGTATATATATATATATATATATATATATATAATTTATTTATATTAAACTTAACCATACAGACAAGAGCAACCCAGTCTAAGCTAGATGGGGGTTTCAGTCTTTTAAATATGATCATGTAATGTGAGGGACCCCCATCCTAAAACTTGAAAGGCAGCTGTATATATTTCAAGTATAATGTCCCAGTTTGTACTATAAAAAATTATATTACAAATATGTATAAAATAATATTTGGAAAATATTTAGCTTCTATTACTTTACATCATTAGTTTTTTTCTGGACAGATAGATTTATTATTTATTTTAATTATGTATTATTTATTTATTTAGTTTTATCTTTTTTATATATATATATATATATATATATATATATATATATATGCACAGTTTTTGCAGCCCCCTGGACCACAGTTTAAAAAACTCTGGTCTAAAATATTTTATTGTAATACACATAATTTACCACTAGATGGAGGTATTTATATTGGAAATTATTAGTGACTTTTACCTGTTGATTTGTAATCCTTTTCTCTTTTTTTCCAATTAGACAGCACAAAGATGAAGTGTCAGGTGACATACTTGACATGCTGCTCACTTTCACTGACTTTATGGCCTTTAAAGAGATGTTCATTGATTACAGAGCAGTAAGTTAAAAAAAACTATTCTTATCTTTAAACTTCAAAATACAGGATTTATATTGTAAAATAATGTTTATTCAGATTCTTCTACACTTAAGAGAAAAGCTGTTCTGCTTAATTCACTTGGGCAACTTTTCTACTACCATGAACAAAACCTATAAATGTGCCAGTAGTCTGTGGCAGAAACTCATTTTCCCATTCTTTTTATAGGAAAAGGAGGGTAGAGGATTGGACCTTAGTACTGGACTGGTAGTGAAGTCATTAAATTCTGCTTCAGCTTCACCTCTGACCTCCAGCATGGCCTCACAATCAAGCTGAACCATTGAAAATGGGGATTTCATGTAAATGAACTAAATCAACAGTTATTTCTCCCCTTTAAAAAGATGAATATACATTGAAACTTCCTTTCCTTACTCATCACAAAACAAACATTGTTAATACTAAACTGACAGACGACAATCTTTGTTTAACTTAGGTTCATATTAAACGTAAGATCCAGGTTAACCGTCAGCTCATTCAATGAGACTATTCTAACAGTATTCTCATGATCTGTCACCAAATTCACTCAGTCTGGATTTGTTCTTCATTTGTTCTTCATCCTCTGATTCTGACCAAGTTGATGTAGAAAGTTTTAATGAGCCTCAACATCTCAAAGCTGCCATTGCATACTTTCACGCAAGAACCCCTCTATTTTGTATATAATTAGATACCAAAATGATTCTTTTCACTTGACAATCAAAAAGGGCTTTTCATTGAAAAAGTATTATACAATGTGCCTGATATGACAACAGTTCTGAAAACCCCTCTTTAACATTCACAAGGCTTGAAGTTTCCCCAGGTGAAAAAATACATTATTAAAAAAAAATATGTTTATACAATTACCAGAAACAATGCAAATAATCTTGAAGGTATTCCATGCTTTTTAATGTGATGTTGAGTCCATGTTTTGGATTTCTCTCAAATATTGTGAAAGTGAGCTTTTTAAAATAATATGTTTTGTTGATGTATACAGTGCAAATTTCATTTCAGTGCAAATTTTTGCTCCCTTGTTTACATAGAATGTGCTGTTCCTACTAGATGAATGTTGTGTAATTGTGTATATTTGTTTATTTGTATATAGGGAAATATTTGAGACAGAAGAAATAAATACAAATTTTCTGTAATCATATTTTATCAAAACAATGAATCAATTTCGTTCTCAAGCATAACTGTACAATATTGCAAGAACCTCACCACTTAAATACATTTGCGCAAATCAGCTTGTGTATCTTACAAAAATAATGCATAATCATTCAAAAGTTTGGGGTTGGTAAGATTTTTTTTAAAGTTTTTGAGTGATTCTCCAATGCTCAACCATGGATGTTTGGTCAAAAATACAACAAAAACAGTACTCTCGTGAGAAAAAACAAACAAACATTTATAACAACTAAAACAAGATGTATTCCTGTGATGGCAAAGTGGTTTTGTTTGAACAGAACATGAACAGAAATTTCAAAAGAACAGCATTTATTTGATATTCCATTTATATATATTTATAAAAATCTTACTGACTCCAAACATGCTGCACGTGCAGGTGGTGACTCTCAGTACACACAATGTCCATCTTACAAACCATCTTATGCTGGGCACCGTTATTCTGAAGGGTTGTCGGACGTTCCTGAAGAGGATTTTCAGCAATACCAAATCATCCGAGTATTATCCTCTAGTAAGTGTCCTCACATGGAGTATGACAGTGTTAATCAGAGGATGGTCTACACAGGCACTGTACTCCCTGCTGCGTTTTGCCCTTCACCCCTCCAGCCCAAATAGGCAAAGTAGCTGCTAGCTGCATATAACAGGGTCACCACTATGGCAAAGAACTGCAAGAAGAAATATTAAGAAAAATTAAGACAAATTTTACTCAAGTATAAGATGGATGAAGTTTCACAAAATAATATATATATTATAAGTTAATAGGGTCCCATGACAAAACACAGTAGAAATACATATAGGTTGGAAACATCAGTATGTTTTCAGTTTTCACACCTGAAAGTCCGCACCAAGGTCCAAACCAAAGTTCACGTTCACGAAACATTTTATACTTTCAGAAAGTTTTGGTATGGTTTCACACTGCAATTATGCAAGCGCATTAAAGAACTTTACGTGACATACTTGTGTCCTGTCATCATTTATGTGGGCTGCATCTTGACCATATCTTGACATTGATTGGTTTTGGGCATGCGTTTGATGTCAGTGTGTTGTCAATTCATCCTCAAAACCAAGTGGAAGATAAGTGGGTAGAAATGGGACATTTCCCCAGAGTGTGTGTGTGAAGTTTTAGCACAAAATAGAGATATACCCCACAGATATATTTATTTGTGCCTGGCCCTTTAAATGCAAATTAGCTGCTGCAGAGGGCGGGGTTTCAAGAGCTCCTGTTCTAATTACCTCATGCAGGCACACTAAAATGACTGTTCACTCTATGCAAGATCTGCACCTTAATATAACAGCTTCAAAGTCGTTTCAGTGGTTAACAAAGTCATAGTAGGGCGAATCATCTTGGTAGGAAAGCTTGGGGGTGGGGACGCCGCCGGAAAAAAAACAGCCATGCAAGTTTGAGAGCGGAGCCCCTGAGCTCGCGAGAATCACGAAATGGTTTACGGCAACGACGTCACGCACATCAACAACAACATGTGTGAAGCTACTTGCGCGCATCCAAGAAAACTCGGTCAGAAATGTCCAGAAAAAGGGAAAGAGAATCAGACAGTGCTAGAAACCGGACAGGAGTCCACTCGGTCGGGCTTTCACTCGTTGGCGCGAGCTTAAAAGCAGCACTGGATTGTAACTGCGATGCTGCCTGGCGATCTTGTGATGGACTTGTAAGTAAATCTCTTATTTGTAAACTTGTTTGCGTTCTGTGTTGTATGTTGCTGCGCTAGCTTGTAGTTTGTCATTTTTACGGTGCTGTTCATTCATCCGTTGTTGATAATTAGACCGGTTCAGTAATTCCCACACGTCTAGCTAGCTTTCGTTTACAATAGCTGTAAGCAGACTTCCTAAACAGTCGTTTCTCTTAGTTTTGTTGTTTGTTTTTTTTTTCGTTGTGTTTTATTGCCGAGGTTGCCACAAGAGCTAGTTTGCCAGCTGAACTCAGGTGTTGTGATGTGTATCATGTAACGTTAGTCCTGTGTCTGGCTCTTATGGCGTAAGTTACTGTTATATAAACTTTATCAGTGCACTTCCCGACTGTAATTTTTCTTCAAATTGTGTTGATTATTAATCTATTAAATCTTGACGCTGTCGATGTTGATTCCTGCGATTATCATGAGAACATATTCAATATCTCTTAATTATTAGGACATATTTAAGCCTAGAGGTTGTAAATAGTGTAATTGAACACAATTTGCTAACTATGTTGTCAATCATGTCTAATGAAATCATAACGGCCAATGTTATGAAATAATGCGACATACATTTAACTTTATTGATGTCATCTGACATTTTGTAATGTTTACATTAAAATCAAAAAACACAAATGAAATTCTACATTAGTCCTACACTATAGGCTATTTACTTGTGATTTAGCAGAAATCATGTAAAAACGCTATAAGCCAGCAAACGCGATAGGCAACTTTATTATTATAAAGTATTCTAAAACTTGACAGTAGTTCAGTAGGTATGCAGTAACAGGGGAATGATGGTTATTTACGACAGTGCAAGTACACCACAGCGGCTCTAGAGGTCACTGTTTTACAAAAAAAATCAGAGAGTGCATAGTGTGGCTTTAATGTTAAAACGGAGTCAGACAAAGATGGAGACTGGAGAGACTAAAGAAGTGACATGTAGAATGGTTGAATGATTGTGAATGTGAATGATTAGTTGATGAATTTATGTTGCTGATGTGATGTTAACTATTTTCAATTAGGATATTCTGTCTTGTAATCTATAAATCGCTCATATAGGAACTGTTGTGAGATGCACACAGAGTGAATTTCTATTTCATGTGAAAAGATGGATGCTAAACTTTTAGCTGTCTCACAAATGTACTCTTATACAACAACTTTTCTTCTCATGGACTGTGTCTTCCCCGGGCATTATTTTTTTTCTCCAGTATGGTAGGGGAAGGTATGTACTTTTTTTTCGCCTCTGATTGGTTAGAAGGGCTCTCCTCCGATTGGTTATTTGATTTGACCTCTAAACCTACCCATCACACACACTAACCCGACCCTTAAACCTACTTATCACACACACACACACTAACCCGACCCCTAAACCTACTTATAACACACACACACTAACCCAAATCAAATAACCAATCAGAGGAGAGACCTTCTAGCCAATCAAAGGCAAAAAAGACTGTCCCTTCCCCTACCCATCCTGGGGAAAAAATATCACTCCTGGGGGCGGGTTTATGTACATTTTAGGGTTGGTGATGTCACTAACCGGGGAGGATTGTCATGTAGTCCCTACCAGCCGTTAGTTGTAGTCCTTTTCTTTAAAAGCAAATATCTTCCTTTGCTTTGAACTTTGTAACTTTGAGCGTTTTTTTATGCTCAAACAGCAACATTTCACACTAACTAAAGTTAGGAAAGGTGAAATCATACTTAACCACCCATTTAAGCTGTTAACCTTTACACATGGAGGAGGTATAAATTGTGATTACACTCCTCCACTGTAGAGAAGAGTGGGGTTGTCAGGTGCTTACTCCACATTTTAATCTGGACTCTGGCCCATGTGGTTTTTAAAGCCCAATAAAACTATTATACTATACCAAAATACTACTCTACAGAACCTTGCTTTTGAACTCATCTGACAGTTTCACATTTTTACCATCTCCTAAAAGCCTTTTATTTGATCTTTAATACTGTATTGAGTAATGAAACATGCTTTATGCAGTTAAATTGAAGGCCTTGCTTCAGATTATATGCTTTGGCAAAGCAACTTAAAATTAGTAAGAAGGCTCTATCAACAGTCAACCCATTCAAACATTTATTTATAAGATTTCTTAATGTTTTTAAAGAAGTCTCTCCAGCGCACCAAGGCTGCATTTATTTGATCAAAAATATTATAAAACATTGTAACAATTCTTTTTTTTTAATAAACGTTTTTATTTTAATATATTTTAAATGTAAATTATTCATGTGATGGCAAAGCTGAATTTTCAGCATCATCACTCCTCAGAGTCACATGATCCTTCAGAAATAATTCTAATATGCTTATTTGCTGCTCAAGAAACATTTCTTATTATCAGTGGTGAAAACAGTTTAATGTGCCGTTTAATTTTTTTGTGTGGAAACCAGAATACATTTTTTCATGATTCTTTGATAATTCATTTCTTTAAATAATAATAGAAATAAAAAACTTGTACTAACCCATACTTTTAAACGGTTGACAACTTAATCACCTGACCTGTTATCAGTGGGTGCTTTAGATACACCTTACTTTACTTAAGAAATGAGGTATGATACAGTCAGACACACCTCTTTCAGCTCATTGTGTGTGAATGTGTGGAGTGTGAGTTCAAGAGATGTTTTCACTCACTGCAGAAGTTCCCAGATGACCACGGTAAAACAATGGAACGGATGCAGCATTAGTCAAAAAGGCAGTTAGGTATAGAACAGCTGCGACCGAGTAAAACACCATGAGCTAAAAGGAAGAAAGGGAGACATTTACAAACTTGATTTTATCAACAAAGTCTTGATTAAAATATGCCATCTCTTCCATGAGACGAGTGAGAGTCTCACCACCAAAGGCCAGGGTATAGAGGGTAGACTCTGATGCAACCTCAGCAATAGTACAACCAACAGGGCGATGCTCAAAAGCCACAGAGTCACGCTGACAAACATGACCCAGACATAAGCAGATGCAGAGGAGAATGGAGTACTGGCGATCAGTGCCCAAACCAGTAATCCAACAACCTAAACAGAGGATGATAAAGGAAAAATACAGTCACTTAAAGAGATAATCCACCAAACTTTTTTTTAAATTTTAATTGTCTGTCCATACAACAAAGTCAGTGTAGTCTAAAAACAGCATTGGACTCTATTGACTTTCATTTGACATTGGCCAAAAAAAAAAAAAAAAAAAACTCTTTTCAAATGATCTTCCTTTGTGTTTCACAGAAGAAAGAAAGCCATACATGTTTCAAAAAGACACAAGGATGACTAAATAATTGCAGAATTTTCATTTTGCAGAATTTTCAATTAATCCGTTAAATTGTTAGTTATCATTTTTAGGATATTTTCACTAAGGCTTTTCTAAACGTAAAGGTGTTTTAATTAATGTTGATGACATACTATATATGCTCTGAAACGCATGACCTTTAAAATGAAAATAAATTGAGTGTGAATCATCCTGGTGATGGTCATTATATTATATGATATTATTATATCATATTTAGAATTGGAAGTATTGATATATGTCCTCAGGAATGTTTTCACAATCACAGTTATACATTTTAAAAAAATACAAGTACAGAAAATGCCAATACAGAAATACATTTTTTTTATATGAAGAGATGGTGTCAATGACATTCATTTGTACAATGAATATCAAAAGTTCATGATGTATTATTCATCCAATGAAAGTCTCAGATTTCAGGCTGTGTCTGACACAAGATACCAAAAACAACAATTGTGACTTGCTCCACAGAATAAAGACTAAAAACAGACACATCTCAGGTCAAATATTCACTAATGCTCAGTATTATTGCATTTATATTTACTAATTCAACAATGATTACTTAAGTTATGTCTTTGTTCTGAGGGAAGCATTTTATTAGGGTTATTGACCCAATAACCCGTGATACGATTGATAAGATGATCTTCTTAAATACTGATATTCAGAAATGTTTATTGTACAATTGAATTAGTCATAGTCAGATAAATATTTGTCTGTATGCTTTGTCTTGATAGTTGCATGACCATATGTACAGCTGAAACTACTTTTAATGTTTCTAAATAACACAGCGACTTAGATCAGTGAAACACACCTAATACAAGTACCAAAATGTAAACATTACATTTACCCCTACGCAAACTCTGTGTAAGCAGGCAGGACTGTGTGTGGTAATAAATCTAACACTGGCACAATATCCTAGTTGTATGAAACATTATGACCATAATCCATAGTACAGTACATGGGCCTGGTTAGTTTCTGTTTAAACAACGACAACGTTGCAGTATTTCAATACTGGAAACCCAGCATTATTTTTAAAGAATGAAGAAACAGCGTAGAAAAGTGGGTATGAGAGTATAAAGGAAGAAATAAATAGTTTTCAAAAGCAGAGTAAAAAACACTTTGTATGATAGAGCATGGAAAATGTAATTGATAGTTTCTCCAACTTACAATCTCAGCCAAAAGTAGAATACCAGGAATGCCCTTAATGAAGTCGATGTCAACACTCAATGGGATTCCATAACTTCTTTGAGGTTCTTGAGAGCTTGTCTGAGTGCTGACCTTACCAGGAAAATCTGCCATTTCTTCTCAGTAAAAAAGAAAGCCTGAAACTGAGTGAAGATAAGACCAGAACAGGTAATGCAGGTGTTGTCACTACCTAGCAACTTAGTTTTCTCTCTTTCACACCCTCTCTCTCTCTCTCTCTCTCTCTCTCTCTCTCTCTCTCTCTCTCTCTCTTGCACACCTAAATGTATTTAATGTGATCATGCAGGTAGGCGGATACATCTGTTTGACAAAGTAATAAATAACTTCAGTAAGGATAATAAAAGTGAGAAACCTCTCCCTTCCTCTTATAAAAAAGGAAACAGCACAATAGCAAACAATATAAGTTACAATTAAGGGTTAAAAACCTTAAATGGACATACTCAGTGACAGAAGAGGATATGTTGCATGTACACAAGTATTACAAGTAAAACAAATTAACACAATTTTACACACACACACACACACACACACATAGTGTGTGTACAACACCGTATATATATGGTCATGGCGGTGGACTTTGAATGTTAAAGCTACCCAACAACTGCAATGCACACAAAATGCAAAATTTGTTCCTGTAGCTATTGAATCTTATCACTTTATCAACATCAGCGAATAAAACAGTATAATTGTAAGTAATGGCTACTTTTAACACTCATAACATTCGGCATTCAAAGATGAAACTGTTTATTTTGTACAATACTCTTTCCTATATACAAAATTCATTGCACTGCTTGATTTGAAACACTCATGTTATATACAACAGTTAAAAAAATAATTCTTTAACATATCGTCCACTAACCTGCAAGTCCTTTCTGTACTGTTCTGGTTGACTCAGGTCATTGTTAGCCACTTTTCTGCAGTGGACAGATGTAAAACTGTTGTTTATTTTTGCTGGTATCTACTCTCTGTGAGGTATGAAACTGACTTTGATCCCTGGTGAACCTTCCAGTTAACCTTTTCATCACCACAAGAAAAGGGTTGTCAGAAGTGGGATTCGAACCCACGCCTCCAGGGGAGACTGCGACCTGAACGCAGCGCCTTAGACCGCTCGGCCATCCTGACACTGTGAAATTATGTGAGTTTTTCGCCATCTAGTGGTGGTGACTTTATTTTTCTCTTGTTTCTTTAAAGAGCTATCATAGCATTTGAAATGTTTCTATTTTTATTTCGGGAGTTCCCAAAACAGTTTAACGTGCATGCAAGGATAAAAACACTTTATTTGTCTTATAATATGCATTTATTTTTACCTGGTTTGCTCAACGACTACCAAATGATTCGTTCGACGATTCATTTTCCCAAACAACTCCTTTGAGTGACGTGAATCTGCCTACGGTTTACCAATAACAACTGACTGGGTCATTTGACCAATCGCCGCAGATTCGCGTCACTCAAAGGAGGTGTTTGGGAAAATGAATTGTCGAACGAATCATTTGGTAGTCGTTGAGCAAATCAGGTAAAAATAAATGCATATTATAAGACAAATAAAGTGTTTTTTTATCCTTGCATGCACGTTAAACTGTTTTTTTGGGGGGGAACCCCCAAAATAAAAATAGAAACATTTCAAATGCTATCATAGCTCTTTAAAGAAACAAGAGAAAATGAGAAAAATATCACCACTAGAGGGCGAAAAACCTACCTACCTGCAGAGTGTCAGGATGGCCGAGCGGTCTAAGGCGCTGCGTTCAGGTCGCAGTCTCCTCTGGAGGCGTGGGTTCGAATCCCACTTCTGACAACTTGGTTTTTTTGAGGTGAAAAGGTTAACTGGATGGTTTTCCTGGGACCAAAGTCTGTTTCATATCACAGAGAGTAGCTACCAGCAAAATAATTATTTTTTAACTGTTTGCTCACGACTGGCGACGGTATCTGCCCTATTATCTTGGCTCGTCCCTACAGTAAACTCAGTCCGCCATTTTTTTCTGCTTGCCAAAGTATTTAACAGCAACATTCAAGTAAGAAATGTATTTTTATTAAAGCTACTAAAGTTAATATATTTATAGGAAAAACAGGAAATTCTGCCAGTGGCAAAAGAGAATCCTGGCATTTACTGTAAACTCAAATTGTGGAACATTAAGGGGAGGTAAATAATATTTTTAAACATTTTTAATAATTTTTACTTATATCTCCATTTATATTACTCAATGTCTCAACCACTTTTCAGATTGTTCCAATGCCTCTGCATTGGTTTCCGTACAGTAGAGGTCTGACAGATTACAGTAGCAAGACTATGCGAGTTGAACCTCTGAACCTTCCTCTTTCTTTACATTCATTCATTTAGCAGAATCTTTTATCCAAAGAGTTACTTGTATGTTCCTCACTTCTATGACGATAACTCTTTGATGATTCATCTTAGATCGTAATGTGAAATTCAACAAAAATCTGTGTACATAATCTCTGTGCTTGCTTTGTGGAAGAGGTGGTGTGGGTCTTTTTTCGGAAAACTACCCTTTCCGGCATTCCTCATCTAAGTGTTACACACATGCTTGTTTTTTTTGTGTGTGTAGGTGTGGTGTGTTGTTGCTTCCCATCATATCAGCAAGACAGAAACCGTTCTGTGTGCCTGTGTAATCAAAAAGCACTGTAGTAATGTCACAGCATGGTGAGAATCCACTGGCGCAGAGGTCATTGTTCTTCCAGACAATACAGCAGACACATGACTTTATTTTGGGAAAGAGAATTCTAAATGATCTATGTGACTCCCAGTTGTTAAAAGTTTAATGCTGTCATAACATCAGTGAGGGAGCTTAATGGAATTTAATTAACTCCACAAATAGTAGGGAAATTTCTCACAAAATTATGTCACAGGTTTTAGTTGCTTCCGCAATATGACTCTTTGACCCTTATCTGACACGTCAGGCATTTCATGCCAGTGCATTACACTTTACACATTATAGATAATATACTGTATGTGAAACTGTTATATCGTGTGTATAACGGCGAGTTTGTGGGGGAAAGGATTTATTTGAGTGGATTAAGTCCCTGAAAATATTTGATGACCCATCTGCCTTCATGCTGTTGAACATTGAAATAAAACTGAACTAAAGTCAAATACTTGATTTTCATTTTTTATGCCAGGAAAAAGTGTAGCCTTATTAAATCCAACATTTGAGGCCCTCACATGACCAAGAACACGTGTTAATTCTATTTTTCTTTTCTCCCATAGGTTAAATAGGAAACTTACAGAGAAATTAAAAATAGAAAGAAACCGACTACGAGTCTGGAAAATAGAGGTGTGGAGTAAATCTATGAAATATTACGGAAGTGTCATCCAACCATCAGAACTTCTCTTTTTAACAAAGGCCCCTGTGTGTAACCCTGCAACAGAGCGCTTTCAGTAGTGACGTGATTCCAGAAATTACACTGGTTGTAGTAAATTCCCAAGCCTTCATCCTTTTTCCACAGAGGCAGAGGTAGAGCTATACACACAAATCACTGTCTGTACACAGCACTTCTGGCTGTTTGAGGATCTTGTATGTGTGTGTGATGTCAGAGGTCATAAAGGACACAGGGAGGAAGTGTGAGTCAGGGTGTGTCTTTTGCAGAAAGAAGGACAGTCAACTATTGAGACGATGGGGCGTCAGGGGGCGTGGATGCTCTTTCGCTATAAAACGGATCCTAAAAAAGCAAAGGTGTTACAGGGAAGACAGCTGACTTGGACTGGACTACATAAATTTACAGAAAACGTCAAGAGCAGGATTTTACAAAGCCTCACAGATCACTTAAAGAAGTGTTAGACTTAATCCATCAATGGCCAGGCATAATGGTAAGAAAGTCAATTTAATGTTCTGTCACTTATATTTGTATTATTAAGCTCAAAGTCAGAATGAAGTATATTCATAATTCAGAGCAATTATAATGTGCTATTTAGCCCAAACAACTGTACTTGCATTATAAATTTAATATTTTTGTTTACTAATTACTGTAAAGATACTGATGCTTATAAAAACGGTGTTTAAAGTGAATTCAATAGCTTTGCCAAGAGGGCTGGAATGATACTTTTCCAATAGTGGAAGAAAATCAAAAGATTATTACACAATTTCAATAAATTATATCATTTCTCAAACAGCAAAATTATAAGATGCTAAATGTCCAAGTGAAATATTCCTGGTGGCAATACTTCTGTTGGCTGTGTTTCACGTTGGGCAGGTGGGTTAGAAATGCTCTGCATTGTTAAAATAAATATGGGAACGGACCACTGGCTTGTTAGCAGAATAATATTTTATTTGGTCCAGTATCGGATCTCTTTGTGAGGTCTGAGCTTTATAGCCTCGTCTTGGAAAGCGTACAAGAAATTTGCATGCTAGTAACATTAAAAGTAAATGTAGCATCAAGAAGCAATAAGGAGATTCCAAGCTGATCAGGGCTGTGTTTCCCCAAAGCACCAAAGGAATACAAAGTACGACTTTGTGTTTTGTGAGGAAAAAAAGTTGTAGTTTGCTCTCAAGTTACACCCCTGCCACCACAAACTGAAACTTCACAAACATCACCAGCAGTTTATTATATAAACTTACTTAGCTCAAAAGGAATTTGTGCAGACTAAACAAGTTGAGAATAAGAACTTTTGAAAACATCCCAAAGACCATCTTGGTCTTCAGTGGAAGCAAGAAAATTTGACTTTTTGTGGAAGTTAACAATTTGCTTACCTTTGATGAGAGCCTATGAGAGCCTTAGATCTTAAAAAATAGTCTTATTTTATTTTGTCATAACTTTACTGTCTCAGACTTTTAGACCCCAATATACATACAAAGATAATGTATGCAAACATAATGCAAGTCAATACTGGAGTTCTATCAGTTAAGAAGATCATTTTAAAACAATACTTCACTTAGAAGCAAATTAGGACATGAAACACTTCTTGTGTGTGAAATTTCCAGTGCATATCTCAAACTTGTCAGCAAGGCTGGAAAACAAAAGTCGTCATCCCATAATCAAATTATATATAAAATGTTGCATGCACCATTAGGCAACAGCATTTCAGAGGCTCACTACAAATATGTGAATATTTAGAATATTAGATATAGTATATTTATTCATTTCTTTTGTGTCCAGCCATACTGAGTGACTTAGACCTGCAGTGTTATGAGAATAACCATGCACACCGCACAGAGGAGATGGACGTGGAGCGTCTGCTGGTGCGCAGAGGTCAGCCCTTCTCTGTAGTCCTGCAGTGGACTGAGCACATCCCACAGGTCCCAGACTACCAGCTCAACCTCATACTACACCTGGGTGAGTAATCTCATGGAGAGAGTAACAGATTAGGCAGCGAGAAAGACAGACGGTTTACAGGATTTGGACTGCGGCTTGAACCTGTAATATTATCTTAAATTGATATGTACATTTGCCCCTGCATTTGCCCTCATTTTGCTGGATATTTTAACCTCAATTCTAAAACATGGTGGCACCATTAACGTTAGTAGATGTAGATTTTGCTTTATCGTTTACTTCGTGGTATGTTGACGTAAACATATTCTTACGCGAGCAATAGACAAGCGATAAAAAATGTAACTGATGAATCAGAAGATCAGCTTGACATGTAAAAAAACCCCAAGAGGCCGACAGCAACTGAAATCAAACGACACTGTTCAGCAGTAACTTAGCATTGCCCATATAAGTTATTCAAATTACATATATGATGTGGATCAAACAGTATTTTAGACATACAGTATATGACATGAGGAAAACGTTTGTCTAGAATTTTGCATAAATTAGTATAATGCATCTTCTAACATGGGGATACTTGTATATATTTGGAATTGATCCAGTAAATGTAAATTCCACAATTTTTTCATAATATTTTTTTTATAGTGTTCCAAAAACCTTATTTATCATCTAATTTCTGTGCAATCGTTTGTGTGTTACAGGTAAGAATAATGAAGTGGTCTTGAAGGTTTCAGACTCAGAGCAGGATCATGGGAAATGGTGGTTCAGTCAGCGTTATGCTCAGGGTGAGGTGATGCTGACCCTCCACAGCCCTGCTGATGCTCCCGTGGGTCTGTACAGCATGACTGTGGTTTTGCTCTCAGCTGATGGGCAGATCCAGGAGCAAACCAGGCCTCAGACCTTCTACCTGCTTTTCAATCCCTGGTGCAAAGGTGAGTCTTTAAAGGGATTCTTCACCTGAAAAATCTAAATTCAATTCATGACTTTGTTTCTTCTGTAAAAACGTTTATTTTGATTTCTTCCATTTAAAATGGAAGATGGTAGATATTTTAACGCTGTGCGTAATGGACTTCCCTATTCTCATAGAATTAGAACAATTATTAAAACGTATGTAGTTCTCATTTTAATAATCACCCTTGATGTGATCATGTGAACAGGCCTTAAAATTCACCAGTTCTTTAAAGCCTTGTGGATTCTGATTAGCTGACAAGGCTTTACTTACTTAGATTCTTTATAGCTACACAAATTCGGATTAAAAATTGTAGTCTGCATGTTATCAAATGTTTTGGTAAGAACTCAAATGATATTTAAAAACATAACACACTGAAAGAATACTGTTATACCAAATTCAAAAGAATTGTTACATATGTGATCATTACAAATCTCAATTATATTTCTTCATGTAGATGACTCAGTTTACCTTCCCAGTGAGGAACTGCTGCATGAGTACATTTTAAATGAAAATGGGATCTTGTACCAGGGCTCTTGGGATGATATCACCACTGTGCCCTGGAACTTTGGGCAGGTAACCTACAAATGCATTCACATGTGCTCACCAAATATATAAGATCCAAATTTATTTAGTCCCTTTGTGGTTAGTCGGTCTTGTGGTCAGTGCCCTCTCTGAGAAAGTGCCATGGCCTGAGATGACTGACACACAGTCAGGATTTATGGGTGATGTTGCATGGTGGTGGAATTCAGATGAGGCAGAGTGTGAATTGTGACAGATCGGTGAGAGGAGAACCGCATGTCTGCTGTGTAATCACTCTGTGTAGATGTAAAACATTTTAGCAACAATATCTGTATCACAAACAAGTGACTCTCCCCTTTCAGTCAGACAGAAATTGAAGGTCTTGGCGTTCAAGAAAAACTCAATTATGATGGGCAAGTTAGGCACTACAGACAGCATTTACCACAATAATCTCAATCATATACACAAAATATGTTTTGTTATGCACATATAGGCGGATAACAGCTTCTATGGTTCTTTTCTGTGGTAACCAACAGCATGTCAGCTGCTTACTTTAACTGTATTTAATTTCCAATAGTCCTTTAAGAAAACCTCTATACCTCTCAGTAGGCTTACTTTTTAACACTGATGTAAGCAAAACAAGATATTCATGAATCATATCCTTGCATTTTCTTTTCAAACAGTTTGAGAAAGATGTGGTGGATATTTGCTTTGAAATTCTGGACAATTCGCCTGCCGCCATGAAAAACTCAGAGATGGACATTGTCAACAGAGCAAGCCCTGTTTATGTTAGCAGGACTATTACTGCCATGGTAAGGCATTTATTAACATGGCCATTCTTTGTGTCCACCTCATATTTGCTTAGGCATAAATTACCTCTTCACTGAATTAAACTACACTTAAAAAGTGGTTTACTTTACATGAAAATAAAATCTGGTTTGCCAACCGCCATAAAACTCTTAAAGAAGAAGTAGTAGATGATCACATAATCTGCATTAATAGGTGAATGCTAATGATGACCGCGGGGTGGTATCTGGGCGCTGGGATGGAGAGTACAGTGATGGGGTGGCACCCACACGTTGGAATGGCAGTGTGCCCATCCTGAGGCGCTGGAGTGAGGGTGGAGGTCAGAAAGTACGTTATGGTCAGTGCTGGGTGTTCACTGGAGTGGCATGCACAGGTGAGGAAAAAAAGAATCGTCACTTTTCTCTCCTGCTGCTGAATCTTTAGCAGCACGACAAAAGAAATCATATTTTACCTTAGTTCTGGGTTTGTGATACTAGAAAAAGAACATGCAATCGAAATAGTGGGCGAAAATGTAGCAGCACGATCAGACAGCCTGATTCACAAACAAATGACACGGTTCTTCTCAGTCAACCAAACGTGTATAACGCATCAGGGCAGACCAATTCATGAACAAATAACAATGACCAGGTTTCTTTATGGATCAAAATATACAGTACCAGTTGGATTCATGACAGTTTGAGACGGTTCTTTTTAGTGAATCAAAACATACACGATCGGCAGTCCGATTCATAAACAAGTGACTCTTATGAGTCATTTTAATGATTCAAAAACATACAGTGCAACCACTGTAGTCTGATTCCCGAATAAATGAGGCAGTTGATTTAGTGAATAGTAAAATTCTTCTCTGAACTGAACTATCAGAGCAGTTTCTGAATCATTTGCTAAATTCAGACTAGCGTACTACTAATGTTATTATTTCTCTGTCTTACGCGTGATCTGTAACTTCGCCTTTCCACAGTCCTCCGCTGTCTTGGCATTCCGACCAGATGCATCACTAATTACTCATCTGCTCATGACACCGATGCAAACATTTCTGTGGATTATCTCTTCGATGATCAACTTGAAAGTGTGTCTGAAGGGAGAAAGGACAGCATCTGGTAAGTTATGATATCCACACAATATGTATAGCTCCAAACTCTGTCTGTATGACAACAGTTGTGTCATTTCTGTCTGTTTTTATTTCTCCTAAGCAACTACAGGAGAAATATTTGAGACAACGTTGATACTTAATTAGAGCATACGTTTCATAAAGAATAACTCTAAGCAAAAACATTCTCCTCTGTAGTCCCTGATCTGTAAGCTTCATCCTTTTTTCCAGGAATTACCACTGTTGGGTCGAGTCCTGGATGAAACGCGATGACCTCCCAGAAGGTTACGATGGATGGCAGGTGCTAGATCCAACGCCTCAAGAAAGGAGTGATGGTAATCTTTCTTATAAGGACTAAAGCTTCCTTATAAGTATAACAAACTGGAATAATAGTTTGACTACATCCTCTGCTTCCATGTTCTTATAGGAGTTTTCTGCTGTGGGCCTTGCCCAGTCCGTGCAGTCAAGGAAGGAGAGGTGGGGTTGAAGTACGACACCCCGTTTGTGTTTTCTGAGGTGAACGCAGATATAATTGTCTGGATTGTTCATCCAGATGGGGAACGATCTCAAGTGTCCCAAAACAGTAAAACTATTGGACGGAACATTAGCACTAAGAGTGTGTATGGAGACTTCAGAGAGGACATTACGGCTAATTACAAATATCCTGAAGGTAATGTCCAACAAGTCGAATCTACTCATTTGTTTCAGCTTTATTGAAACACTCTTTAATTAACTAAACTAGTTTTTGATCTATGACATCTCTTCTGATATTAAATTCTGCATGAAACGGAAGTTGCAATAGTCATTTCTACCATATTGTGGCGTAACAACAAAAAATGAAGGGCGAGACTTGATTTTGATTGGATCGTTGTATCATTGTTGTTGGCTATTGCTGGGAAGTCATGTGAGTGACACGTTGTCTTGCCCTCGCGAGATACCTTAAAGATGTCATTGGAGATGTCATTGCATGTTGGAGGGGAAGTTATTTTGATTAAAGATTATGAGGACACATTAATTAAAAAAAAAAGATGTGCATGGATTTAAGACTTTAAGTTAATTGTGTTAAATTCTATTGTACCAGAACGATTTATTTCTTTTTTTATTACTATAAATTAAAATTGTTTCCAAAGTCTTGTAACATCTCGATGATGCTGGCATAAACAAGAAAGACATTTCACCCTCAAGCTATTCACAATAAGAGACATTGGCAATAAAATCATTTTATGTATATTTGTCCTTGCAAACTGATTCTGGAATTTTTGACACTTGATATTTATCCTTTGTCCCACCACAGGCTCAATGAAGGAGCGACAGGTTTATAAAAAGGCAGGACGACAAGTGGGCAGAGAGAATGAAGTCCCAGGACAGCTTGAGCTTTTCATCAAGCACGCTCCAGCTATACACGGGACAGATTTTGATGTGTTCATAGAGGTGTATAATGCTGGCAGGGAGGACACAGATGCACAACTCACAGTCACGTCGAACGCAATAACCTACAATAGTATCCACCGTGGAGAGTGCCAGAGAAAGACATCCTCTCTTACGTTACCAGCTCACAAAGGTAGACTAAGAAAATTATGATTGCACATATGGTATCTGCAAACAAAGTTTTTCAGTTGACAATAATTTCTCAATTATCTTTGCATCATTTTATAGCTCATAAAGAAGTATTGCGACTTCAGTATGACCATTATGGGGCGTGTGTGTCTGAACATCACATGATAAGGGTCACAGCCCTCCTTCAACCAACTGATCAAGACAACATCATCCTGCAAGAAATCAACATCCCCTTAAAAATGCCAGTACTTCATATCAAGGTAATTAATGCATGTACTCTTACTCATGCCATCCCCAATGTATAAGACTTTCTTTCCTCATCTTTAGATAAACACAAAGATTTTTTTGGGATTTTTCTTACACACACCTATCATTTTGCTTCAATAGACATTGATTCATCCACTGGGGTCGTAGGGTCACTGTGTGTGGTTTCTTAAGCGTCAACTGAGTGGCACCTGTTCAATGATATTATATGGACTCGGAGATGGATTATTTTCCTAAAAATTGTCATTTGTGCTTATCTGAAGAAAGAATATTATTTACAGCAGGGATGGCATGAGGGTGAGTAAATGATGAGAGAGGCTTTACTGACCACTTTTACTAATCAATGTTTTTTTCTATATTTCAGATTATTGGAAATGCGATTGTATCACGCAAATTGACAGCACACATCACCTTCACCAATCCTTTGCCTGTTAGTCTTCAAGGAGGCGTGTTTACCGCGGAGGGAGCAGGACTAACAGAGACCAGAGAAATAAGAACACAGTATGTACTAGTTTTAGAATTTACACAACTAAGAATTCTGTGATCCAGTATAAATTTCCTAAAGTGTATCAGACATGATCTAAGACATCCTAGTTATGGTTGACTGTTAATATATCTCTTTCTCTAGTGGAAAGATTGAACCTGGTCAAGGTGTGACAGTTAAATTCTCCTTCAAACCCACCCGTGCTGGCCTGAGGAAACTGCTTGTCGACTTTGACTCAGACAGACTGAGAGATGTCAAGGGAGAAGCCTCTATCATTGTTCGGACAAAAATGCGAAATATGAATGCTGTCACAGAAATCTAGACGAGCAAGTACAATTTAGAGATAAAGAACATTTACGTACATTTAAAAATGTTATATGTATATATATATGTCTATATGTATATATATATATATATATATATATATATATATATATGCAACATTTCCTTTATAATTACTTTATGAACATAAATTATATCTTTGCATGCTTTCATACAGACATTGAATATAAAATCCACAAAAGATATTTTTCTACATGGAAAATGCCTAGAAACAGTTGTTTACTTTGTACTTTCTGGATTATGTTGTAGTTGTGTTTGAAATAAATGTTATGTAATAATAATAGTAAAAAATACATGCATGTAAATATGACTGTCAGATATATATTTTATAATAGCCCAAATGTTCACTGTTTATTAATGTTATTTTAGGTTTGGGCTATATTATAATCAGAGGTGGACAAAGTACAAAACTTCCTTACTTGAATGAGAGTGCAGATTCTACTGGTCACTCCGTTATAAGTAAAAAGTTATAAAGACTAATTTTTACTTAATTACAAGTACAGATGCGTACATGAGTACAAAAGTAAATGTCAATGCATTATTTTATTACTTATACAGTACCTTATGCCTCTGAATCTATGCATTGCTTGCCTAATACCCTCATATCAAATTTATTTCTAGAACACAGTTCCAGTAGTGGGATTGAATGTGAAATTAAATAAGTACACTCAATAACGTCCACAATGTTTTCGGACACCCAAATGGCTGTTCCCTCAAATAGTTTTGGAACAGGAAATGGCTAATCCTTGTTTAAAGTGTTTTGGCTTTTTAGTATAGGCTAGCCTACTGTTATCTATAAACTATAGTGTGCTCCAAAAAAATGACAAAATTTGCATTTAGAAGACCAAATCCAAAGTTGAAAATGAAAATCAGGTTGATGTCTTTTCATTTCCAAGCAAAATTCAGTGTCTGTCTGACGTTGGATGTTGACGTCAATCTAACATCGGGTTTTGACGTAAATCCGACTGATGTTACTACTTTTAAGGACCTTGAGTAAAAAGTACGACATTTGTCTTTCAAATGTAGTGAAGTTAAAGCAAAAAGAAACCCAGAAAAAGTAATACTCAAGGCTACTCAGTAAATGTAGCCTACTTTGTTACTGTCCACCTCTGCACATTACCAGCGAGCAGGTGACATTTGTTACAGGTACATTGCTGAGTTTAGTAGCGCCACTGTCATGTGAATGATATATATATATATATATATATATATATATATATATATATATATATATATATATATATATATATATGAAGAGTTCAGATGCAAAAGCCTCTAAATGCCATTTGAAATTTTCTTCTAAAATGATCATTTTTATCAAACTTGTATATTTAAGTTCAGTAATTTCACTTAAATGGCAATGAAGATTACCTATTAATTGCCATTTAAGTGAAATTACTGAACTTAAATATACATGTTTGATAAAAATGGTCATTTTAGAAGAAAATTTCAAATGGCATTTAGAGGCTTTTGCATCTGAACTCTTCATATATATATTTCTCCTGCTGGTCTCTGGAGTTGTTAAAGTTTGTGCATAATCTCTTGATCGCCGCCTGCTGTGAGGAAATGCTTACTGTCCCTTTCAAATATATGCACAATATAAAGTTGTTGTTTTTTATCTAACTTTATTAATAAATTAATAAAATTACAAAATTGTACAATAATTGTACAAAATATTTAATCCCTTTATCACATCATAGTTTGAATATACTACCGATGCATCCATTTGAATTTTTAAGATTATTTATTTATTTATTTATTTATTAATGTTTTTCTATTTTATCTAGGATGAGCACTGTAAGTGTGTAGTAAGATTTGACATTGTTTTTGTTTTGTTTATTTGCTTGGTTTCTTAATAAAGAAGAAGAAGAAGAAGAAGAAGAAGAAGAAGTGGAAAAGAAAGTTACAAATGACCAAGCATAATGATCTATGTAAAACAGTTTTAAAAAATAAATAAAATTCCTATAAACCAGAAGAAAATAAGCAGATTATAAATCACGATTGTATGACAAAATAAAGATAATAAATAAGAACGTAAATATCAATGCACTGTTACTTTATAATTGCATCATCCAGTTCCGTCCTTAGTTGACATATCCAGTCCCGTCTTTGTCTTGATCGACAGCATCTTAAACCAATAGAAACTACGTATACTGAAAGATCACTCTTCTTCAACCAATCATCTATGAAGTGGGCGGTACATTGTCCTCTCTCCTGTCTCCTCCTTTGGGTTTCAACCGGCGTGAGAAGTAGTGTGACTGGCTTCTGAAGCGGCTGTACGATTATTATTCGTAAGTTTATATTTGTTTCATTACGTTATAGGTGTTTTATTTACTATATATCTTGATAGTTCGTATCATGAGACTGTATGAATCCAGTTACATGATGTTTAAGTGAATGACTGGATTGGCAGCATAGCCTTGCCTTGTCTCGTGCTTAGAGGAAGCATGCTATTGTAAAATAAATCTGAAAGACTGTAACGTTACCATTCAACACTTTATGTAAGTTACTTTGACATAATGACTGGGTTACTTGTCTAATACAGAATCCAGATCATCCAAATCATGATTAAGATGTTTATGTGCACAAGTCAGCATTACCTTGTAGTCTATGGGTTTGGCCTATGTCAGTGCACTGGTTACAGTGCAGCAAAAAAATAAATAATAATAATAATACGATTTTGTTTTTATTTATATGTGTGTACAACTATAATGTAAGTTGCTTTTGTAATATGGTTCTGTATTAATGTGAATTGGGTTTTGTAGGTAACGTTATTATTCGTTTTGTAGTAAATTGTGTTACACTTCCTCTAGGTTTATAGAGCATCATTATCTATGGCTCTTCATCTCACATTTTTATGTGCCAAAGCTTTCTTCTGTTGTCAGGTGAACATCACTGTGTGCCAGTCATGGTCTGTTGACTTGTTTTGCTCACTAATTTTGCATCATGTTGAGTGCCCTTTTCTCATCTCCTTCACAAAGCATCGTCCTGGATTAAAGAAAAAGGATGTACCACAGGGCCAGTCATTTCTTTTGAATTTGAAGGTTTTTAGTTTTTTTGCTGCCGTCTTTATCAGGTCTTTCCTTTAAAATAGATTTACATTAATAACAGTAAGTTTTTTTATTAGTATGTTAATAAAAGGCTACAAAACAAGTTCCTCTTCACTGCCCTGTGCTGTCTGCTTCATCATTACATTTACATTTATTAATTTATCAGATGCTCCTATTCAGACTGACTTCAGGGAATATAATGAAAGGGATTTATGTATGAATACAGTTTATTTATAGTTGTTTTAATATATTATGGTTATTATTATTGATTACATTTAATTGTTTAGTAGAAGCTTTTATTAAAATCCTATGAAGTAACATGGGCATCATTTAGGGGTTTATCAATATATTGTGCGATATCGCAATACAAAAATGCAAGAATATCGTGGATAGCCCCCCCCAAAAATAAAAGTTTTCCTAGTTTTAGTGTCAGTACTACATTAAACTGCTATTTATAATGTATAATAATGCAATGGGGGCATATTTGTGGGTCCTGATAATGTCTGATGTTACCAGTAAAAAGTGTCCGACATTATTAAATATCTAGTCAGTGAAAGAGTGCAAGCATATTCGTCTAAAATAATTCTGTATTTTCAGCTTCAGAATAATAAATATTGTTATGCTGGTGTCACCATTGTCCTTGGGTTACAAACACCAAGTCCAAGCCTATTCATTTAAACCCACAATGTAATATCAAATTTAGCATTTTAATCAACAGTACCATGTCCATATGGGATATTCTGACACATAAAAACATGATGGGTTGTGGGTCCAGTAAAACCATCTACTAGACATGTGAAAATGTGTTCCTTATTGTTGAGCACTTATTGATTGTAAATCAATTTCAGCTTTGTTTTAAAATAACAACTATTTTCAAGTCCACGTCATTATAGCAAGGAAATTCTGGTTCTCAGCATGCAGATGTTGAAGCAGTTTTGGTAATTGTTTTACAATGAATGCGGTTTCTGGCATGAATGCCTGGTGTGGTTATGTAGTTGTGAATTGGAAAAAGCTGTCTTTATGTTTTGAATAAAGTTGTTATGGGAGTGGTGCTGTAAATACTTCAGGGATGTCTATTATTTGCTGCATACAGGCGCCACCTGCTTAGGAGCGTCCTTTTATATTCCTGTGAGGAAGATTCAAGTCTATTATCTCGACATTTGCATACAATTTCTTATTTTGCCTGTAGTGGTAGTTGCACAGAACTTTCACATTGGTGAAACAGCCATTACGCTCTGCTATTTTACCATGGTAAAATAAATTATTTTAATGTATACACAAATGACCCCTGAAAGAAAAACATGAAGTAATTGTAAAATATTATTTGCAGCCATGGAAAAAATAGTCACATCTAAGTAACTTTGCACTTATGTTTGGGGGCATTTATGGGTGTGGCCTAATGGTTAGAGAGTCAGACTGGTAACCTGAAGGTTATGGGTTTGACTCAATACCGGAGGGAAATGAGTTTGACCGAGGTGCCCTTGAGCAAGGCACCCAACACCCAATCACTCCCCGGGTTGCCCACTGCTACGGGTGTGTGTCCATGGTTTGCGGTGTGTGTGTTTTCACTACTCGCTGGCTGCTAATAATGCGTGTGCGCTAACTTGGATGGGACAAATTCAGAGTATATGGTAGGTGACCATACTTGACCTTCACAATTACTCACTACCTTGCAGTGAGAATGATGTCTGTTTAATAGGTTTTTTCAAGCTTCACTTCCTCACTAAACGGGTTCGTCACTTGAATGTCCCGGTGTGAATGCAGATCATGTAGTGATCCTGAGGTGTGCAGATGCCCATTACATGTTCTTGATTGTTGATGTTTAATAGCATAACATCAAGCTGCAGCTGCGTGTTTAATCCACCCTTTGTTTTTGTAAAACCGGTTTCTGACTCACTGTGTTTGTTTATATCCCTAGTCCACTGAGAAAAACTCAACCAGCATGGACTCTTCGCTGACTGCTGCACAGATCCGTGAGAAGTTCATCGACTTCTTCCGTCGCTATGAGCACCAGTATGTGCACTCGTCAGCCACCATTCCGCTAGATGACCCCACTCTGCTCTTTGCCAATGCTGGGATGAACCAGGTTAGGAGATTTAAGCCTAGTTACATAAATGGGTGTCTAATTTGTTATAGAACATTAATTGTTATCTTCATCTTCTCATTAGTTCAAGCCCATCTTCCTGAACACCATCGACCCGTCCCACCCCATGGCCAGACTTCGCCGTGCTGCAAACACACAGAAGTGCATTCGTGCCGGTGGCAAGCACAATGATCTTGATGATGTGGGCAAAGACGTGTACCATCACACTTTCTTTGAGATGTTAGGCTCTTGGTCCTTTGGAGATTATTTCAAAGTAAGGGAGAGAGAAAGATCTATATTTTCATTGTACCGATGCTCTTTTTTTCTTTTTTATATTTATGTACTGTAAAAAAAATTTTTGGTCTTTTCTCTTTGCATCCTTTCATTTATTTTTTTGTCCATTCTATATCTAGCACCTGGCCTGCAAGATGGCACTGGAGCTGCTGACGCAGGAGTTTGGCATACCTATTGAACGCCTCTATGTGACTTATTTTGGTGGTCATGCTGATGCAGGTCTGGAAGCTGACCTGGAGTGCAAGCAGATCTGGCTGGACTTGGGGTGAGTACAAAATATGTACAAGGTCTATTGAGTTATTGATGCATAATAGTAAGATATTTCACGTTTGTCTTGACTCGGTCCCAGAATGGAGGAGAGCCGTATTCTGCCCGGCAGTATGAAAGATAATTTCTGGGAGATGGGTGACACTGGTCCATGTGGGCCGTGCAGCGAGATCCACTTCGATCGCATTGGAGGCAGAGATGCCGCCCACTTGGTCAACATGGATGACCCGAATGTGCTTGAAATCTGGAACCTGGTGTTCATCCAGTTTAACAGGTAAACTACTGCTCCTTGTTAATTATATCTAACAATGGTAAATACTTTATTAAAGGTTCACACATACTTAGAGATATTATTTTTAGGGACACTTCTTGTAATGTATATACTCATGCCGTAAAGGTGTCGATGGGCAATTTTAATGCTAACTCATTGGTGCCAGGCCAGAGTTACGGATAAGAGTCAAAGGGGTTAAAAGCATTTTCACATGTAGAATTGAATGAGTCAATCTGACGCAGTCCAGATACGCTACATCTCTTATGCTTTTGATCAAATAAATTTGATCATAAGAGACTTTCAAATCTTTTAAAACATCTTACCGACCCCAAACCTTTGAACGGTAGTATAATTTTATTATTGAATTTTAACATTGGCGCCATATTGAAACCTGTAATTCTTTACACAAACATACTGAAAGTATTCACATATTGTTATAAAAACATGGCTTGGGCTCTCAATGCAGGGAGTCGGAGACAGTGCTAAAGCCTCTGCCCAAGAAGAGCATTGACACAGGGATGGGACTGGAGCGCTTGGTCTCTGTACTGCAAAACAAGATGTCCAACTACGACACTGATCTGTTCATCCCTTATTTTGAAGCCATTCAGAAGGTACAATCATAAAAAAAACCCACAAGACATAAAAAAACTCTCTTTTGCATGTAATTGAAAAAATTGTCTTGGTTCTCAGGGCACAGGTGCCAGGGCATACACAGGAAAGGTTGGCTCAGAAGACACCGATGGTATCGACATGGCATACCGTGTCCTGGCTGATCACGCCCGAACCATTACTATCGCCTTGTCTGATGGCGGGAGACCTGACAACACAGGCAGAGGGTGAGGTGATGGTGTTATAGTTTGCCTTGTACTTGATATATACCCAATGTATGTATATTTGACCCTGTTTTTGTGTTCACAGCTATGTGCTGAGAAGAATTCTACGTCGTGCAGTGCGATACTCTCACGAGAAGCTGGGTGCACAGAGGGGTTTCTTCGCCTCCTTAGTAGATGTAGTGGTTGAGTCCCTGGTAATGCCTCTACCTCTACATTTTTTTCTTTCATAACTTAATATGCATAAGGAACCTCCTGTCTGCACTATTGAAATGCACTTTCATTAAATAGTTTCAGTTCTATCTTTGATGGCCATTTAATGGTTCATGGCTATCTACAGGGTGATGCTTTCCCAGAGTTGCGGAAAGATCCTGATATGGTAAAGGACATCATCAATGAGGAGGAGGCACAGTTCCTCAAAACCCTTAGCAGGGGACGCCGTATCCTAGACCGCAAGATCCAAAGTCTTGGAGACAGCAAGACTATTCCAGGTAAAGCACATACTACCACACAGATGTTCTTTTAAGGCGGTTTCAGATCTGTAAATCATTTGATTAAAAATAAGCACAGTATAGGATTGTCAAAAGTACAACGTTGATACTTAAATTTTTGAAAATTTGATATTTCTGTAGTACCGAGTACTAGGCCTGTCAAACAATTAATCGCGATTAATCGCATCCAAAATAAAAGTTTGTGTTTACATAATATATGTGGGTGCACTGTGTATAATTATTTTATATATATAAATACACACACATGCTTGTATATATTTACTCACATGTGTGTGTATTTACATATATACAAAATAATTATACACAGTGCACCCACATAAATTATGTAAACACAAACTTTTATTTTTGATGCTATTAATCGCGATTAATCGTTTGACAGCCCTACCGAGTACCAGGTATATACGGTACCCACTAATAGGCAGCTGCTTTTAGTCGCTTCCATGTTTATCTAAGCACAGGGCTTTAAGAGAGGCTTGAAGGTTCTCTGTGGTGTTTTTCTGCCAAAATAAAAATTCTGTTGTTAAACATTTGGAAGCAAAGTAATAGACTAATTTTGTAGTATTGTATTGTATAAAGCTGTCATTGTTTTGTGTAGGTGACACAGCCTGGCTACTGTACGATACGTATGGTTTTCCTCTGGACCTCACTGCCCTGATCGCTGAAGAAAGGGGAATGGGGGTGGACAGGCAGGCCTTTGAGGAAGAGAAGAAAGCTGCTCAGGTGGAAATTAATTCATTCTTTTATACTGTGCAATTTCCATTAAGCACAGAATAATTTCATAGTTATAGAATACAGATGATTGAAAATCCATCTTTTATACTACAACTGTAATGTTTTGGTGCCAAAATTCACATGTAACATTTGACCCATTTCATTTTGACTTTATTTATAATGACACCAAAGTTAATTTAAATGTTAAAATTAGCATGCCCAATTAAAAATCCTATATCAGCCGACATATGTCCACTAGTATTAACTGATAACAATAGGTGTTATGTTAATGTAAATGGGTCTAAATAAAAATGTGTACACAGTTAAAGTCTCAAGGCAAAGGCTCTGGGGACGAGGACCACATCATGCTGGACATCTACGCCATTGATGAGCTCAGAAAAAAAGATGTCGCTGCCACTGACGACAGCCCCAAGTACAAGTACACGTCAGATGATAATGGCAACTATGGTACGAGTTGCACCTTAGCTATTCCTGTTGGGTTTTACGGTTGATTATGCATAGGTTTTCATGCCTGTGACTTGTATGTCTCTCAGTGTTTGAACAGACAGTGGGCACAGTTTTGGCTCTCAGGAGGGAGCGTGCATTTGTTGATGAAGTGACCACAGGTCAAGAGTGCGGAGTCCTGCTCGACAAGACCTCTTTCTACGCCGAGCAGGGTGGGCAGAGCTTTGATGAAGGCTACATGCTCCGAGAAAACGACTCTGCTGAGGATGTAAGAAACTGAGAGTGGTTGTGGAAAGAAGCTGAGATGCTTAAGTTTAGTTATGCATTATTTTGCTGTCATGTTTTGCTACTTCAGAGGATGGAGTTCACTGTTAAGAATACTCAGGTGCGTGGAGGATACGTGCTGCATATTGGTACAGTATACGGCACACTGAAGGTTGGAGACCGCCTAACTCTGCATGTGGATGAGGTATGTAACCAAGTGACTACTAAAAATGTTTGGTTTAGACAAACAAGAGAGATGAATAGGGTGTTATTGTGTATGTTTATAGGCAAAGATGGAACATAATGTGGATTGAGAGAGCACAGAATGCAACTTGATTCCCCCCTCTCTTTTTCTCTCCTTCTCAGGCTCGTCGTAGGCCCATCATGAGTAACCATACCGCCACACACATCCTGAACTTTGCTTTGCGTTCAGTCTTGGGAGAGGCAGATCAGCGGGGCTCTTTGGTTGCTCCAGACAGACTGCGCTTTGACTTCACAGCTAAAGGTGCAATGAGCACAGATGAAGTGCACCGCACAGAAGAGATCGCCTCCAACATGATTCGCGACTCTAAGGTTAGGAGCATTCAACAGACTTTCAAAGGCACTTTTTTTTAATGAAACCTTCATATTCATACCATTTGAAACTTTCTTTACATGTATTCACAGTTCGAAAACAAAACAATAACCTATTGTAAGTTATCCTGGTGAAAGCAGAAATATAGTTTACTTGTCCTTGAGATCACTTTTGTTTTCTTTCTCTCACAATTTGAAATACTTGCTCTTTCTTCAGGCGGTCTATGCTCTGGATGCTCCCCTTGCTGCAGCTAAAGCTATCCAAGGTCTGCGGGCAGTGTTTGATGAGACGTACCCTGATCCTGTTAGAGTGGTGTCTGTTGGCGTCCCAGTGGAGGAGCTGCTGGCCGATCCGAACAGCCCTGCAGGCTCACTTACCTCCATCGAATTCTGTGGTGGAACGTATGAGCTTTAATATTATAAACTTCAAATATTGCAGTTGAAGGCCTACTCAGCTCCTCGCTTTCATTCATGTGTGTAGCATAATCGTAGATATGAACATAAATGATCAACTTTGTGTAATATTCTGAATTTGGTCCTGTCTATGCTTCATGAAAATTGCTAGTAATAAAAAAATGTTTTTGTTTTTATTAATGCAATTAAAATGTTTATGAAAACATTGTTAAATAATATTTTCCTTAGCCCTACTGGATTAACTGTTTTGGGTGTATGGCTACTGGTAGTTTTCTTATTGATCATTTTTACCCATAGGCACCTGCAGAACTCGAGTCACGCTGCTCCATTTGTGATTGTATCAGAGGAGGCCATTGCTAAAGGAATTAGGAGGATTGTGGCAGTGACTGGAACAGAGGCTCAGAAGGTTGGATATGCGCACACGCTTTTATTTTTGACTGATACTTTATAGCATGTGATGTAGGGTGGGCAGTGTTGGGAAAGTTCACTTTCTACATGGACTAGTTCAAAGTTCAGTTCACAAATTTTACTAGTTCAGTTCATAGATCATACTACACAATTTTGAACTAAGTTCATAGTTCATAGTTCTTTTTTCCCATATGTTGCTGCAAACTATTTTTTTTATTTATTGCCACAGCCCATATAGAATCACAGACAGCAGTTATTTTATCGGCGGGCAAAGTTTGCACAGAAATGTTTTCCCCATCTTCACCGACCTTAAATATGATCATTACATACGACGCCTCCTCTATGCTTTGTCGACTACATGCTCGTCTTGATGCGGTGGCCACAGTTCGACACTGGTGCCTGGTGTTGCCAGATTGGGGTTTTTTTTTGCTACATAAGGCCTGTTTATGTGTGTTTAAGCTGTGTTTTTCTTTATTGAAATCTGGCACCCGATGGAACAAAGTTAAACTGAGAGAGTGCGTTCACAAACACCAGAATGAACGAGTTCACAGTAACACAGTACGTTCAGTTCACGTTCGCCCAAAATATGAATGAATTCACGAACTATCGTTCAATGAACGCGTTCAGGCACAACACTGAGGGTGGGGGAATCTAGAACCGGTTCTTGCTGTCTTATTTGAATGTGCTTTGAAAGGAAGACCTGAGATCATACAAAGATTAAATGCCACTTGTCTTTTTTTTCTTTTATTTATTTTTTATTTTGCACAGAGTGGTTGGTGTAGTCTGATTCACAAATGCATCTTTTGAGTCAGTTCTGTGAATTCAATGAATCAGTCACAAAGTCATGTACTTTAGACTTGTGAGAGTTAAATCAATATAATTACTGACTAGTAGTTCATATAGTAATGTGTAAATACACAATCTGAACAAAAAAAAACAACAACATTTAAATCATTTTTAGTACAGTATATTTTTAGGACCAATTATTGAATCATTTAGGAAGCAGAATAAAAAAGTTCCTTATGGTTCCCATTCCTAATAGTGTATGACATGTGGATGTTTGTGTTGTCAGGCCCAGAGGAAAGCTGATGCCCTGAAGTTAGGTCTAGATGCCATGGCAGAGAAAGTGAAGGCTCAGACCTCCCCAAATAAAGACGTTCAGAAAGAGATTGCTGATATGACAGAGGTGAGTTCAACTCAAACATCTTCTGCTCTTGCTTGTATTGTATAAACCTTTGAGGTGTACTGAATGTATGCATATATATATTCAGTCCCTGGGCACTGCAGTGATCTCTCAGTGGCAGAAGGATGAGATGAGGGATTCTCTGAAAGGGCTTAAAAAGATCATGGACGACCTTGACCGTGCCAGCAAGGCTGATGTACAGAAGAGGGTAAGAAAATATGTTTTAGATGTTTAATGGTTAGTCACTGAGATCATTGGAAAGTCTAAGACCAGCTGTGAACACATGGTTAATTTTTAGGTCCTGGAAAAGACCAAGGAGATCATTGACAGCAAACCTAACCAACCTCTAATTGTGATGGAGATGGAGAGTGGAGCGTCTGCAAAGGTG
The DNA here is from genome assembly GCA_038021265.1 of Cyprinella venusta. Taxonomy (NCBI): domain Eukaryota; kingdom Metazoa; phylum Chordata; class Actinopteri; order Cypriniformes; family Leuciscidae; genus Cyprinella; species Cyprinella venusta. Next base: position 7,891,541 of record CM075871.1, read on the forward strand.
AAAGTCTCACTGTTGTTGTTTTTTTTTTTGTTTTTTTTTCAAAATTGAGATCCATAGTTGAAATGAATGCAGTTTTAAGTAGTCTTCAGTGAAAGTCTAAATGATTCCTCTGTGCTCCAACAGGCTTTGAATGAGTCTTTGAAGTTACTGAAGACAAATTCACCACAGACTGCTGCTATGCTTTTTGCTGTGGACAATGATGCAGGAAAAATCATCTGCTTGTGCCAAGTTCCTCAGGTAAACGGAGTCAGAGAGAAACTTACTCTGTGAGCTGGCTACTTTAAAGCTCAGGATTTCTTTTTGTTTTGAAAGGAATCAATATTTTTATTTAGCAAGGACTCATCAAATAAATAGATCCTGGATATGCATAAAGAAAAAATTCTTACCGAACTCAAACTTTTGAACAGTAGTCTATTTTCTTAATACACATTGCTAGTCTTATTTTGAATGATTCATCAGTGTGTAGTACATTATGTTCAGTGAAATGTAATTTCTTCTTTTTAGCTCACGTCAGAAGTAAAATGGGTTTCAAATGCCATTTTGTTTTCACTTTTTATTTAATGCTGGTTAAGTATTATTTTGACTTGCATGTGACTAAAGTAACACATTAATGCATGTGTAAAGTATCAATTTAAAATCACCAATTTGCTCTTTGTGTGTTTCCAGGATGTTGCAAACCGGGGCCTGAAGGCCAACGAGTGGGTTCAGGAAGTGTGCCCTCTGCTGGATGGAAAAGGAGGCGGTAAAGACATGTCTGCCCAGGCCACGGGTAGAAACACGCACTGCATAAAGGAGGCTCTGCAGCTGGCCAATCAGTTCGCCCACCTCAAACTGGGTGAAAATTAAGGACAAATAGATAGCGTTATGAAGGTAGAGTTTAATCTCAAAAGTCGTCCTTATTTTGGTCTTAACCTTCCTCCTGTCCTGTTCCAGCTATGCCTGCTGAATTTACACATTGGACATTCCCGGCTGGTAAATGTAAAAACTGTACAGAATGTGTAATTTGTCAGTTATGGATGGTAAAGGAAATAATTAGCATCCTCTCTCAGTTAACTAGATAACTGCTGGACCACACGCATATATCAACTGATCCATCAAACCGTCCTGGCTCCAAAGCACATGGGGCTCTGCATGTTTTCTGATTGGATAATTACAATTAGATTGTTAAATGTTGCAAGCTAAAGTCATCCTCATGCCCATTGTTATCGTTCTGAACATTCGAGGACGAAAATCATTGTCATCATCATCAATCTATTAGAAGGTGTCTTTTTATCTCTAAGATTTTCATTAAATTTGTAGAATTGGTGGTCTGTCTCTTTAACCGGATGGATGTCTTCATATTTCAGATAAATTCATGACAACACTGTTAACCTTTCAATAGATCTTATAGCTTCTGTTTGAGGGAAATGAGTCATTCATCACTAGTCACATGAAATGTATCACTTATGAACAGTAATAAAAATGCAATGATTTCAAATGCATAAATGAATCCAGTGGAGTGGTGTTTGTTTGAATGGGATTGTGATTAAAGCTACTGCCACTCCAATTAAAGCCACTCCAATTGTCTCAACTCTAAAGAACACCTTTCTTGGGGAGTTTTACAATAAGGCCTTCGATCCAACCATCTAAAAGTAATTACATGTATCAATAATTCACCAAATTCATCCCTACTTTCCATAATACCACTCTTGCACAGCTGCTGCTCAACCATATCAACGTATTTTGAAAACTTGAAAATCATTTTTGTTATCCCGAACTCTTACATTTTAAATAGAATATGTTTTTTTTGCAATTTCTATGAATAGGTGTACCAGACTTTCAAGACATATGCTCCAGTCAAACTCAGACACACTAACTTTAAAGGCAAAAGAGTGAAAATGTCTAAAGTAATTCATTGCTTATTAATGGATTCGGTGTGAAGTTTAACTATCAGGATAAAACATTATATGATCAAGTTATAGCATCTTTTTACATTAAGTATAATAAGTTAAGCAATTTTCAACTTTTTATAGTTATACAAGATTAGTATTATATATTGTATATATTAAGATCAGTTTAATGTAATTACAGTAACTTTTTTTACAGTGTTGATCCCAAACATTCCAGAATTCAACAAATCCATTATTCATTACTGATGTTTGTGCGTTTAAGCAATATTAAAAAATAATAACCAGATGGACCGTGATATTGAGAGCATGAGGAAAACGTTTAACATTTTAACAGAATAAAATGAAACCCCTACATTGGAGCTTTTCCATGTAACAAGTTTCATAGCACACTGGGACATAGATGAAAAACGATAAATAAATACATATTCTGATAAAAGTATACATAAACTTTGATTTCAATCAAATCAAGAGATCAAATCAAGAGAAAAAATCAAATATTGTTTGCTTGCAAATAAATGTCCAATCACACAAAGAAACCATTTTTAAATGTTTATTTCTTACAGTAGCATAAAGATTAAAAACAGTCCATAACTACACAAAGACTGTGGTTGTGAAAGGAAAAAGCACTGACCAAAAGACACTATCAGCACTAATGATAAGTTAATGAAAGCAAACACAGTGGCACAGTGAGGATATGTACAGTCTGTTGAAGGGTTCCTTCAAATGAAGAACTGGATTCAGCATTATAGTGGAGTGTGTTCTGCTCAAATTGACATATCTAAATACTGTAGCCTCATTTTTAACTTCACCACCATAAAGCCTTTCAAAAAATGTCAAGAAAACAAAATGAACCTGCCTCCCTACTCAACATCTATCCTGGAGGCATGATCATGTGTTTGTTGTGGAAAACTTAAAGGAGTAGTTCACTTTTCAAAAAACGTTTGCTGATTATTTACTCACCCCATATCATCCAAAATGTCCATGTCTTTCTTGCTTCGGTTGAAAAGAAATTAAGGTTTTGATGAAAATATTACAGCATTTTTCTCCATTTAATGCACTTTACTGGTAACCAAACAGATCAAGGTCCAAAAGACACTTTCAGTGCAAAGTGTTCAAAGGACTTTAAACGATTCCAGACGATGAATAAGAACGAATCTTTTTCCGAGTCAATTCATTCGTTTCGTTCTTTGAATGAACCAAATGACTCGGGAAACGATTCGTTCATTTTGATGAACGAGTTCGAATAGGAGAGTCACGAACGTGCATCGCAGTACAGAGCAAGGTGACCATTTAAGCTTATAAAACTTAAACTTTATTTCTTTATTAAATGACCTATCGTTTTGCTTGATAATACCCTTATACAACATCTTGAATCGTTTAAAGCCCTTTGAACAATTTACAGCTTGTAGCCTACTGAGGCACTGTTTACACGAGAACGCTCGCGGGTGAAAACGTAAAAATATTTTACCGGATGTGCCTTTTGTTTACACGGCGACGGCGTTTTGGGGGCTTAAAAACGCAAAAAAGTGAAACCACCCTCCAGAGTGGAAATCTTAAAAACGCTCCACCGCCGCGTTCCCGTGTAAAGGGTAAAAACGCAAAAGTCTGCAGTGAAGGTTGTACACAGGAACGCGGACTTGGTGTTGTTGTAGTATGCACTCCTAGCCGCTTGGAGTGCACTCTTCCTTTTACTGTCTATGAGTGCACTACGTTGAATTTCACAAACTTTTGCGTCATCATATGCACGCGGATTTCCTACCCAAAACGCTCGTCTAAACGCAGAATAAAAAGTGATAACGCAACGCCACTTTTGCGTTTTTTCTTCAGAATCGTTTCCGTGTAAACATAGCCTGAAAGTGTCTTTTGGACCTTGAACCGTTTGGTTCCCAGTGAAGTGCATTATATGGAGAAAAATGCTGGAATGTTTTCATCTAAAACCTTAATTTCTTTTCCACTGAAGAAAGAATGACATGGACATCTTGGATGACATGGACATCTTGGATGACATGGGGGTGAGTAAATTATCAGCAAAAGTTTTTTCAAAAGTGTACTACTATTTTAAGTCTTTACGTGCTGTAAGCCTAATATTCATAACATTTTTACCAGCCAGACAACTTTGCATCATTTAATCCTGTAAACAGATGATATGAAGTCCTAAAAAGCTCTCTCAGTGTGACAATAAGGATCCACAAAGACCAATAAGTTAGTGCTTATAACATTGGCAAGAGCATTAAAGAGAACAAGCCAATTTTGATTTGTTCTCGTCATGCAATTTGGCCACAGACAGAACATTTCAAATGGAGAGAACAGAGAAGGTGGACATAATGTAATCTTTCAGAAATTGTTTGAGGTTTGCCTGAACATCATTCGGCAGGCTACGATGTGGCACAAAAACAAGAAGAGAAACATCCCTCATAGCCCACTAGAACCATAGGATTAGGCCTACTCAATACTGTTAAGAGCAATATAAGAACTTCACGAGCCAGCATTTTTCTAAAATCACAATTTTCTGAACAATACATAAAAAAAAATTCAGGATAAGTAATTGGTGTCAAATACGTCTTTGGTGACCAACTGCACGTCTCAATATTCTACCTATCTATTAGGCAGCCATCCTACGTGTCCGTGATATTACAATTTCACTGTAAAACGCTTTATAATAATCCCTCAGAATAGGTAAAATATAATAAAGCCACTGCAGCACTGTACATTTAATGTTCGCCGATTTATAGTCGCCAAAAGACGATTACACTTTATTGACAATGTATAAAAGCACTTGTGTGCCACAAGTCTAGATTTTCTAAAGGTTCAGAGGACTTTTCCGACGTTAAAGCGGATGCAGGTAGGTAGCTCTTTAAAAATGAAGAGGGGAGAAAGTTTTCAGGTGAGAGAGCTTTTCCCACCCTGATCCCGAAGGCACGGCGCTCAGCTTAAAGTAGAACAGACAAGAGGATGAGATGGTGGCGCACAGGAGAAGCCGCGAATCATGTGTGGGTGGAGCCAGGACAGCTGGTGGGTACACGATCCGTGCCCTATTTTAGAGCCCAGATTTGTGCGTGTGCGAATGTGTGTCAATAAATGCTATGTAAGAAGTCTAAAGGAAAAATAACATGTGTTTATGCGCCTTATAATGAGGTTTACGGTGCTCTGGAGAGAGGATGTGTCCAGAAGCGAGGACAAGGCACCCAAGCATGTAACATATGTGCATTTGCACACTGAAATAGCTGATATGTCTACATTTTGAAAAAGAACTACTGCACCTGAAAGTCAAAACTTGGACTAGGCCTAAACAGAAAGCTACGGACCCCCAAGGGGGGCAGGGAGGGTAAAATATATCATATTCCTCTTGCGTTCTCATAATGTTTTAGGTTCCCCCGAAACCATGCATTGACTTGCATCTCTCGCAAGACTTTTGCTTTCACTTGCAAAACCTCTGCATCCCTTTGTGTTTGCTCACAAAGACATCGAAAGTTTTGAGCGTGAATACAAAGTTTCTCAGGAGAACGCAAACATTGTGCAAACAAAAGCACCCCCCACCACCCCAAATAAACATTTTCCTTAGGGCCTCCGTAGAAAACACTTGGTGTTCACATGGATCTTTCTCGTTATCCTTTGTCTTAAAAATGTATAACTATAAGAACGAAAAACTATACAAATAAACAAATCACCTATTTTTTTACGGCAAATGACTCAACAGCAGCAAAGGAGTGTCTATGCTTTCAAGAAATCATTTGTCTATGAGATCCATCAATTTTACGAATTTGTCAGCCAGTTTTATAGGGTTCGTTCACCCAAAAATGAAAATTAAGTCATTAATAGTAATTAATGACTTAATTTTACCTACACTCCCATGCTGTACCAACCCCGTAAGACCTTCGTTCGTCTTCGGAACACAAATGAAGATATTTTTGATTACATTTGAGAGGTGGATCACTGCTACATAGGCTCCTAAGGGATTGAAACTTGACAGCCCAGAAAGTCAATGAAGAAAATGTTTAAATATTCCATGTGACTACAGTGGCTCAACGATAAGTTTATCAAGCGACGAGAATACTTTTTGTGTGAAAAAAACAAACAAAAATAACGACTTTACTCGACTATTCCTTTTCTTCCTTGTGGGCCTCACAGAGTTCAAGACCACTTGTATGGATGAGGTCAGTAAATGGCTCATTCAAAATCAGTTGGTGCTAAATCCAACTAAAACTGTAGCAATGTGTTTTTCTATTAAAAGACAAGAGGTGGAACAAAATTTTCAGATTCATTTGCAAGATACAACGATAAAATTGGTAACAGATTTTAAATACCTTGGATTGATCATTGACCCCCAATTAAAATTTGACAAACATCTTAAGAAAATTTCAAAAACTATACAAAGTAATCTAAACTGTTTTAAACTAATTAGACAATATATTCCAAATCAGGCCGCCCTCCTGTACATGCATGCTATGATATTCTCTCATATATCATACTGCATGACAGCATGGGGACAGGCCACGCTTGGAGCAACTAAACATATCAGGTCATTATATAATCAAACTATAAAAACTATGGATAAGAAGCCAATTCGCTACCATCACTGCAATATTCTCCAGAAGTATAGATTGCTAAGCTTTGAAAGCTTTAGTGATTTATGTTTTCTCAAATTAACTTTCAAATGTCTCAATAATATAGCACCGGAACCACTCAGTTCATTTATGCAGAGACAAAGCATCAATAGAGTCACCAGAGGCTCTATCAATAACAATTGTATAGCTCCATACCGTAAGACTTCATTTGGTCAGTCTGCTTTTTCATATAAAAGTGCAAAGTTGTGGAATTCATTACCTGCTGAATTTAAAACCATGACTGAGTTTAAAATGTTTACTTCTCGAGTTAAGTCTTGGATGAAATCGAAACAGGAATGTACCCATTTGTAGATAGCTGGTTTGTGTATGTAAGTGATTTGTATAGTGTGTTTATAGATATGTTTTTTTTTAAGATGATATAGTAATTGTTGTAGTGTAAAGGCCCAACCATGGACTGGAGTTGAAAATTAGCAATAGCTACAATCTCTTTTTGCATAGCATCAGTTACAGACTTGTTTTGTACTATGTTTAATTGCAATGTCCATGTCAAATAAATGAATAAATAAAATAAAAATAAATAAGAGATTTCCACGAGGCATGCGCAAGAACTGAACTTAAGTAGTTCGCAGGAGATCGCAGTTCTCGCGCATGCGTCGTGGAAATCTCTTGAATTCTCATCTCAGGCATACAAGAAAGAAAAGGAATAGTAAAGTAGTTTCTTTGTTTGTTTTTTCGCACAAAAAGTATTCTCGTCGCTTGATAAACTTATGGTGAACGCGAATAGAGCGTCAAATACGCGTCTAGTTAGACGCTTGAACATTCGCTCAAATTCAAATTTTTCAAATTCAACGCGGAAGACATTCGCGGCAAACGCGTCGCCCAATTCACGTCATTCACAACGCCCGGCGCGAATGATGCGTCTATTCTCGTCTTTGTATTGACTTTGTATGTAATCTAGTCGCGCAAATAATTAAATTCGCGTTCGCTGTGAACACATTATAGTTGAGCCACTGTAGTCACATGGAATATTCAAACATTTTCTTCAATGCCTTTCTGGGCCGTGAAGTTTCGATCCCTTAGGCAGCCTATGTAGCAGTGATCCACCTCTCAAATTTAATAAAAAATATCTTCATTTGTGTTCCGAAGATGGACGAAGGTCTTACGGGGTTGGAACAGCATGGCGGTGAGTAATTAATGAGTTAATTTTCATTTTTGGGTGAACTAACCCTTTAAATTGTATCGCAAATTCATAAGGCTTCATAAATGAAAGCTTATATTCTATTTCTCTCAATGCTTTTTGCAGTTCCTTCCCATCATTTAACACTATTTCAGTAGGTTAGATTTAAGTGCTGTAGATCAACAACGATGCGCTACTACCATTCACAGTGCATCTCGAGAACAATCACCACAGCTTTATTAGCGTTGATTTCTAAATGTAATCCACGTGTTCTGAATATTGCTCATATGTGTTCATATTGGACTGCGTCAGTGGTATCTCGTTTTAGTATCTGTCCATCCCCCACAGACCAGAAAAACGATCAGTACTCAGATGTAATTAGCAAAAACAAAAAATGAACCAAAAAGCAAAGTTGTTCAGACTGATGCAAGCACACAGTGATAGCAAACTGTTAGCAGGATCATTTCAAACACGAACAACTAAACAAAATATCTTATAAGACAGTGTAAAGCTTGGTTTATGCCCAGTGACGTGAGGAGTAGTGAAGCGACCCGCAATTATGTCCAAGCTTTTAGTTAAAGGGATAGTTCTCCTAAAAAAAAAATTAATTCTATGATTTACTCACCCTCAAGTCATTCCAAACCTGTCCAACTTTTTCTTCTATGAAAGACAAATGGGGATGTTTTGATAAATGTCTCTGTGGCATTTTTTCTTCTACAAATTCAATGGTGCAACTTTGGATCCCATTGAATTTCATTGACAACAATTTTTTTTAAACGAAGAAAGTATATCATACAGGTTTGGAACGATATGAGGGAGAGTGATGACAGAATTTCTTTTTTTTGAACTGTCCCTTCCATGAATCACAGAGAACTACTAGAGTACTATGATACACTATGGTGATAGTAGGTCTCACTCATCTATCTGGTCTCGGCGTGAGCACACATACAGTAAGAGATGAGCCGGAAAGAGTTCTCGTATCGTCACTATTCAACAAAAGTCATAAATATGAGTTTATTCCATTCCCAGCACATATATCTAACATGCTGTTTAGTGGTGAGATATTAGTGTTCCTTTCCAAGTCAAGTTCCTTGTCCCAGTTGAAGTATGCTTGCAAGGAAACGCACATTTACTAGCGTCTCCTCTCAAAACCACCACATTATGGGGGACACTTTCCAGACTCCTGACCCCTCAGGACAGCACAGAATGATAGTAAGATCATGATACTACTTCTTGATCACGTTTAACAGGCACACTAGTTGTGTCAAGTGGATAATGGGTGGTTTTGTTTATGGTTAGTCCATCAGTTGGTCCATTTCTTTGCACCTGGTGCCCAGATTCACTTTCCAGGAAACACTGAGATTTTGCCAGCCTTGGCCAGCTTGTCGATGATCTGGGCCTCGTAGTCTGCATCATGGACACCTGTTTTACGAAACTCTCCAGAATAGCGGTTCTGCTCCCAATAGTGGTGCCAGTTTCCCCGACTGTCCGCCCCAAAACCAAATACATTCACCTATGGAGTCAAGAGATAGAAATGAATTTACAGTCACTGAATGCTTGAAAAATGTAAATAAAACGTAAAATAGTTTTCAAATAGAAAACTTAGTAAAAGAAAAGTTGTAGTAATATTTCAAAATATTAGTATATTTTTGTGAGCATAAGAGACTTCTTTCCAAAACATTATTTCGAAAACTTTTGAATCGTAGTGTACACACACAAGCCCCTTTCTTCGGGACACCAGTTCAAATGCCCGTTGACACCAATATCTAATCAGCCAAACACATGGCAGCAACTCACAGCATTTAAGCCGTGCATCCACTAAAGCGTTTTTATCCAGCTGAAAATGCCAGACGCTCTGCTGAAGACGCCGTGCTTTGGGCGCTTGAGAACGTTTTGGCAGCGCAGCGTTTTTTCCGTTTGAGACGTTTCGTTGCTATGATGCAGAATATTTTCAGCACAGTTTACTTGTAACTGATTTCGCTGATAATTTGTTTCATACAAAAAAATTATTTTTCATCGATTTTGTTCGGTTAGCTCTGCTGGTTGATTGGTCGTTGTACAGAAAGAATTTGGTCGCTAAGAAGATGGGACGTAATGAAAAGCTTGTGGTCATTGTCTGCGTTTCTCTGATTGGTTGTAGGTCTACCATAGGTCTATCCAATTGAGTGCAGAGTTGTTGTTTTTTCCTGGTTCGGTTAAGATACGCCTCATAATCAAATCCCAATGAAGCAGTTTCAGACTCACAATCTGGTTAGAATATGAGTATGATGAAGTCAGGCTAAGAATTTGGTGTAAGCAACATGAAAGGATCCATTCTGCCTTGTATCAATAGTTCAAGCTTGTGCTGGAGGTGTAATGGTGTGGGGGATATTTTCTTGGCAATTGAGCATTGATTAAACACACCAACACCTATGGATACTGTAATATCCATTCCAACTGGATAATGTGACATGTCACAAAGCTCAGATCATCTCAAACTGATTTCTTGAACATGATATTGAGATCTGATGACTGTGGAAAGCCATTTGAGTATAGTGAACTTCAATAGAGCAGCTTTGGGATGTGATGAAACGAGAAATTCACATCATGGATGTGGAGCCGACAAATCTGCATCAACTGTGTGATGCTCATGTCAATATGGACCAAAATTTCCAAGGAATATTTCTAGAACATTCCAGAATCTGTGCCATGAAGAATTAAGGCAGTTCTGAAGGCAAATGGGGTCCAACCTGATACTAGAGAGTGTACCAAAAACCAAATAAAGTGACTGGTGTGTGTGTGTTTGTTTATCATGCCCCCCTAAGGTCTTACCTCATCACATACATGTAGAGCAAAGAACAGGACAAGCATGCCAGTGGAGGGATAGCGCCCATGATGATGTGTCCATCGGTCATGGATGTATTTAAAGAAAGCTGGGTTGAAGATCTGAACCTACAGGACATTATTTGATATATATATATATGCAAATTTATAGCAGCACAGAGAAAACAGATAAAGACTCAATGTGAGCTTGATAGTGTTCTATTGTTCAGGGTCTAAAGAGTGTCTTAATTCAGAGAATATAAATCTTTGAGAGACCGGATGGGAATATATTACCTTGTCTTTATCCACACGCAGAAACTGCTTCACTGGAGCGTAAGTACTAAGAGAGAGAGAGAGGACGATTTGGAAAGATAAAGTTATATGTCTTCCCCCTTCTGGCATCCCTTCATCTTTTCATAAAAAAACTTGTGAGTTGAACTGCTGCTAACTTTCTATTGATTTTGAGTGAAGTGGAGAATATTGTTGATAAAGTGCTGATGTGTGGCAGTGTGTGTGTGCTTCGAATGATGAATTTATGGGTACAGAGCACTGCAGTGTGTTCATAGACAGAATATAATCAATGTCTCATTGGCCATGCTCCAGCTGCTATGGCATTCTGCAACTCATTTTACTCAAAATGCAGGAATTGAAAAACTAATTTGAATTAAATCCACATTGCGTCTGTAAACTGAACTGAAATACTAATTTATTGATGAGATTGACTTTTTTTGGTAACATTTTACTTGAAGGGGTGTGCTGTGCATAAGACTGACATGACACCTTCATAACCGTGACATGAAATATGTCTTGAATATGAAGTAAGGTTTATGCATGTTTATGACAACTGTCATTAAGTGTCTTTCGCTAAATAATGACAATTTGAAAGCAAATATGACATTGTTTAAGATGTCTTTGTTATGACATCTAGACATAGACCATAACATCATAACCTCTCAGTGTCTTTGTCATACTTGACAAAAAATTAAGTTAAAATGTCATGTGGTTGGCTTTGACATTGGATGTCATGAGGCATTATAACTGTGTCATGAATATTTTCGTGACCTCAACTAGTGGTATTCATTGAATTTGTCATTAAATGTTATAAAGGCTTCATGACGGCAAATGTCAAAACCAACCACCTGACAGTTTAATGTAATGTTTACCAATAAAGCTAGGTGCTTTCTTAAGTTTGATAATTAATCTGCTATGTCATGTTTATGACAGGCTGAGTTGTCTTAGTAATGTCAAGTTGACATGATAAAGACACTGACAGATTATGGTGTATTGGTTTATGTCAAGTTGTCTTAACAAAGACATCTCAAACAATGTCATATTTGCATTAAAAATGTCATAACTGAGTGAATGACACTTAATTGTCACAAACATGCATAAAACTTCCTTCATATTCATAACATGTCATGTCATGATTATGAAGGTGTCATGTTAGTCTTATGCACGCCCCTTCAAGTAAAATGTTACCTTTTTACCCTATTAAAATGACATAATATAAATAAAATGAAAAATGGAAAAAAGAAGGAAGAAAACAAATAAAAGAAAGAAACATATTGAATTAAAATGAACTAATGATAATAAAAAAGATTAGCAGCAGCTATCTTGCTTTTTTCTTAATCTTTGTGTCTGTGTCGTTGCGCTTACAAGCGGATCTGGCCGGTGGAGAGAGCACTTGTGATCCACAACAAGTCGAGAGTCTTGAAGGGCACCAGCACAAAGCTCACGTTGGCCGCCAGGTTTTTGGCACTCTCTGGGTACATGAAGTGGTGTGTGGTACGGCTGCCGGCATCCTCCTCGTACCCTACAGTGGGGGCCAGGTTCATCCTGGAACACACAGATCCAATTGAATTAGACCGTGAAAAGTAAATCCTCTCTCACTTTCACTGAAACAAGCCATATTACTTTGGCATTTCATTATTTTCCCCATCATAGAGTAAAATTAACAAACAGAAAGCGCATTCAGTTGGAAGCCCTCGCCACTCACTGTAATTGCATAGAAAAAAGTAATCAGGACATTATTCAAAATTCTCCTTTTGTGTTCCAAAGAAGAAGAAAAACATGACAGGTTATCTGCAGAGTTGTTAAAATCAAATAAATGTAAGACCTTTTAAGACCTGCAAAAATAACCATGTTTCTCTGCTTATTTTAATTAAACAAGCTGCAGCACACATTCAACTTTAAAATACCCTAGATATGTTTTATTCGATACTGTACATTACTACCGAAATTGGTTCATGTCATCTCAATACATGTTAATTAGAAATCAATCAGTATTGGATTTTGCTGATACTATTATGCATTTAAAAAGATTGTTGCAGATAGCAGTAAAATTTATATATTGAAATTTTAAATTTTTAAAAATATATTTTTATTTCAAAAATACCGGTAATTTCAAATGGTACAATATCATCATTTTGTTAATTTCGGTATTTGATGTGCTGCTGTTCCGAAGTTCTCCACTAGATGGCAGTGTGCTAACGAAGGAACAGGATGGATCAAACCAGTCTTTTTTTAGAATAAGCTGAGATACATGGTTATACATTTTATTTTTCCGACTGTGATATCGATTTAGTATCAATACCGAGGTATTAGGTTCTGGTATCGTACCAAAGCCAAAATTGTGGTATCGAGCCATCCCTACTTGGCTTTTTATTGCAAACATTGTCATAATACATGTAAACATTGTTATAAGTCATCAACAGTAGATCATAAGCAGTAATGGTATTTTTGGCATAAATGAGTGATATTCATTGATTTAAAACTGCTCTAAAACTGCAAACCTGAAGAACATGCAATAGCCCCACATTTTGACTTGCAGCGTTCACACATTAATTTTAATTAAATCATCACCTTTGAAGTTTAATAATCACATCATGCCCATCACATCACAGTTCCTCTCTAAATTTAAGACCTTGTGATAATTAAGACATTGCTATTCCTCTTAGGATATTTAAGACTTTTATGGCTTTAAATTTGATCAAATTGATTTTAAGACTTGAGAATGAGGATGAATAAATGACACAATTTTCATTTTTGGGCGAGCTATTCCTTTAAGAGAAACAGGCTGCAAGAGACTTTATATGTCACAGCTCAAGTCTTCTCAACAAAATGCGCCGATTAGGAGAAAAGAAAAAAAAAACTGCTGCCATTTTTCATTCTTTATCTGTATCCTACATGTATTCACTCGAATTCAGAGAACTACCTTACATCATCAGGATTTTGTAACATGTAGAATCTCAAGCTTGTATTCAGGCAGCAGGAATTTAAAAAGCTTTAGATGTAATAGTCCTGGAGATTTTAATGCAAAACAACAAATGTACATGTCTGCCTGTTTCTCTCTTTATCTTCTTAAGACTCAAAGCCAGATGATTTACCAATCAAATCTCAAGTGCTTTTCTTCTTATATCATCAATCTTTAATAAACACAGGGCTTAAACTGGAAACCACAATACTCATTTAAAATGAAGATTTTTTTTAATGAAACCACAAGGAAGGTTTATTATTCTTCAGCTCGATTGTGGCGTTTAGTAATACAGTTGGTGATTCTTTTTTTTTTTTCCTTTTTCATAGCATTGGTTTTCACACCTGCCCATTTTCACCTGTAAAAAAATACATTATTATAAAATGAAGTCACAAATAATTATACAGAATTATACACCAGTAGAAAACATGTGATACACGGATGCTACAACACTCAAAAATGTGAACTAGGAAGGTTGTGCACTTAATACATAATATATTTATATTTAGCTTACTTATAATAATTGTGTTTTTTGACTTGAAATGTTTTTTTTTCCTATTAAGGTCTATGTAATTATGTCTCAACGTAACAGTACAAAATCCTTACATGTTGTCTGAACACAAACCATTTATTTTAAGTAAAAAATTTTGTACATCCAGAGGGTGGCAGTATAGTGCGAGCCATTTGCCATTTTGTCCGAACTTAATTTAATTGTGTTCAATCTGCTTAAATATATGTACAATTTAAGTTTACTTAATCCATTTGTGTTGGATTACATGATTGATTTGTGTTGCTTTAACTGAAACTTGGCAGTGCTTGTTAGTTCCCAGCATGCTTTGCATATGGTTAAGAGAGAATAAATGTTAAAATTAAGTGTTATTTTATCTTTTTTTGAGAAATTTAGAAAAGGCGAAGACTTGATACTGTGTAATTGAACCATTTAAATTACAGTGGGTAACCTTTGTGGAGAAGAGTGGAGCATTTTGTTTGGTTGTCGACTGATATAACGCTTTTGTAATGCTTTGGATGAGCATTTAAAATGCTTTACTGCTAGCAAATAGCTTGCTATAGTCTATCAATTTAAATATATGTCACTAAAATAAATGAAATATTAATGGATTAATGAATAGAAAAAAATACCTGAATCATGTCAGGAAGCCTTTAAAAATTCACGTTGAGACTACTTAAATTGGGTCGGTTAAAATGGCTTAATTTCATGATGTCGTAGTTACATGAACAAATTATGTTTGTTTAACGTAACCCAGTTATGTGGAACCTGTTGACGAAATAAAATTAATTAAAGCTAACATATATATTTTTTGAGTGAAGGATGCTATCTGATTTCAAGGAAAGTACCGTTTAATTACCATTTAAAAAAAGCCTTTCAGACTATTCAAACTTATATGAGCCAATAAACAGCAACAAACACATTCGACTAGGGAAGAAAACTCATACCATCTCTTAAACCATCTCTTAAACAGTGTCAAAATGAGAGCAGACAGCAGTTAAACAAATAAAGAGACGAGGAGACAGCTGCTGTAGGGCAGAAGAAATAGATGGATTCGGAGGAGGACGGGATTAATTTAAGACTTCACTGAAATAGCACATCAATTTATACCTCCGTCTCTTTCAGCCTCTCTGTCTCTCTGATCTCTACTAAACATACACTGTTCTGTCTCCCGAAGTGCCATTATTTTAGTCTTTTTTTCTTTAAGCAGCAATATGCACAATCTGCCCTTTTCCATGTTCATTCGACTGAAACCTGAAATTGCAAATGTCAATCCACCATATCTGGCTGTGATCATTGTCCCAGAAAACAGGACTTTTATTGCATACTAAAACTAAGGCAAATACTCCAGATTCAAAAACTTTGCTATAAGCTATAAAATAATTACAACTATAAATATATTGATACGGATAAATATATAGATGTGGCTTTCTTAGTTCTGAAAATTTTTAGTGTTGTTTTAATATCTTGTTTCAAAACCCAATCATAATCTTGAATACGTATTTAGATTCCAATTCAAAAGACTGTTTTCTTTCCCTTATCCTTTTCCCAGTGGCATTTCAAGACTCACCTCATGATGGAGTCGTGGTCATCAATCATTGGACCGTAACCTGCCCCGCGGAGGTTTCCTGAATTCCCCACCACGGCACAGCGCAGACAGCGGGCAGGGTCCCATGAACCATATGGGGAACGGCCTGGAATGACCTGGAACAGCCTCTGTAGAACTTGCTGGATGTTGTGGGGTTTGAATTGAGGCTGCAACATCTGTACGGGTCCCAGAGGGAAGACAATGGAGGGAGGTAGGAAGAAAGAAAGAAACTGACATAAGGTTGGGCAGTTATCTTTTAACTTCAAGCCATCTGCACACCTGGCTGTGCACACATGCATACTAAAATAAACACCCAGGCAGCCAATTAGCCACTGTGCCAATAAAGCCCTGTGCGGTGAGGAATAAAAATTAAAAAAACACATTCAAGACCAGACCTAAAATCGTTGCTTTTGTATTTTACTGACGTCCCTTCATTCACTGTTTTCTTTCCTTTTCTTCTCCTCCTCACTGTCCCCAGTTTATCAGGTCTCTATTGTAGCTAATAATTATTAGATGTTCTCTGGGTACACCCATCTACATGATGGAAGCCATTGTGTTATATATGAGACTCGGTCTCCAACAGATGTTTTTTAATTGGATTTCTGATCAAATAAATCCATCCTTGGTCAGCAATAAAGACTTATTTTCAAAAACATGTTACAAAATCTTACTATCCCCCACAATTTTAACAAGTAGAGTATTAATTTAAGATACAGTATATTTGCATCTTTAAATGTAAAGCAGAATTAGGCAAAAATATGAATTTAAATTCCTGACACCCCACAGGATGCTGAACTGCAATTTGAATAACAGGAAGAACATTTTAATTAATTGCAATTCAAAAACTTTGATGCATTTCATTAGTCCAACAACAGCTTCATGACTAAACAAATTCCAAAGTTAATTAAGTTATTATGCCCATTATACTCTGATTTTGGAAATACATGTTCCTGATAAGTCATTTTCAAAATAAAAAGTAAAAAAATTCCAATATTGCCAAAACAATTAAAGTCCTCCTGTAGTCAATAATTGTGTCCCTTAAAGCTCAACTTTGATCACCAAAATTATATATTTAAATGTTTTTTCCTTGAATGTAACTCTCGACCCTTGCCACATTTAGTTTATACTGTTCTATATGTAAATTATTCCCGCCTCCACTCACTCAAACCAGCTCAGAGATCCACTCATTGGAACGATCACGTTGACGTGACTGTGTAGTTTGAGACGTCAGAAACACCACCGATTCAAAACGCGTTTTTGTCTTTGATTCATTGCAGTTTAAAAGAGAAAATACTCAGCAATGGTGCAGACTCATGAATTTGCACATTGTTTATCTTAAAGCATATATATATATATATATATATATATATATATATAAACACATAAACATTTAAATAACATTACAAGCTTGATTTTCCCCACATAAGGACTTTTTCTTTTAGCAGGGCAATTTCTAATTACCAGTAAGCAAACACCTAGAACAGCATTGTGACAGCATGTTTTCGAAGTGCAAAATTCTGTAGTTTCCATAAGCGCAGACATTTTCCCAACCCTCATCCCCAAATCTTTCTGCTTCTTTTGCTTAATACAGTCCTCCACCCTCCCTGCTTATAATTTACCCGGCGCAAGTATTACAGACTAACATTTTTCAGCTGACACACTTTTTTCAGACATTACTCATGTTCTCTTGGCTTCGTGTCATTTAAACATGATGCATAAGCACAACTGCAGACCGCTAACATCTCTCATTAAAAAGGAAAAAAGCACAATAAATAGGTCCCTTAATTAAGGCCACTGGAACTTTTGCAGACTGTTTTGCAGTCATTTCATTTAGTTAATGCACGAGGTCGAAAGCATTTCACGAAATCGAACCACAACAAAGTCTAACCATGTCAAGGGAATGGATTCCTAATATAAAAAGCTGCAACTGAGTAACTGTAAGATCACTTACCACCCACCAGTAGTACACGTCTGAAGGCAGCTGGATGTTGTCCCGAATCCACACAGGCGAGATGTCTGGGTCGTAGTTCTCGTCGAACCATTCGGAAACGCCTGGGTCGCCCACGCACCGAGAGCAGGCACATGTCTTCTGCTGAGCGCTCTCAGCTGGGATCACTCGGTGGGAACCAGCATAGCTGGGAACTAGCTTAACCCTGCGCGACTCTTCCCATCCCGGGGGTTCAAAGTAAGGCAGGCCAGCTCCTCCTCTCAGGGAGAAGGAGAAGAAGAGCGAGGTGAGGAACAGGAGGGCCAGGGATCCCAAGACCACACAGAAGCGCAGGGAGCAACGCATGCCCCCGCGTTCTCCTGCCGCCACAGCTCCAACGGGCGCCCAGGGCCTCAGCTCACCCGTCCTCGGAGTTCGTGCCCATGTGGCCCATCCCCATCCCAAGCCCAAGCGTCCCTCTCGCTGCGGAGCCACAGACGGCATGCGCCCGCCCCACTGCCATAAACCGGCCCCTGCCACCGTGCCCAACCTGGACTCAGTACTACTTGGCGTACTGAGCGACACAAGCTTTAAACCCAAAAGTGTGTGAATCTCACAAAACTGTTCGCCCGTGAACTACCACTGCTGATCCGCCGTCTGTCAGCCTTCTCTTTTAAAGTGTCACCGCTGCCGTGGAGCCTTTTACCGCTCTTTATTTTCAATCTCTTCCCCCTACACCATGGGATCTCCTCCAGCTCTCTCTTTCACGCTTCTGAACTGCCACGGTTCAAACAAACACCAGTCTTTCGCCTCTAAAAAAAAAATCAGTCTGCTTGTAGGCGTGTGTGTGATCTGCTCTATTCTCCTTGCAGTGACAGTTGGAAGAATAGCCCTCGCTGCGGTTTTGACATCTCAGTGCCAGACAAGCTAGGCTGTCATCCGTGTCTGTTCCATTACAGTCCTCTACGAGTCCAAGATTGTCGCTGTAATTCGGTTTGACCGCGTCCGTACGCTCTGTCTACCGAGCCACCGTGCTGAACTTCACAGCCAGAGGAGGAAAAGGGTGGAGTTTTCTCACAGACTTGTAATGAAGTTCTTTTGCAGACATCTTCAATTGCTTTATAATACAACACTCTAAACTCTATCTGTCTCATTCATTTATCTGTCGTCGAGTATCCTGGAAATTATTTTAAGTGCAGAGACATGTCGCTGCATTTGTCTTGATCCTTGATCTTTATGATATCTTCAATGAAAACTATTCTTTGAGGAACTTCACTTTCACTCCCTAGCTTCAATTCGCAACTGTCTGGAAAGCAGCAGTGGGGTTTGAACATTCGAGTCTAACTGAGCACTTTAGGATATTCTACATCATAGTTTGATTTGAGCACTTGACTTTCCAGGTCAGTGGATGATACAAAGGAACCAAATAAAAAAATGGAGTAAAAGATGGCAACAAAGACGATTAAAAGAATCTAATGGCTCAAGAACAAAAAAGGGATTTGAGAGCCAAGGAGCTGGATTATAGAAAAAGGCAAACAAAAAAAGCTATCACTCCATCAGATTTTCTTCTCTAATACTGCATTTGTCTAGCAGCTAGAGGAGCATGTGATCAGTCGAGTGCATGCGAACATGTGTTGCGTCGCAGGACTCGCCTGCCAATTTCACGATGACAGCTCTTAACGGAATTGGTGAGGTGGAAAACTAGGATTTCAAAAAGCCAATGTGCCCTGACCTGCTGTTGTTCTGTAATTTCCAAATCTATAATCTCTCGGATGCTGCTGGCCCACCTGTGTGAGCTCGGTTTCTCTTTGCCAGCTTGCTGCTGAGAAAACCCGTCAGTCGGAGAGGCTGCAGTGCATCAGAATCATAGTGGAATCCAGCAGCTGTTGTCTTCTGCTGCTCTTCTTGATTTAGGGTGACCTTCCAAACTACAGGGTAACAGACAGACGGACAAGTGCAGAATTATGTAGTGCATATATCAAGGGATGCAATTCATAATGTTATTATTTTAAGCTGTGTAGATTGTTTTTAGTAGCACAAATTCTAAGACAGATTTTCATATTCAAACTTTCAGAAAACTGGCAAAAAATAGCAATTTTTTGGCAAGCAAAATTTAAAATATATATATATCACACAGTTACATGCCAAAATGTGTTTTGCTCCAAAGACATTTTTCTGCATTTAATACAAATTACAACAATATGACTGAAATGTATGCAGTGTTTTGAAAAACTTTTAACTTATGTTATGGTTTTTCAACATACCACAAATGTACAGGGGGTTCTAAAGTCTAAGACACAATGAAATGATTTAAAAGAATGTAAAGTACTGAAAAAGTTATGGCACAATGAATATGAAAATTTTTGACACTATTTCCAGGTCACCAATAATTTCTGTTGAAATGAACTCCTTTTGATTAAAAAACAAAACCAACGTAATTGAATCAAAAGTCAAATTTAACCCTGATAAAATAATTTCTAAATAAAATAGTTTCAATTTAGAAAAGAATACAAAATAAATGAATTTTCACAAGTGATCTCAGATTTTTGCTGGCAATATGAGAAAAAAAGAAAAGCTTTGTGAGCATTACCTGTCATAATGCACTAAAAGTTGCTGCTCAGGTATCCTTATAGTTTCTGCCATTAACTCATATTTTATTTTTTTCCAATCCTTCTTTCCCCCCTTGTCTTTTCATTTTCATAATATTCACTGATACATCTGTCCCTCACACAAATTTTGTGAAGACACCACAGTTGAAGTGTTTCTATCTTTGGGGCTCTCTAGTGACCACTGATTTATGTTGAATATTCTCTGTAGAGCATCTGCTGAGCTAAATTACCAGAGCTGAATATGTGGAGCATGGGCATGGACTTCACTGCTCTCACAGAATAACACCAGCCAATGTGTGCATGTTTTAACATTTATTTAAGTGCAGTTTTGACAATAAAAGCAGAATGATATATTTACATTACACACATCTGTTTGATGCCAACATTTTAACCGTGGATTTAGAAGAATATATTGAGACAGCATATCAAACAAACAGGTGGCTCGTGCTGCTTTCTCTGTGGCTACAGATTAAATCACGTGCCTGTGATTGCATGCGTGGGTGTCTCCGGCAGAGGTAAATGCCTACTTCTTTGATTGAGACGTTCTCAACCTTAAACGCGCCTTAAACCTTAAATACTTCTTTTGAGACGCCCGCACACATTATGAAGATAGATACAGAATGAGGCTACATTCACAGTCATTTAAAGGTGCTATATGTAACTTTTCTTCTAAAATGAATCCTTTTTTATTGCCTGTGTGTGAAAGGGTTGTAATCACACATTACAATGATCCACTTGTCAGGTTTTGCAATTAACTCTGAAGGCCAGTATTCCTATTTCTGTTTGAAGTCTCCGGGTTGGATTTTCTGCAAAATCCATTGGATGTGACGTGCATGCGCGCTCCCGAGCCTCACTCCTTTTTATATACAATCTATGCAACGGCACTGCAGCGTACGACATGGAGTCTGATAGCACCAATACAATAATTGGCTAATAGTTTATTTATAATTTCATTTTTCTATATTCATTTCAATTGCAATTTGTTTAAATTAATCTATGCTCTCTCTATACATGCCTTTTCAGAACGAACCAACGTAAAAAAGGCATGAGAGATTTATGACCAGCAAATAAGTGTGATGCACTGTCTAAAAAAAAGTATGGAAATCAGTACACCATATAGAATATAAAATCTCAAATGGAAGGCAAAATCCTCTTAAAGCAGAATTATGCTCCCAGTCTATTCAATTCATGCTTCATTTTCTCACCAAGCATCACATCCTCAACCCCCATCCAATATCTCAAAATGACAGTCTTCTCATTTATAAAGCCATCAGCACACATTGCTTGCTAGACTCACAACAAACAGGCAGTTGAGATATGGAACCATTACTTTTCTCTTTTGGTCAGCACACCTAAACAGATATTGCTTTCACAGTTCTGCTCAACATATTAACACTCATTCTTGACTCGACACATATTCATATGACACATGCTTGTAATACGTTCTCAAGGATCAATTCAGGCAGAGAACGCGAATATCAATTTTTCCATTTCTTCCTCCTTCAAACTCTGATACAGGTATTACACACAAAACATCCACTGACCTTAGCTTACCCTTTCTTTCCCTCTCTTGCTGTTCAGTCGCTTTTAGTGGGTCTTGACCAATGTGCCTGATCAGCAAGGGTGAGCCGAGCACTGTAGAGTGGGTGTCTGAGTTGCCTTGGCAACGAAACCTCACAGCTGGCTGCAATGGAAATGTAATTGAAAGAGAAGAGCAGACATTCACATACTGGGTGGGCTTGCAATTTCTCCGACTCACATGCTGGACAGGTTGTTCTCAAATATTCAACAGTACCTAAATGCTCCAATTTTGCGCTGTAATCAGATTGGATGGAAAAACGATGCCTGTCCAGTGACTAGGGTTAACATACTGACAAAGCGCGCACTCTCTCTCGGCTGAGGATTAATCTAATCATAAAATAGTAATTTTCAACGGCTTGGCCCTAAGGCTTAATCTAATTTCATGTTTAATGGATTAAACCCTTTTAAAGCTGGATACATTATTGCTTGTTAGACTTCTCTTGGGAGAAAAGTATGATTGTTGTCTCTTTTTTTTCCATTTAAAAATGTTGACTAAATTTATGATTTAGCTATTTCAATCCACATTTTATTCCAAGGTGATCTGGTGTCAGCTTTTGTTCAATGATTCTTTGTTCAGTCGACATTGTGAAACTCTATAACTGTGAGAGGAATAGCATTTAATTCTTGGGAATGTGGCAGAGTAATTTACAGAGTTCACATACTGAACTTAATTCGAAGATGTGTTGTAAAATTAAACTTTTTTTATTCCGGTTAGTCCTAGTTAGCATCACAGTCACGCTAATCACAAAAACTATAACGTTTCACATCAAGCCTGTAACCATAAGCCTTAAACCAACTTAATGTCAGAAGAACAAGTGAAAAAGCCTACATCTCTAATCAAATTCAAGACTCAGATTCATTTTATGTAGCCTTCAGCTTCAGTCATGTTTATTTCCCATTCCTCTCAGAAAATACTGGCTCTCATTTTAATTTTTTTTTCAGTTTCGTCTTATTTTATACTCTCTCAAGGGAAGATTAATTTAGCCTTGTGCACCAAACATGAAAGTAGAACTAGATATAACCTTAGGTGCTATTTTGACTCATCTCAACAAGTTTCTGCCTGATTAACTTAATGTCACAATTATCTTGGGCATAGATAAAAAGCTTTAAGTTCTCATCTAAAAAACATATTTTCTTTCTTTTAACTCTGAGAATATATTTCATATCCATTCTAAATGGGGCATTACCCTGAGGAGGCACTGGATCAGTTATCAGCATACAGCCAAGCAGTCCGTACTCATGAATTGTGTTTGTGCCCGAGAGTTAACATGCCCTCTTGAGTCATTCTCCTGGAGCTTCTGTTGACCCTTCATCATGCTTTTCTACATCTATCCACAGGGGATGCCAACACCAGTCCTCCACGTCCAGCCCGCAGAAGCTGGTCTATTATGATCAACCGTGATAAGCCACAGACACATTGCTGTAGAAAACAGTCCTCACGGATCTCAAAGGCCTGGGAAGAATACTGAAGTTTTCCATCTTACCATCAGAGAATAAGCATCTCAAAGAAGAAGCAAACAGACCATAGAAGTTAAAAAGATCGGTTTGTCACAGCAACAATGGACGGTACAGTCACTGTCTTGTTCTTGCATAAACTGCCTCACCAGAAATATGTGTTTGTGTGCCATGGGAGCTCTTAACAGCTGAGGCTGCCCAAGTATCTGACTCAGCACACCATCCCTTGCTTCAGGCTCTAAAAGGCAGTATGTGTGTCTATGTAAGCTCCTATTCAGTAACATTGACTTTGATTTAAGGCACAGGTGACTTTATTGGGAACCAAACGGTTCAAGGTCCAAATGAGAGTTTCAGTGCAGCTTCAAATGGCTTTAAACGATACCAGACGATGAATAAGGGTCTTATCTAGCGAAACGATCGCTCATTTAAAAAATAAATAAAAAAGTTTAAGTTTTATAAGCACAAATGCTCGCCTTGCTCTGTTCAGTGATGAGTGTTCGTGAGTCGTGACTCTCCTGTTCAAACTCGTTCATCAAAATGAACAAATCTTTTTTTGAGTCATGACTCGAAGGGTCCTAGATAAGACCCTTATTCATCGTCTGGTGTCGTTTAAAGCCCTTTGAAGCTGCACTGAAACTCTCATTTGGACCTTAAACCATTTGGTTCCCAATGAAGTCCATTATATGGAGAAAATCCTGGAATGTTTTCATCAAAAACCTTTATTTCTTTTCGACTGAAGAAAGAAAGACGTGGACATCTTGGGTGACATGGGGGTGAGTAAATTTTCAGCAAAAGTTTTTTTAAAAGTGAACTACTCCTTTAAGCAAACAGTCGGAAGCAGGTTTTAGGCTGCTGTCACTTTAGGAGTTGCGCAGGTCCAATATATTGTTACAAGGCACTTTGTTTATAACTGTTTTCTCCATTTAAGACATAACTGACTGTTTATGTGAATTCTCACCAAGACGGGCATTTTGACATCATTTATAAGCTGAGGCAGGGAACTGAAATCGGGATTGCGCACTGTCCGAGAGTCGTCTTTCAATGCGCACAAGTACTTTGCTTAGCATGTCTCACTTGTGTACAGTCGCCTACAGTCTGTCTACTCTCTTTTGGAGTGTCGTGCAGTAATTGCAAGCAGTTACGATATTTGCCATAGATCATGCAGCCCTAAATAAAATGATGCACTTTGAAATCATCCCTAAAAAAGCAGACAAACGGAAACAATATGTGGTCAACCTGACCACCTGCTCCTCACTGACCTTGTCTCCATTGCTCTTTCACATCTCCTCACTTTTCCCCAGTGGCGTATTCATGAATTATCCATGCATCTGCGGATCTACTGATCTATCGACAGTATCTCTTTCTATTTGGCAAGTACAGAAAAGGATGCCCTTTCAGCATGTGCCCCTTTCCATGTCATACCTTTCCATTTCTAACAATGTTTTTAATCCCTTTCTCTGCATGACAAAGTGTTTCTTCTCCTGTGTCTCTCTCTCCCTCACTCATCCAGTACAGATCCTCTCAGGCCACCTAGACTGGGGCCAGATGCCAAGGCCTGTCGCAGAGCCCATCGATCGAGAGGAAAACCAGGGGCAACGCTGGCTCCAGAGCATCACCCTCATTGCTGGCACAGTTAACCCTTACCTGACCAAAGTGCTGCAATGTGTGATTATAAGGTTGTATGCCAATTATACTTTCCCTTAATCTATCAATTAGATGTCAACTCATCATATTTACACTCAATTCAGACTGGCTATTTGCTTTCCAGACTGATTTACAAGGCGAGCTCCAAAATTAAAATAAATCCCACGCGTCATTTGGATTAATTTACGATTAGTAAATGAGGTAAGCTACAGTTGTGTGTGCTTGTTCAGTGCCACACTGCATTAATCTAATCAATCTAATGTTTTTAAATGTATAGAAAGGTGAGAATGTCATGTTACCTTTCTGAACTCAGATTTCTTGCAATTGCGAGTTTATATCACACAATTCAGACTTTATAACTTGTGATTCTGAGTTTGTCTAACAAGTCTGAGAAAAAAAATCACAATTGGGAGGTATTATTTTGAATTGTGAATTATAAAATGGGAACTGCAAGAGATAAACTTGGAATTGTGAAATATAAACGCAATTGTGAGAGTCAAAACTGCTAGATAAAAAGTCGCAATTATCTTTAGGGCTGTCAAACGATTAATCGTGATTAACTGCATCCAAAATAATATTTTTTATATATATATATATATATATATATATATATTCTGTGGCAGAAACTGTGTGTAAAAACCATTACATTTTCAGTGATCTGACATGATGAGCATCTGAAAGAAAACTATTCCATCTGTTTGGGTTTGGGAGCAGGTCTCCCTGGGAAAAAGAAACCCAGTACACATGCAGATATACAGATATCTCTTGGCTTCACCAGCAGGTGCCCTATTTGTTATTTTCTGTACAATCCACGTGGTCTCCAAATGAAGAGGCGAACATAACTGTAAATGTTGAGTTGAGCTATTTAAGTTGATATAGCTGGATTTCAGGTGTTGTCACACTCACAGCTCTTTGGATGAACCAATTTGAGCCCATGATAGAAAAAGGTTTCCCAAAGAGTAACCCATTTAAAAGCTCTCATATATGACTCGTAGACAGCGTCCTCCCTCTGTACACAGTGTTAACCTAGTTAAGGCTAAGACAGCAGGACTTTTGCTGGCTCCTAAAATTCCCAAGGTACTATGGTAGCCTAGTTACAGAAGATGATGAACATCTGTCATATGGAACAGTTGCTCAAACAAGACAAGTTTCCATTTCACACAAAAGTCCTTTTTTAATCCACTCTTGTACACAACACAGTAAATAATTATGTCAGTAAGTCATGACAACGTGTTTTTACATTATTTTAACACATCAAAATAGGTTTTAATAAGTAATACAAGATTCAACTTATTTTAAAGCCAATTTTAACTTAATTTAAGTTGAAATGACTTCTACATTTCAGTTTATAGAACTTAAAAAATTTAAGGCAGCAACTTGTCACAACATCGATGTGGTTTTACAACACGCGTGGCACAGGAGATTCACAACACTTCATAAAAAAATGTATGCGCCATTTATTTACCCAGTTTTGGGGGCCTGAAAACACAAACTTTTAAAAACAGGTTTAAAAATGCACATTTTTGAAAACGATACCGTTATCGTCTGTGTAAACTACAAAAACGTGAATTTGTGAAAACGGTGACATCATGTGCACGGTTTTTTTTTATCATTTTCAAAGATCCATGTGAATGGGGATCATTTTTCAACATTGTCATCTGCAAACGAAAAAAGGAAAACTTTTCAGTTTTTACTACATCGTTGTTGTGTAAAGGTGCACTCAATAAAACAATCTTTAATAAACTAAACGATCACTCATACTGTAAAAAATTTTTTGTTGGTTTAACTTAAAAAAGAAGTACCTGGTTGCCTTAATTTTAAGTTCATTGAAATGGAAAATGGAGTTCATACAATGAAGGAGATTAATTTAATCACCAGAAACTCAAACTTTTATGTTATCTGAACTACATAAATTAGTTGATTTGACAAATGAAAAAATGTGATTACAAATCATGAAAATATTTGGTTACACTTTATTTTAAGGTGTCATTGTTACAGTGTAATTATTTATTTAAGTACGGAGTAATGATAAGCAACTACATGTACTTACTATAGGGATAGGGTAGGATTTGGATGAGGGTTAGTTGCATGTAATTGTGCATAATTTACTGTTATTACTATGGTAAGTACATGTAACATATGTAACAAGGACACTGTAAAATAAAGTGTTACCAAATATTTTTTTTTACAGTGGAAAACGACGGTAGAAATAACAAGTCTTACCACACTTAAACTGGCTAGCAGACAGGCAAACCAAAACACAATGACAATAAAACAGAACTATACAGAACATAACCATTACACACATCAAGTGATTAAAATATTCAATGCTATGATTTATTCATTATATGGTTTCAGCACTGAGCCACTGTGCATACCGTCGCAGAAGATTTAATAAGAAATTGATGATCCTCCATTAAGCTTTGGGAAACATTACACTGGATGTCTACAACTCGTCATGCTAAACTCAGCTGGGCCATTTGCTTTCTGGACTGTGTATGCATGCTGAGCTGCAAAACAGATTTATTTTTGAGTGCATGTGTCCTTGACACTGTAAAAAAACAAAAAAAAATATGGTAACATTTTACCATAAGATTTCATTTGATAACAATAGTTTACTAAATTAGTATAATAACGACCAATACTTCTACAACATGTATTAATGTCAAAATTTACTGATTCATTTTTGAGATCAAAAATTGTAGGGCTGTCAAACGATTAATCGCGATTAATCGCATCCAAAATAAAAGTTTGTGTTTACATAATATATGTGGGTGCGCTGTGTATAATTATTTTGATATATAAATACACACACATGCATGAATATTTAAGAAAAATATTATTTATATATACAAGATATTTATTATGTAAACACAAACTTTTATTTTGGATGCGATTAATCGCGATTGATATTAACTAACATTAACAAAGGTTAATAAATGCTTTAAGAATATATAGTTCATGTTAATGAACAAATGCATGAACGATTAACAAATGAGACCTTATTGTAAAGTGTTACTAAATAAATGTTCTTAGTTGTATTATTATTATTTTACAGGACGATTCCATTTCAGTTTTTCTACCTCAAAATGCCACGGTAATTCAATGTGTTATTTCTTTGTGATTATTTGCTAAATTGACTCAAAAAATTGTTTTAAAATAAATCCTATACACCATTTTTCAGTATGCATGATATTTCGTCAAATAAACTCCAGAGAGAAAAGAGAACCCTATCACCACAGTCACGCAACCCAAACAGCAACTGTCCTCAAATTCTGTCACTGAAAAGGGACCAATTAGCAAAGGGCAAATTCAATGTCATGATAGAATCAGATATTAATTAAAGGTGTTGCAGCAAAAGCCTGTGTTTAGATACTGAAATATTGTGATATAGTAGAAGTTAAAGCACCATAAAATGGGCTTAATGCCCACTCATCTGAAATGCCATGATCTGCCAAAATTCTTATCGGTCTACATATAATTCAAATACTAGTAAAAAATGAACCTTGATCAGTTAATACCAATTAAGTATAACTTGGTAAGGTCATATGTTATGCAACTCGGTATGGTCAAAACAGACTTTTTACATAACAATAAACAAATGTGTTATATATGGCATTTCAGATGAGTGGCCATTAATATATATATATATACTGTATATATATATTAATAGAAATGTTAAGCAAATCTAGTTTAAAAACCACTAATAACCAATTTATCCGCGATGATTGCTAAATGCACAGTTCTTTGGGGATAAAGGCATGGAAAATGCTGGTCAGCGCTAAAGTGATTCCACTTGTCTAAAAAAAATTGAAGGAAATCTTTCACTTTTACCATATAAGTTTCCGTGAGAAAAAATGGATGTTATAGATCTTTAATAGATTTTTCTTGTCTTTCTGGACAACATATTGCTCACTTTATTGAGTTTACATTCACATTTAAGGAGTTCAGTTGTGTCTACTTTGAACAAACTGCATAAGCACTAGACAAAGACTTGATTAGGTCACCCTGTCACATCAACCTAAAGAAAATCCTTTACTACCCTTCTTTCTTTCCTGTATCTAAGCAACCCTGGCAGATCGGTAAGGGTGGGTTTACTGGAATGAGACCCTCACATAAATGAGATGGGTTCGGACACAAAGGGGTAAGCCACGGGTCCCTCTTGAGTGCCTCTATGCATGATGCGGGCCATGGACCACTCTAGCTACACAATCTGGGACTATGTGCTTTAAAAATAAAAAAGGAGGGATGAGACATTGATGGACCGAAAACCACATAAGCATTGACCACAACAGGTTATCTCACACAATAGACATAAATCACAAATGTTATAATGCTCATGCTTTTCTTACCTTGCAATGCCTCTTAAGATGCATAACCTTTCATCATGATGTATTCTTAAAACTGAGGCAGTTTTTGGATATAAAGACACCCACTTCTCTTCCTCCCTAGAATGTAAATTTCTGCAGACTGTTGTAGATGTTGCACTAAATGAAGAGCATTCAGCTTCCATCTGATTGTTCACATGAATTCTTTGTCGGTAGTTGTTGCAGCGTCCACATAGCCAATGTAATGCAGATGTGCACAAAATCCTGTTGTGCGTTATTTTAGCGTCTCTAAGCCCTTGGATAATGTGCAACAATGTAATTCTCACAACGTTGCGTGTAGTCCGTGTGTTGCCCCCCCTGAATAAGACACCCTTACCCCACATTCTCCAATCGCCTTCACAGTCTACTGGGATATGTAGTTCTTTAAATGATGTATTACTTAACTGCGAACCTTTACTTTGCTCGTGCAGTTACTTAAGTGACTTACCCAATTCATTATTTCTTGTGTATTTATCTACACAACACCCGAAAAGTGGTGTAAGTTGGTGGCAAGTGTTGCATTCGAGTCATGAGCCTTTTTGTACTACATTTCCCAAAGTGCATTTGGAACAGATGGAATTCACAGCAGACCGCTAAGCGCTGTGATTGAGGATGCTCGGAGAATATACATTCAATCTGTCCACAATGTAAAAATGATATATTCTCTCTATAGATTAATGTATAGTCCTACATACATTTTCTATATTTCTCGTATATTCATATCTGTTGTTAAATCTAATCACTGTCCTGAAAATATATATATTTGCATAACCAACAGACACATAGGCTACATTACTTTTTATGATGTTGAGATTCTATATTAGAAGTAGCATTCAGGCTGTTATTTTTCCTCGTATCGGCCTATGGTTTAATTCGTGGCAATATATATGGAATTAATTCTCATTGTGCATTCCAGACAAGTCCCAGTTGATGCATTGCTGCCGCCTTGTGGAAAAGATTCATGCCTTTTTTGCACTACACTGAGACTGGACAAAGTGTAAACTTCACACCAAATTTTATTTGGTCATAAATGACAGACAAAATTAGATAAAAAATGTGATCAGGTGGTCTACAAACCGTTGCCTCTGTATAGTTTCTTAAGTTGATCTGACATGAGAAAAAAAAGTTGTGATAAGAAATCATGAAAATATAGATTTTTTTTACAGTCCAGGCAACTTTATTGTCATGATTGTTTTACATATAATATTGCTAATGCAAAAATAAAACACAATATATTGACAGGGAAAAAAATAGGTGCCAGCGATAATGCATAAAGCCAGATAAATAAAAAAAATAAATAGAATTAAAGTTTAATAAATTAAATAAAAAAAGACATAAAAATTAAACTAGAATAAAATAATTAGTACTAGATCAACTAGAATTAAATATTACGCCTAAATACATATTGCTGTATGGTTGATTAGTATTCAAACGCATGACGGTAGTTCTCTTGCAATTTCTAACCATAGTGGTAGTGATATACATTTGATCATCGTTTCATACTGTAATGGAAAGAATGAAACATTTTGCCGGTATGTGGTTATTTTCTGGGATTTCCACAACCACGTCTCTCACACACACCCAAAGAGAGGAGGAGAGAGGGGAGCTGCCTTCACTTGTTGCTGTCGGAAATTTCTTACTTCCCACTTCTAAAGTCGTGATTACGAACTAATCGCATTCAAATATTGACTTTAAGGTTCATGTCCAACGTTTAAACTTGGAGACTAGTAGTTATAATTATAATTCCGATATGCAGCATAACTTCGGCGACCTTCTTTTCGGAAGAAACTGGTTACGTTTTTATTCATGGCTAGATAATTATGGGAGCTCCTTAGAACAGTTTTAAAAAGCTTTCAGAATAATTCGGAATAATTCAGAAAAATGTTTTTATTTATTTATTTATTTATTTTTTTTTTTAGACATGGCCAATACCGGGGACTGCAGTAACTGTTACTTAGGTGAAAAATATGGTTACCGTGGTAAATGTATACAATTTTAAGCTTGTACAGTCCTTTCTGTCTGTGATGCTAGACTCAGTGTTTATGGGTTTATAAAATCTAAAAAAGACATTAAATAATAACAAAATAATCAAATCAAATATTATAACATAAAACTAAGAAATACATAAAAGAGAAATACAGAAGAAATGTTTTTAAACGTTTCTACCAAATCTCTTTTTGAGGTCGATCTTTCCTCTCAGGCACATATTCGGACAACCCTTCTATGCGCCACAGAACTAGGAGGCCCTCTATCGTTTCAGCGCCGTTTGAAATAACGAGCGACCAGGCCAATGAAAAATATAAGTTTCTCATCTGATTGAAATCTACAACATCCTGGTTGCTATTTCGGTAAATATGTTTCGTACGATTCCAGAATAACCCATATTGCTTAGTCGTACTAAAATCTGTGTTCGTAAACTATAATTAGAACCTTTATTTTCACAAAGTTTGTTAGCCAACTGGCTAATGCTGAATGGACTGACTAGCGCTTGCTATTTCAAGTGCCGTTGGCAGTAAATTAGTATGTTACATGAAGTACAACTACAAGAACACTTATTGTGCTTTCACAATGCAGTTTTCAGTTTGTTTTACACAAATGTGGTTTGACTTGGTTCTATTAATATAAGAACTTACATAATCCTAAATTTAGTTTGAATGCCGTCATGCAAGTTATCATTTCCGCACACCAGCACGTAGGTGTAACGTTAGGAATACAGTTTCTAGATGGGAAAACTCCTTTTATTGCTTTGTAACCAGTCTTTTTGCTGCCCTCACCTTTGTTTACTTCGGTACTTAATCTCTTTGGGATATGCTTGTAGGTGGTGCTGGTTTAGCTCTTTGTCCTGAGCCTCAGGTCCAGTGACAACAGCCATGTTTCTGTACAACCTGACCCTGCAGCGGGCAACTGGCATCTCCCATGCCATCCATGGCAACTTCTCAGGTACATCACTGAACAACAACACTGAGTCATGGGTAATTTCTTAAAGTCCCCCTGTAGTCAATCATTTTATCCCTTAACTCATTTGATCAACAAATAACATTTAAACTTTTTTTCCCTTTCTTGTATGCCTTAAAATAGTTTGAATGTAACTGCACCCTTGCCTAATTTAGTATAAGCGGTCCTATGAATGTGCAAAGTTGCTCTGCTTCCACTCACTCATGATCACGTTGACATGATTGGTTACAAGGTAGTTTGTGACATCAATTTCAGATAACATTAATAGACTGCCTTCAGTTCTCTGCAGTTTTTTAGGGCTGTTCAACGATCAATCATGATTAATCACATTCAAAATAAAAGTTTTGGCCAGCCCTAGCAGTTTTAAAGAGGAAATACTCAGCAATGGTGCTGACTTGTGAATTTGCAAATGGTTTGTCTAAAAGCATATTAAAACACCATATAGATAAACAATATTAAAAGCTTGATTTTTCACCACATGGGGACTTTAAAAGCAGTGTGCTTTACTTGTATTTTGTTGGAGAAATTATTGTTGTATCAAATTTGAGATTGAATTAGGGTTGTCTTTATTATGATATGTATCTCCAACAAGAAGAATGTAGGGCGGCGCTTGATTTTGTTCACCAGAAATTGTTTTGGACTGTTGCGGATTATGTGATTGACAGGTTGTTTCGCCCTTGCGCCGTTAAACATGTCATTAGATATGTCATTGCAAGTTGGAGGGGAAGTTATTTTGATTAAATGTTATGAGGGTGCATGAATTTTCAGATAATAATGATGTGTTTGGGGTAATCCTTTTATAATAAATGGGCTACTACTACAAATCCCTTTAAAAAACAGGAATTTTCAGTTTTGGTTTCATGGTGACTTTAAGCATGAAGTTTAAATCCTAAGTGGTGTTTCTTTCTTACTAGGTACTAAACAGCAGGAGATTGTTGTTTCCCGTGGGAAAATCCTGGAACTGTTGCGTCCTGATGCCAACACAGGGAAGGTCCACACTCTGCTTACTATGGAGGTGTTTGGTGTAATCCGATCCCTCATGGCCTTCAGGCTAACGGGTGGAACTAAAGGTGAGCAACTTGGTTCTAATTGTTGTTTTGCATAGTTAATATGTAGGAATTTTAATTTACATGGATCTCATTTTGTAATTTTAGACTATGTTGTGGTGGGGAGTGACTCTGGCCGTATTGTGATCCTGGAGTACCATCCCTCCAAGAACATGTTTGAAAAGATCCACCAGGAGACGTTTGGCAAGAGTGGCTGCAGACGTATCGTGCCTGGGCAGTTCCTTGCTGTGGACCCAAAAGGCAGAGCTGTTATGATCGGTATAACTAGAAAGCTGATAATCAAAATATGCATTGAAAAGCAAATGTAATAAAGCAGCATTTTCATATGTAACCCGTTTTATAATTTGAACTATCCACTTTTTCCTCTCCCAGGTGCCACAGAAAAGCAGAAGTTGGTATACATCCTGAACAGAGATGCAGCCGCCCGCCTTACCATCTCCTCCCCTCTAGAGGCCCATAAGGCTAATACACTAGTCTACCATGTGGTTGGTGTGGACGTGGGCTTTGAGAACCCCATGTTTGCCTGCCTGGAGATGGACTATGAGGTCAGAGTCCTTCTTGAAAAATCATCTGATCTCAACTCTGTCCCTCGAGATCCCACTTTCCTGCAGTTTTCGCTCCAAACTTGACTGACTCAACTGCCTTTATCTATCTAATAATTATAAAAACATTGATTAGCTTGTTCAGGTGTATTAAGGTTTGAGCTAAAAATCTGCATGAAAGTGGACCTTGAGGGCCAGAGTTGAGAACCCATTCTCATGCTTTGGTTTTTGACCAGAGGGACTGGAGCTAGAGCAAACTGCCCATGGGGGCTGCAGGATGACTTCAAAGTAGTTAAAGTAATACATAAATATTAATATTGTGAAATGATCTGATCTTAAACTAAATTAAAATGTCTATTCAGATCAAAATAAGATGATTAACTTCTAGCTTTTAACTTCTAGATTTTAACCAAAATTAATTTTGGTTAATTTAATAGCCGTATTCAGAGTTTCTTTTAATATATGTATTTTTTTTTAAATCAGTCTTCTCATGATCACTGCAGAAATATCTGGTAGTAGACTATATGGATGTCCGTCAAATATTTTGTTGGACAACAGGTCAAAAAGGTTGAGGTGTATTTGCATGTAACCAGTCTTCATGCTACTTAATTTGATCTGAATTTTTCATGATTTTTCAAATACCAGTGATGTATGTCTCTAACCCATAGTTGTAAATGGTTTTGCAGGAGGCAGATAATGATCCCACCGGAGAAGCTGCGGCAAACACACAGCAGACTCTGACCTTTTATGAGTTGGACTTGGGCCTCAACCATGTCGTGCGCAAGTACAGTGAGGCACTGGAAGAACACGGCAACTTCCTCATCACAGGTTCGGACCTTTCAGAATATCAAGATAGATTTGCTTGTTGGATAAGAATTCACAAAATGTGTTGCAATACCTTTAACAGAACACTTACCGAACACTTGTTTCAAACGTGTTGTAATACCTTTATCTAATACTTGTTTCACCTGCTTATGAGTGATTCTTTCAGTAATGCATAATTGTTTTTGAAATAAACGACTTTTTAGAAAATATTTATTAAATTGATCAAAACTAACAGTTTATAATTTTACAAAAGATTTCTACGTCAAATAAATGCTGTTCTTTTGAACTTTTTATTCATCAAAAAATCCTTGAAAACACAGAAATTTCCACAGAAATATTAAGCAGGTCAACCGTTTTCAACCTTATAGTTAATCTGATAATTCTAACATGTTTTGAGCACCAAATCAGCTTTTCTGTATGATGGAAATTATTTGAAATTGTAATATTTCACAGTATTAGTGTTTTTACTCTATTTTTGATCAGTTTTAGAGGATTCTTAAAAAAAATATGATAATATTATATTGAATGGTATTGTAGATTAAAATAGTTATGTTCTGCAGTGTGTCAGAAATGATGAATATCTTCATGTCTCTTCTCTGACTGTTTGGTGAAGAGATTGTTGTGATATCTGATCTTCATGGACTCATGGGAAGTTTTGCTTTGAGGAGAAAAATCTAGCCAAGTTTCTGTGTTAATCTGACCATTTCACTTGTCTGCTGTAGTTCCGGGAGGTTCGGATGGTCCCAGCGGTGTGCTCATTTGCTCTGAGAACTATATCACCTACAAAAACTTTGGTGACCAGCCAGACATCCGTTGCCCAATCCCACGCAGGAGGGTGAGTTTGTGTTGTCTGCCTTTTTGCATCCCTCCGTTTGGGCACAATACGCTAAACATCAACTTGGTGTCTAAATCGCAGCTTGACGGCTATTCTAGAAATGATGAGCTTTTCATGTCTCTTCTCTGACTATTGAATTGGAGACTCATAAAGACCTCTGATCATAATATTCGTTTTGTACCTCATATGGTTGTTTAGTTTTCAGTCATTGTGTTTGTAGAATAGATTAAACTGATGTGACATGTGACCACAGTGCTTTTTTCTTTTTCTCTGCATTTTTTAGAATGACCTGGACGATCCTGAGAGAGGCATGATCTTTGTCTGCTCTGCCACCCACAAGACCAAATCCATGTTTTTCTTTCTAGCTCAGACAGAACAGGGTGACATCTTCAAGGTTACACTGGAAACTGATGAGGAGATGGTGAGCACACAGAGCTAATGACCGTGACTGTCATCTGTTTCTTTACTTCATGGGCATAGAGGTTTTTCAAGCAAGTGAAAATGTAATGGTTCTCAAATACTTGTTCCATTCAAAATGGAAAGGCAGAATTTCTAACTTGCTCCTTTGAAAAGTGCAATAAAATGCCACTTAAAGTTTGACGTGGAACATTTCAACCCAGGCTTTGGAAAAATATGAGTATTTGACATTACCTGAACACACAGTTGATGCTAAACATTTACTTTTAAGCAAATATTATTCCGGGAACAGTCAATGTAACTACATTATACAATCTTTAAACCCTTTAAACAAATGTTTGCATTGCAGAGAAAGTTGTGTAAAAAAAAAACTCTGCTTAAAATTGCACACCTGCAATACAAATTCTATATCTGACTGAATGAAACTCAATATTACAGACTGAATTCTGTAATATAACATTGAGTTTCCACTGAACTTGAGAGTGATCTGGTCTGAGAATACACACACGAGAGGTTGAAATGCTGGAAAGTGAGTTGCTATGTATTTGGATTACATAGTCTGTTCATATTTTAGGTGACAGAGATCAGGATGAAGTATTTCGATACCATTCCAGTCGCCACAGCCATGTGTGTTTTGAAGACTGGCTTCTTGTTTGTTTCTTCAGAGTTTGGAAACCAGTAAGTATATCTTATATCTTGCACATTTTATCACTCACCTAACAATAACTTGGACTGCACGATTAAACAGTAAAAATCAAATCGAAATTGCTATTAAAAAATCACAAAGGCTGCAGTTTTTCATTTAATAAATGTATTCACAGTGTGATCAGTAAATGTTACTTCAACTTTGAAGGCACTTATGAGATTGAGTCGCTTTTATAGCATTTAAAAAAGCAACGTGTCAACAGCATGAGTAATTTCTCTCTCTCACTCACCCCCCATTCACACGTCTTAAGTCTTACCAAGTAAAAAGTTTTACCTTGCGCGCTCTCTGAGAGATGTTTTCTCTGCACACATGTAAAGCCGCATCACAAACAGCTTGAGTAAAATGTTATGTCTTAAACATAAGCAGTTGATGTGTAAAAAATATAATAGAACTGTGCTTTAGCTTATATAGTAACAGCAGTGTGTCATTAATGTTGATGATGGAATCAGGATTAAAAGCCCATGCATTTAATTTATATTAAACTAAAAACTGTTATTTTACATTTGAATACTAGTGTGTCCTTATTTCATTTCTTCTATTGTTTTTATTTGTGCTTTTATTTTTTATTTTATCTGTTTTCCTTGAGTTTTGTAAACTCTTGAGTAAAAACATACTCCATTGTTGAAACACAAATAGTACAATGAGTAAGCAAACATTTAGGTCAGATGAATGTGATTAAAACAAATATTATGGACCCCAAGCTTTAGATTAAAATAGTAATGTTCTTCAGTGTGTCAGAAATGATGATTATCTTCATGTCTCTTCTCTGACTGTTTGATGATGAGATTGTTTTGATATCTGATCTGTGCACTAGCTCTTATTATATTATGATTCCTTACATGCCTGAAAGGTTATATTTTTGCAATTTTTTGGAATGAAAGATCAAAAGGATAAGCAATGCAATTTTACTGCCATTTTTGATCATATTTATCAGGGGTGCCATTAATTGACCTCAGCTGTATATGTGTGTATATATTTCACATTTTAAATAGCACTTTTTACCAAAATAGATTAGATTTTTTTTCTTTCTCCACAAATCATGCAGCCCTATAACAACTGAATACTTCTGATTTGGTGGCATTTTCACCACGTTTCAGTGCAGTAACTAGCAGCTTATAGAAGCTGGTAACAAGAGGGTGGAATGTGTGGAAGCAGTATTTTTCAGTAACCTGAAACCTATGTAGTTTAAATGTAGTCATATTTCTCATTTTCTGTTTAACCTTAAACTTATCAGTAATCAGTACTGTTGGGACAGATTGTGTTCTTTGGAAGTCTGAATCTAAAACTTTTTGTTTGCTAGCTACCTGTATCAGATTGCCCACTTGGGAGATGATGACGAGGAACCTGAGTTTTCTTCTGCTATGCCTCTGGAGGAAGGAGACACCTTCTTCTTTCAACCACGTCCCCTTAAGAACCTTGTGCTAGTGGACGAGCAAGAAAATCTTTCCCCCATCATGTCCTGCCAGGTGTGTGAATGTGATGCATTTGAAATCTGATGTTCATACTCAAGCTGGGAAGTGGGATTTTAAGTTGGCATGAGAACAGATGTTTGGAAAGGAATGAGTTCTTTGACTATGCAGAATTGAAATGCTTATTTTCTCGTTTCCAAATTGCAAAGTGTTTAGTCAGACATCAGTATGGATAATTGCGCATGTGAATGCTTCTGACTCTTTCCCTGATCAGTTCTTGTGTTATGTAATGATGGTAACTGATTCCTCTGTAGGAAGTGTTGAACCCACAGACTGTATTTATTCAATCTTTTTATTAATGATTTTATTGTTCTGCAGATTGCTGATTTGGCTAATGAAGATACCCCACAGCTGTATGTGGCATGTGGCAGAGGTCCCCGATCTACACTGAGAGTTTTGAGACATGGACTAGAGGTGTGTCATAATGCTAGGTGTTATATTTCTGTGGCAATTCTCACAACATGGTTGCTAAATGGAAATTTGACACTTCCTGCATCAAATCAAACCTACGCAATTAATGTGGTTTTAACAGATTAGATTCTAGGTTTTTCCAAAGACTATTGGTGTTTCAATGTGTTAAAGTGCTTGTGGTTTTTTCTATTTTTTACTAGGTGTCAGAAATGGCAGTTTCTGAACTGCCTGGTAACCCTAACGCTGTGTGGACTGTCAGGAGACATGTAGAAGGTATAAGATCAACTCATATATGGTAGAGGTCGACCGATGGTGGATTTTTTCGATACCGATATTTAGGTTTGACTGTACGTGCCGATAAACGATTAATCAACCAATATTTTTGAAATGGATACTGGATATAAAAAAATGAACTGAACTTGAATGTGGTTTAATATTTTTGAGTCGGTTGATTTCACCTACCAATCTAATGAGAGGAGTGCAGCTCTAATATGTTACAAGCCTATCAGAAGCAGAGCAGGGCGGGTCCTGGCAACACGGTGTAAAAGAGATCCTTACGTCACGTTATCGTCTTCGGTGAAAGCATGGAGCGCAAGTTCATGAAGCATGGGATGATGTCCTACCTACGGCCGTAATTTCCTCTTCGGACATCCCCCCCCCCCCACTTTCAAATTAATTTATTAATTTTTAACCGCATGCTGTCATTGCCAAGGAGGTGCAGGACCATGTCTGTGTAAAATAACTCACTGATATTTCTAATGAGCAGGCATGGCAGTTGCGACCATAGACTGTAAAAAAGAAAAAAAAATACATTGCGACAGTCAGTGAAACTTCCTTTTTATAGAACCCAAAGGTTGGCAGGTCTGTTATTGTAAAGTGTTACCACTTCATATAAATCCAAAGAGTCTGTTATGCTTAAAGACGACCATCTTTAAGTATATGCAAAGGCCAGAGCATTAAAATTGCATAAATGTAGTTTACATGTATAGTCTCTCACTTATTTGCTTCTATATTAGAACACTTGATGATTATCTAATCAAAGTGACAATATGTTTTGCGTGATGAAGAATAGAATCAAATGAGTTTCTGATTTGTTTGTTTCTGTCGGCTGCATGAGCATATTAATGTTGAGAAAAGCAGTCACGTCACTAGCTTTAAATATGCACCTTTGTTGGCTAATGAATGCATAAAAGTGACCAGCTGAAGTCAAATTGATGGTAACAATTGTGACACTAAATATATGTGCATGTGTTTTTGTCACATTGTTTAAAACTGAGGTAGTCCTCACAGCCTCGACGACAAAGATCTGTTCTTTTTCTGCTAATGCAGCATCTAGTCAACAAAGTAATTAGTTAATAATGATATGGCAACATGGACTGTAGTATTCTGCATTCTAAGTGTTTTGCTGTCGTGTTTTAAGCGCATCTTAAGCGTAAGCACTGTCTGTGCAGCTTGTTATCTCCATGCTGCATGCAGCCTCACATGTTACAATAAACAACATGGGGTGCCAGTGATAGTTGGTTGTTTGTCCTCTAGACCTCCAGCAGTCCTTTCTCAGTGCTCTCGTTCTGTGTAATGACAGCGCACCATTCTCAGCCGCTCCAGCAACAGACGCAACCTATAAAAACAACCGGTATGGATTTTTGCTGATAACAATAGTTCCTCCAATCAACTATCAGTACCGATATATCAGCAAAACCAATGAATCGGTCGACCTCTAATGTAGAGTGTGTGCTTGCTCTTGAACTATGCAAACTTGTTTGAAATGATTTTCTGCAAATGTTTCTCTGAAAAAAAGGTGGTGATTTTAGACGCATTCCTCTTAAAGTCACTAAAGGAATGCATTTAAACCCTTTGCAGGTCCACTTAATGTTTTCTGGATGCTCAGTTCTTTTTGTAAGATTAAAGGGCTTACATGCATAGATGAGTACATTCTAGGTTCTCCTCTTGAAGCATAAAGTTCTTACAAGTCAGAGCATGCTGAAAAACTAAGCCGTATTCTACTGGATCAACACACAAGGACATTTGTTTGGCATGCACAGCGCAAGTTGGGCCTTCAGGAACTGCCACTTGTCGGCCAGATATTTCTCTGAAATCATGTGATTTGCTTTCTTAAGATATCTTTGGCTTGTGCATGCAGCCTGAGCTCTGCAAGGTTTATATTGTGGTCGGTGTGTTTGAGGGAATCAGTTTCATTTTGAATATGCAGCTATTTTCTTACCTCTCAAGACTTTTCATTCTCAATAGGGGCTTATTCACTACGTGTTGTTCATTTACCATTACAAAAAGAGATGGTTCAACTATAAATGAAAATTGCTCAATGACTGATGGGTTTGGAGTGACATGTTTTTTTGTCATGTTGTAGTATTGGTTTGCATTTATGGTTGCAAATTAGCCCATATGTGGCAGAGTTTCCAACCAAAGAATTGTTTCAACATTGTGGGTTTCCTGTTCACAGATGAGTTTGATGCCTACATCATTGTGTCTTTCGTTAATGCCACCTTGGTGCTTTCTATTGGAGAGACTGTGGAAGAAGTAACGGACTCTGGCTTCTTGGGCACAACACCTACCCTGTCCTGCTCGTTGCTTGGGGAAGATGCACTTGTGCAAGTGAGCGACATCTCCCTGACCTATATCCATGAACAATATATCACTGAACCTTTTCTCTTTGCTTGTTAAATTACACTGACCTCTGTTTTTGCCCAACAAGTAGATAAAACCATTATTCTTATAAAATATTACACTATTTTCTCATTTGATTGGTTTTTTTTTTTCATTTGCTGGGCAAAGGTCTATCCCGATGGGATCCGTCACATCCGTGCAGATAAGAGAGTGAATGAATGGAAGACTCCAGGGAAGAAGACAATCGTCCGATGTGCTGTCAATCAGAGGCAGGTGGTCATTGCTTTGACTGGAGGAGAATTGGTCTACTTTGAGATGGACCCGGTATGTCTGGTCATTTGTCTTACATAATCACCTGAATTTTCATCTTTTGTTTGATTGTCTTTCCATTATTGTTTCTCTCTTTACAGTCTGGGCAGCTAAATGAATACACCGAAAGGAAGGAGATGTCTGCAGATGTGGTGTGCATGAGTTTGGCAAATGTGCCACCTGGTGAACAGCGTTCTCGTTTCTTGGCCGTTGGATTGGTGGACAATACTGTTCGTATCATCTCCTTGGATCCATCTGTAAGTTACTATTTGCTCATCGATTGTCAGCTGATTTGGGCATCAAACAAGGATTCCAGTCACTGTGCCCACATGAGCATTGTCTATACAAATTCTGTGTGTGATGTTTGTAATCTTTGTTGCACAGGACTGTCTGCAGCCATTGAGTATGCAGGCTCTTCCCGCCCAGCCAGAGTCTCTTTGTATTGTGGAGATGGGTGGAGTTGAAAAACAAGATGAACTAGGAGAAAAAGGCACCATCGGCTTTCTATACCTCAACATTGGCCTGCAGGTAAGAAACTCTCTTGTTTGCTCTAACTGGGAATTGACCCAAAAACCTTTATATTACCAACCCAGTGGCTTCCCTATCTGTTTTTCTCAACAATAGACAAAATCCTCCTTATGATGCCATATATAGTATGCGGTGCATAAACACAGTATAGTGCAGTAAATGTACACATTAGACTGATATATATTTATAAACCTTTTTTTTGTTAGTCAAACGTTAAATCGCGTCATTTTACATTTTTGAATGTTACAGTAGAGATTGGTATTTCAAAAGAATGCAGCTAAAATATTTCTGAAAATATTTCAACTCCTGATTCTAAGAAATACTAAGTTTTCATTTCATACTCAATTTTTTCTTGTCTCTGGCAGCATTTGCAAAAGTTCTCAATCACTTAGTATGCTTAAAAATTGACTGCATGCTCTCATTCAGATCTGCTTGCATCCAATCAACAACTAATGGATAATGTAGCAGTACTATTTTTTCTATAGTCAGTCAGATGTGAATTGTAGTGTGAAAAAGATGTTTCCTCTGTGTCATCTTGACTTTAATGGAAGGCACACATGTGAGCACCCCTCGACAACCTAAAAATGCGAATGGGGCATTTTCTTTGCTCACCATAAACATCACAAGATCACTTAGAGTGTGCTATTTGGAAAAAAAGCCTGTGAAAGGAAGCCAAAAGAACTGCAATATGACTCCCTTTCCTGTTACTTGAAGACCTGAATTTCCGGGACCATCATCCTTCCTGCTATAATCACCTCTCTGTTTTAGAACGGAGTGTTACTGCGTACTGTTTTGGATCCAGTGACCGGAGACCTGTCTGATACTCGAACTCGGTATCTCGGCTCTCGTCCCGTCAAGCTTTTCAGAGTCCGGATGCAGGGCCAAGAAGCTGTGAGTCACATCTGCTATTTATGTGTGTTGCAGTGTTGCACAGCTTGCCAATTTACTGGTCATCATGTGATCTTTATCTGCGCAGGTTCTGGCCATGTCCAGTCGTTCCTGGCTGAGTTACTCATACCAGTCTCGTTTCCACCTGACCCCCCTGTCATATGAAACCTTAGAGTATGCATCAGGCTTCGCTTCTG
This sequence comes from Cyprinella venusta, assembly GCA_038021265.1. NCBI lineage: Eukaryota > Metazoa > Chordata > Actinopteri > Cypriniformes > Leuciscidae > Cyprinella > Cyprinella venusta. Next base: position 7,934,677 of record CM075871.1, read on the forward strand.
AACAGTGTCCTGAGGGTATTGTCGCCATTTCCACCAACACACTGAGGTAAACGTGTACTCCTACTATGTATAAAGTCCATTATCTGAACTTTTTAAAATTTCACAAATTTGTGAGGGCATTAATGTCAAGCATATTGTGGTTGTTTTCATAGATAATTATAATTTACCAATTAATCTGATACTCGGATATAGCTTTTAAAGTAAATGTTGTTTACTTAAATGTGTGGAAATTAAGCAAATGCTGGTTCTAAACTTTCTGTGAAATCAGTGATAGTCAGTAAAACATTTCCTGTTTGTATAAGAGATCTGTACCAGTTGCCCATGTTTTTTTTTTTTTTTTTTCTAGAGACCACTTTACATGGTTTGAATTAGGAAATAGGTTTTGGCTTCCTGAATTTAATCTTTAACTGATGTCTAAATGTGTTTTTTTAACTCTTAAAAATTGATTGCATTGTGGGTTTACCTTCTCATTCATCCATGCCTCCCTCAGAATTTTAGCTCTTGAGAAACTGGGTGCCGTCTTCAACCAGGTGGCATTCCCACTGCAGTATACACCTCGCAAGTTTGTCATCCACCCAGAAACGAACAACCTGATCCTGATTGAGACGGACCACAATGCCTACACTGAAGCCACCAAAGCCCAGCGCAAGCAGCAGATGGCTGAGGTCAGTGAACCTGGCCTTCACTTGGCAACATTTAAGGGATCGTTCACCCAAAAATCACAATTATAATTTACTTGCCCTCAAGTTGTTTCAAACCTTTAATGAATTTATTTCTTTGGCTGAAAACGAAAATATGCATTTTAAGAATATGGGTAATCAAACTTTTGGGGGTTATCAGTGAATGGGGCCACATTCACTTCTATGGTATTGGAAAAATACCATTCAGGGATCAGATTTTTTCATAGAATTTCCACCCTGAATAGTATGACCCATATGAATTGCATAAATGTGAGAAATGGTTTTGGGAAGTTGTGGTTACTGCATGATGATTAAAATCGTGAAATGGCCTTAAACAATTACTAAATACACTGCAAAATGTTAAGTTTCTAATACATTTATTTCATGCATTTAATGCTTCTGATGGTGCCGCACAAGCTCACAGCGCCATCTGTGGACACTTAGCATAGTTAGGGTTCAAAGCTCCAAGTGGGAGTAAAATCAGCATTGAAATTACTTTTTAACTACTGAAACTACTCTGCATGGTGGTGAGAATGTGAGATGGCTTAGTACAATCATCAAATCGCAACTGTTGATATTTATTTATTTATTTATTTTCCCTCAAACCAGTTCAGCGGAAATCCCGCCTTTTGCTGAACTGGTTTAGGGGGGAAAATCACGCAACGGTTTAAATGTAAAATTATACAAGAATATAAATAATCTTTGTTCTGCATGTTTCAGAGTACCGTTGCAGCACTGTGTTTTCAATTTTAATTCACAGTAACGGTACTGCTACAGTGCTGTGTTTGAGTCGCTTATAATTTGCTTTTGGGAATACAATATTTGTCATGAAGATCGTTTAGAAATCTGTTAACCATAAAGGGCACAGATAAGGTCTCGTTGCTGTTTTCCCGCCAAAATTTTTGAAAACAAAGAAATGATCTTAAATTTTTTTTATTGTTCTGAAACATAAAATAAAAATAACTTATGATCATTAAAATTATTAATGATGATTCTATTAATACTTTATTATAACATGTAAAATAAATCTAATAAATAATCATGATACATTAAAAAAGAATGTATTGCATCAAATCTTATATATTTTTTTAATTTTATAATAAACAATATTTTTATAAAGACAAAAATGGAGGACAACCTGACCACGCCCCCAACAATTAGCGTGTTCAGGTTTTCCTCTTTTGTCTTTAGCTGATCACATGGCTGTGTACAGCAGAAGAAAGAAATTCACACAGGTTTGGAATAACATGAGAGTGAGTAAATTAATGAATTTTCAATGCTTTTTGTCTTCATCTCCTCTAAAATGTTTTCCTTATCTCCATCTATTGTTCCTTTATCTTCTTGTCTGACTCATACACTCATTTCCCAGTCTAATCATTGTCTGAGACAAAATTTCAGTTGTCAGTCATGTCCATTTTGCGGCCACCTCATCATGGCGTATGTTTGCAGGGGTAATTCCACGTTGACGAACCGTAAAAGTGACAAATGCTGTAAAATGTGCAAGCCGTGGTTACTGTGGTGGTCCCTCAAAGTTAAATCATACTGATGCAGTCCTGCCGATGTTTAAGTCTATCTTGTAAGAATAAACAGTCCACAACTGTGGTCTAAAATGACTGCTTCTGAATGTATTTCTTAACATGAAGTAAATTAAGGGGTTTGGTTTGGCCCTTTATTTCCAGTGAATATGAATCTTAATGCTACTACATAGAGTGAAAATATTCTAGAAAATGTTGTGCTTCCAACTTTGTGGCAACAGTTCATGGAGGGCACTAGTCTATTTCTGCATGACAATGGCCTTGTATACAAAATGATTTAGTGGTTCTAGTGTGGTGGAACTTAACTGGCCTTCACAAGCTCAGACCTGAACCCCACATAACTCCTTTGGGATGAATTCAAACTTGGTGACCTACACCAAAGCCTGAGCTCACTGATGTTCATGTCTGAATGGTAGCAAATGCCCACAGCCATTTTCAAACACAGTGATACTCCTGTTAGCAGCTAATTAATTAAAGTTAATTGTTTGAAAATTTGGATGCTAAACAAGCACTTAATGGTTTACACTTATTTTTAGCCATATTGCATCATATAAATATTTTTATTTCTGCTCTACAGGAAATGGTGGAGGCAGCGGGGGAAGATGAGAGAGAGCTGGCTGCAGAAATGGCAGCAGCTTTCTTGAATGAGAACCTGCCAGAAGCCATCTTTGGGGCACCTAAAGCAGGTTCTGGGCAGTGGGCTTCTCTAGTACGCATGATCAACCCCATCCAGGGCAATACACTGGATCTGGTGCAGCTGGAGCAGAACGAGGCAGCTTTCAGGTGAGGAAGCTGAATTATGGATTAAAGGGGAAGTATCGGACAGACAGTAAGTTAGTCTCTTCCATGTCCCACCTATTTCTCTGATCTTAGTTCCTCTTCACATGTGTCTTTTTGCAGTGTGGCCATATGTCGCTTTTCCGGTGGAGGCGATGATTGGTATGTGTTAGTGGGCGTTGCCAGAGATATGATACTAAATCCACGCTCCGTTGGTGGAGGATATATTTATACTTATCGGCTAACTGGAGGTGGGGACAAGCTGGAGTTTTTGCACAAGGTGAGTGAAGCAGGACTTGGAATGAAACTACTGATTGGTCTCATGTGTTAGCTAGGGGCTCAGGAATGTGGAATTCCCCGCAAATCATTAAATGTGCCCATGAAATCCATTTAAGCTTAGCAAATCACAAAATTTGACTTTATGGTGTAGGTGTTTAGTCCACGACCCAAAAATGCAGTGTTTTGAATGTTTATGGTCCAGTTAAATCTTTAATGATGCTTTGATCAAGCTGCATATCAAAACCATATGTTAAAAGGTACATTTCTGATCAACTTCCTCTTAAACAAGATTTGAACTAAGACATGGGTTCTGATTGACAGACACCTGTGGAGGACGTACCCCTGGCTATCGCTCCCTTTCAGGGACGAGTGTTGATTGGAGTAGGCAAACTCTTGCGCATCTATGACTTGGGAAAGAAGAAACTTCTCCGCAAGTGTGAAAACAAGGTGAGGAGTCACAGAAATCACTTTTGTTTTCTGAGGAAATGATTTAAAGCATTGAATAATATGAAAGTCATGTAAGTGACAAAACTCTTGTACTTGCTGTTGATGCATGACTACATGAAAAACATTGAAACAGAAGTTTAGACCACAAAGTTTGACAGTTGCTATAGGGTAGAGTACTTCACTGCAATGTTCAAGTTAAAGGAACAATGTGTAGGAGAGGTGAAATTGTATTTTGCATTTAAACTAATTGTGCTCTCCAGCGCCTTGCTTTTTCAAATGTGTGTTGTATCTACGGTAACTGTTATGTACCAAAAAGCAATGACAGGATGTCTTCTAATAGCACTTCATGGAGTGTTCCCTCGGGTGAACAGGTTTGTTATTTCAAACAAACTACAACTTGACACATCAAACAAATGAATGTTACAGTATGAATTACTGACTGTGAACCTTGCCAGGGCGTTGAAAAGTGCCTCTCACTGCTGCTCCTTCAGTTTTCTGCTGGTTCCGAATGAAAACACATTGTGGAAACGCGTTGGACTAGTACTTTTTGTCCCTCTCTGCTATTATAGTTTTTCAAGATGACGGAACTACATGGAAGCCTCTGTGGACCTACCCGTCCCATGTATATAAAGATTATAAATTCTTCGTTTACAAGGATAAGTCGGATAATTGGCTGAGGTATTTGTACATGATTGAGGACATATTTATGGATAAAAATATTGATTTTACATAATAAAATACCTCAAAAAGAGGGCTCCAGACTAACTCTTTTCACTGGGAGCACAGTGGCCCCCAACTGAAAATTTTAGGGGCACAACCAGAAAATTTAGGAGCACACACCGTAAATCGATATACTAACCAAATATTCACATTTCTACTAATTAAATTTCCAATGTATTACTAAAAAATATTTTGATAATAGATTGCATTGATAATAGCAGAAATTACAATGCCTTTGCCCTCTCATTTAATGTTACAACCTCTTGTCTTCTAAAAGCAACCAGCAGTGGCATGTAAATCAAAAAGCAACGTGTTTGAGATTAATATTGTCATCTTTAATTTGAATTTAATTTTACTATAGCCTATATGCCTATAGGAGTGGGCCATGGATGGCAGGGGTTGGTGGCAATGTAAATATCTGGATATTTGCCGCGGGGCGAGGGCTTTGATTACCTCTGTCTTTTTTGACCATACATGTGTTTACATCCCTGGTTATATTTGTGTTTTTTACTTTTTTTTTTTTTAAGTGTTTCAACTTAACTCCTTTTCTTATTCTTGCAGCATGTTCCTAACTTGGTGACGGGCATCCACACTATTGGGCAGCGTGTGATTGTATCTGATGTTCAGGAGAGTCTATTCTGGGTGCGCTACAGACGCAACGAGAACCAGCTCATCATCTTTGCTGACGATACATATCCTCGCTGGGTCACAACCGCCTGCCTGCTCGATTATGACACCATGGCTGCTGCGGATAAGTTTGGAAATATTTGTGTTGTGAGTATTGTCACCTGTTTGCTTTTGAGAACTTTGAGATCAGTATCACAGATTTACCCGATACTGTTTGCCAAGTCGATTTAAATAAACTTTAATTTCAGGCAATATTTTAGTATTGATGAGCTTTTTAACATCTTATATTTTGGCGTGTTGTGCTTTTTCTCCCACCATTGCAACTGCTAATAAAATTGCATGCAAATTCAGGAAAAAAGATTAATTGAAATGTCATCTGTATATATTTGCAACAGAAGTAAACTGCATACTAATTTCATTCAAAAAAAAAAATTCAGGTTCGCCTGCCCCCCAATACCAGCGATGATGTTGATGAGGACCCCACAGGGAACAAGGCATTATGGGACAGAGGCTTGCTCAATGGAGCATCACAAAAGGTAGAATTTTCTGCTACCCTCGTTACTCAATACCCCATGTCCCACTGGTCCCGGAAATTGCTCGCAAGACCTTTGGCACTGAGCTGTCCTAACCACTTGTTTCTCATTGTTTTTGTCTGTCTGGTTGGTTTTGCGGTTGCGGTTCTCCTTCTGCACGCACACACACACAGACCTGCACCCCAAAACATTTGGCTGGAGTCCATGCCCTGCTCTTGTTCTGAAACCTCAGCAGCAAATTTTGTCCTCTCGCCAGAGATCATTATGTGCAGATTAGTAGCATGGAAATGTTTAGTTGGACACAAGGGAAAGTCCCTATTTGCACACCAATGACTTGCGTCTAGCTTTGACGGACATACCTAAAGCATGTGTAATTAGGACTGGGTGGGTTGGGGTAAACATTATTGTGGAATTTGACTAGGGATGCACAATATATCATGACCATATCAGTTATCAGCTGATAGTAGTATTTTTATTTTTTTTATGTGATTTTTTTTAATTGTAATTTGCTGAATCTGTTTATCTAATTCTGTTTCAGACCACACACAGTTTCTCGTCTAATATTCCAACATCTTTGTCATAGATTTCTTGTTTTTTATCTATCTATCTATCTATCTATCTATCTATCTATCTATCTATCTATCTATCTATCTATCTATCTATCTATCTATCTATCTATCTATCTATCTATCTATCTATTTATCTATCTATCTCTAATTCTCTCTCTCTCTCTCTCTCTCTATATATATATACATATATTATCTCTCTCTCTATATATATCTCTATATATCTGGTGTGTAACATTATATAAGGTCTTAATATAATAAACCTGCTGTAATTAATGTTAATTAAACAAAAGATAAGAGGGAATCACCCACTGCTCTTGACTGAATAACGTGTAGCTTTAATAATCAATTTATTTTGAATTATGTGCCAAAATCCATTATCACTTAAGCATATTTTGATGGACTGTGATGGATTTAACTCTTTTTAACTCTTTTCGAAGATCCACACCTCTAATATATTATATAGAAGTTAATTGCTTGCCTGTGACGCCAAACATGCTTCTGAAGATCCAATTTAATCCATATCGGTCATTTTTCTTCCCTGTTGATCACAGGCTGAGGTGATTATCAACTATCACATAGGAGAGACTTTGCTGTCCCTCCAGAAAACCACGCTCATCCCTGGAGGATCAGAGTCCCTGGTGTACACCACGCTATCGGGAGGCATTGGCATCCTGGTGCCTTTCACCTCTCACGAGGTACAGTTCCTTAAAGTGTTAACTAGTGGTGCAGGTTTTTTTGAAGTTTTTTTTTTTTTTTTCCTGAACTACCACTGGTTGTGATTTGTGCTAAAATAATGTTGCCTTATCTTCTCTGAAAAGCTTTCCACACATTCAGATGACAAACCACACTTTCAACAACCAAAAAATTAAATCTAGTGATGAAATGGTTTCTGTGTTGAGACAAACCTTGTGCGATGTCCTAAAATGTCTGGATAATTACACAACGTGTGCCGTGGTCCACACGTCTGATTTGCGAACTAATGACTCCTTTGAACCGATTCACTTTAATGAATGGTTAAAACAACTGATCTGACCAACACTGAACTCAAGAGACATAAATTGGAAACACTTTACAATAAGGTTCCATTTATTAAAGTCTAACATTAGTTAATGTTCTTTTAATGTTAGTTTCTATGTGGATTTACTGACACCATGACAAAACCACCCCAGTCATTCTAGAAGGATTTATTCTTTCCGAATAGAGCAATTCAAGTCATCTGGTGAAATGCTTTTTTATATAGCAGAAAAATTAAATATCGCAATGTCATTTCTTTTACCAATATCGTTCAGCCATAATCCTTGCAATGTGTTTTCTGTACCGAGATAACGACATCGGCAAATATCGGTATCGGCCATAACAGCACTATCGGTTATCACTAACCGATAGCATCGGCGAATCACTAGTGTTAACTAGTTCTTGCATGAGGAGTGCTTATGTGCAATGATATTTCATAAGTGCATGAGGAGTGCTAATGTGCAATGGTCTTTCATAAGTGTAAAACCACTGAAACAGAAGAGGTGAAGGCTTCTGATCAGGGCACTTACATTCAGCCCATCAAAGTAGAGACTTTGACTTGTATAGTGCAACTTTAGGTATCAAACTCATTAAATAAATTGAATAAAGTCTGGCCATATTATAATTTTAAAATTGAATAAGGTTAAATTGTAGGCTATGTCTCATCTGTCTTTAGGATCATGATTTCTTCCAGCACTTGGAGATGCACATGCGCTCTGAGTTTCCCCCTTTGTGTGGTCGTGATCATCTCAGCTTCCGCTCATATTATTTCCCAGTGAAGGTAAGCACCAGCACACAGTTAATACATTGCACAGCTTCAGTATTAACCAGGGATGGCTCGATACCCCTTTTTATATCTGATACCGATAATGCGACTGAGTTTTCTTCCGGGAACTTGCACTTCACAATATTCACCATTTCGATAAATCCTGCTCAAGGCCACACGCAAAAAAGTGGGCAAGGCCTGGTTGAGTGTTAGTGTATTTACACTTGTGGTTATGTTAAGGGGCGTAACATTTCGGAAATGCACTGGTAGGGGAAACTTCATAGTGCTACTTAGAGAACTAAACGGTGTTAAAGACAGACTGGAAAATAGAGGTGCTGCAACAGTTGTAAAGGTGTTTTTTGAACATTTCAAGCATGGAAAACTTCTAGTACACCCAAAATAAAGACTTTAAAAAAGGGCATAAGTGACCTTTAAGGTTGCAGTATACCAATGAAAATCTCTCTCTCTCTCTCTCTCTCTCTCTCTCTCTCTCTCTCTCTCTCTCTCTCTCTCTCTCTCTCTCTCTCTCTCATATTCAAATTAGCTTTATTGGCATGACTTATACAGGATTGCCAAAACATTCGCCATTACATAGTCAATGAACAAGTAATCAATAAATTAATCAGTAAACAAATGCATGAAAACATTTATATATCAAAATAAACACAAAAATAAAAGCAGTTTTGAACCAACATTCTGACTTTAGTTTTGTCCACTGGCTGACTTTCTCTCTCTCTCTTAAAAGAGATAACCAATAAACCATTATTTTGCAAAGAGTCAGACTATTTAAGTCCCTTATTGGTCATTTTCCTCGTTGACTTTGCTTGTATGCTTCTAGAATGTGATCGATGGAGACCTGTGTGAGCAGTTTAACTCCATGGACCCCCATAAGCAGAAGAGTGTCTCTGAGGAGTTGGACCGCACCCCTCCGGAGGTGTCGAAGAAACTGGAAGACATCAGAACACGCTATGCCTTCTAGTGTCTTTTACATCTGGCAGGAGCAACATGAGAAAATCAATTGTTTTTCTGGGCTTCCCATGGCTGTGGTCTCAACTTTCCAACCACAAGTACAGTAACGTTTTGGTGACAGCGGAAGGAAGTTCCCCCTTTAACTGGAGCCAGCTGGAAGCCGTCACAGTCCCAGTGGTCAATGACCTTCTCCATGCATGAAATGACTGTTGGTTCTGTGTTCAGGACAAAGCATCTCAGTTTTTAGATCTTACTTGAGTGGCTGCATTGAAAAATATTTTTGGGGGAATGTTTTCATGCATAAGACTTCATCAATGTGGCTTTTATATGTACAGACTTTAATGTCTATTACAATTTTGAAGCTACCTTTTGTAGCTAAATCCACGTTTAATTGTATGAACCAGTCTGCATAAAACATTCCATCATTCACATCTTGAGTATTTAAATTTTGTGTCTTTCGAAGGTTAAAAATCTGGTCCTACTCTTGTAAAAACAGTGAGATTGTAAAATAGCTTTAGTTTTTGTCTCTGTGGAAGCAGCGTATTTGTTGTGGCTTTTAACTTCTTTTTTTTTTGAAGAGTCATAATCATCCAAACCTACAAGAAATAGTGCTTTGTCATGATGTGTAAAAGAATTTGTAAATAAACTTTTTTTACTTTCTCACGTGTTTCCGTGTTTGTCACAAGACTTGTCGTTAACTGAGCCCACAAGCAAAGCAGGTTTTCACTGTTTTCCTTTTTTTTCTTTTTTCCTCTCGTTCACTAAAGCTTATACATCTCATGACAGTGAGTCATTTTGTGTTTGCCTTGAAATTATTATCCAGTCTTAGTCACTTAGTGGGTCAGGCTTCATCTCACCAAATTCACCAAATATTAAGTAATTTAATTCTTTTATATACACTTTTGACCTGACACCATACTTAAATGTGTTGATTTGAAAAAATGTTTTGTCATATTAAGAGACTGACCAACACCGGCAGTGTGCAAGGTACGTCACCATTCTCTTGAGAACATTTTAGTTGGCTACTGCTATAAATGAAAGTTAAGGTAATTTTACCTGTAACCAGATATGTTGATTGTTTTTTTTAAAGTCCAAAATGATGAAGTCTTTACTGTCAGCGCTATATTTGGAGTGGACGTTCACTATTTTTGGCAACAGGTTTTCCATTCCATGAATCAATCTTGCGTAATTTTCTTATTTTAATTGCTTTGGTCAGTAGAGCCTGACAAAAGTGAGGACAGAGTGTGATGTATATTAGTATCAGAGTGAGTCACATCCTGATCACACTAAAGCCCACAATATTAAAGTTGTACCACTCTCCATCCACAATCCAGTTACCCCTTAAATTCCCCCCTTAATCAAGAAGAATTCATAGTTTGTTTGTTTTTCTTAATGTACAAAAATGCAAAGTCATGCTGTGGAATGAAGGTACAGAATTGAGCAATATGAGGAAAGCCACAATGTTTTCAAGTTTATCTAACACTTGAGTTTTAAACTGTGAGGTTCTAGTCAAGTGTGCAAAGTCGATTTTTTTTAATCGTCTCTAAGTTTAAACATTTAAAATTGCGGTAACCTCAAATAGCTTCTGTCTGGGCCATCAGATGGCTCTGATTGCTGTTACCATGATTATTGTGATTTATAATATAAACCCTGGTTCCTGTAAGTCAACAAATTCAGGCTGTATGTTGGAGTATTGTGAATGCACCCCAAGATTGTGGAGGACTAGGAATATTCTCTTGGGGTCTGTAATGATGGGGCCCACACATAAAAACAGTCCCGGGCTCAGAGGCCGCACTGCTAAGGAATAAAATAAAGAATAATAAAAGTAGGTTGAGATATTTTGGGGGGGTGTTTATAACCTGGTGAAGTTTTATTTCACTAATCTTCCTTTGGGGGATTTCCATATTGATATGATGTAATCTGTGTTGACAGATGGTGTTTTGACTACTTTCTTTTTAAGGTTTGGATGGGGGACTCGGAATGTCCCTCTCGTTGGGTCTTGAGTGGATTTGGCCTTTGTTAGGACAGCAAAGATGGCTCTATCGACAAGAGATCGTGCCCCTAAAGAACGATTGTAGGTACTGCAAAACAAGGGGGCCATTGTGGCAAATGACAAAGCCATCATACGACAAAGCAAGTGTGTAGTGTGCCGTTGGTTGCCCATTGTCCATTGTCTTGCGAGATGAGGAGCTTCAGAGTCCGAAAAAGATATGTTGTCATGAAATTCCTAAAAGTGTAAAACTGTGCCAAGCCCGCCAGCACAGAACCACAGTAAATGTAGGGAATAAATTAGTAATGTGCGTGGGTGAATGCGATTCACAGGGAGATTGGGCTACGAAGACACTCTTGTACTGATGCTTGATTACTTGTTTCTTTTCTCATAAAGGTTTTATTGTTGGCTGATGTGTTTTGTAATATTCGTAGACCAATTTCTAGCTGGTGTCAATTTTATGGCCATTTTTACTCTTTTATATTTAATAAAACTGCAGAGGTTGAGTGCAGTATGCACTTTCAGGTGGGTCAACTTTAAGCTTTTGTTGTTATTGCCAGTACATTTTTGAGCACAGTGAGTGTTGTCTTATCCAGTTAAAATTAACAATATTATTATTATTTTTTTTGTAAACAAAATAAGATAAGATCCCATTTTGTTATGTTTAAAGATATAATAATTTGATAAATAATGACAGTTGCTTCTATGGTTGCCTCCTCGGGACGTTATCTGTTCGCGTCGCGAGCGTACAAATTTAGCGTTAATTTGTAAACGTTTGTGGTTACTTAGCCTACTCAAATGAGAGGGAAAATACTTCCAAGAACCCAAAATTTTACACTTTAATTAGGGGGGGTCATACTTACCCATAGTTCGGACTATGGCTGAATGTTCGAACAAAGGCAGCAGTAAAGGTCTCCAATTTTTAGTTTTGCTCATGAAGGTGAAACATTTTGCTCACATCCAGTCACTGATGAGTTAATAGTTTATGGAGACCCAAAAGTGAAAGTAACAGTCTCATCGACTGTCTCTCTTTACTCAGCGTGTTCCTCTCGTGCTTCTTTCGCGCGGAGAAGTCTGTAGGCGGGTGTACATAGCGACTTAACATAAAGACGTAACATAAAGAAAAGGGAGTTTCCGAGATATTTGGGTGGACGTTGCATTGAAAAGGGGCGAATTTACTACTTCGTCCAGTATTTTGCAGGTCTGGAAGTGTCAGCGGTCATATCTAGAGGGTTAAAGCAAACAATTGCTGTTTATTGAAAGTAGCCTACACTTCAGATGTCTTCCTTGTGAGACCGCATATCATCGAATCGAAAGGTCTGTGGCTTATTTGTATTCCTTGTGCTGTTGAATTGTGTTGCGTGTTGATGCGTTTTATATGGGAATGAAGCGCAACAAGGCGTTAAGGCTAATCCAACGCGGTCTACTGACAGATCGCTTCTGATTTAGATTAGTTTACAGGTGAATTTACAAGATGCTCTGACAACAACATTCGGTCGATAAATCAACTATTTAATGATGTTAAGTTTTGTGTGAATGCATAAAACATAATTTATGCTTGTTATGCCAGTATCTACATTTGAATAGGGCAGTGAATGTATTAATGGGGATTTTGAGTCACACAGTTCAGAATTATATTAGAACTAAACATTCATTTATTTCAGTGCATGTCCAAACTAAGGTAATCCTTGGTGATATTAGGCACAAGAAAACGTTATACTGCACGAAAAAGAAAAGAAAACAGCATGACCCACATCAAAATGTGAAATGAGTAAAAAAAAATGTAGCCTATTAAATAAAAAAAAATTGCAAGTTTTCCATAAGTTTATTCTAAAGGCATAATCAGAAAATTGACCCTATTTGGCAAATGATATGTACAAATTCCAAAAACAGAAATATCAGTATACTGATCTATCAGTTTTGATCTACTATCAGTATCAGTTTCTACAATGACTTTAAAAAAAGGTTTAGTTAAAATCTACTTTAGAATTGGAGAATCAAATAGAAATAGCAATTAAAATATGTCAGATAAAATATGTTGGATATTATCTGTTCTGGCTTGTTTCTGCTTTACAGATCCGTATTTATGCATTTATAAAATGTAACTTATTTTAATAATATAAGTTTATAAATATTATTTATAAACTTAAACTTACAAGTATTATGAATTTTGATATTATTATACAATATTTCTGATAAAGCTACAAAAAAATGTTGATTAAAAAACCAACATTTTGCTCCACATGTTCATCACGTGGATATTAGTCAGAAACTTGCTTGTCATGTCATGATGTTGTTAAATTCCCAATAGGACTAAAAGGAATTTTAATTTTTCCTTTCGAAAAAAGCAAGAAGAGACAACATCTGGATTTGTTTTACACAGCTGCACAGGCTGTGTAGGAGAAAAACAGGCGAACATTGTGATAGCATCAACCCTTCAGATGAGCAGTGAACCCCTTTCCTGCTTCACTTTGATTTTTTTACTACTTTTTTGGCCATTAAAATCAAATATGCCAAATCAGTATTTTTCGATATTTAAGTATTTTATCATCCAGAAGGAGACTAAATGAATTCAGATGTGTGTCCAATAAAAAGTCAGAAAAAAACTCCCATTCTATCTAGTTTGATATTGTTCTGACTGTATTCTGTCTTTCTTTTTTTAATAGGCCAAGCGTGCATAAGAATTTTCTGGAATCCAGACTCATACTACAGTGCAAGCAGAGCTTAAGCAGAACCATGATCCAGTTTGAATCCCGGCTCCTCAGGGGCCTGCTGGGTAAGTAAAGTCCACTATGTGATTTAATTTGCATAATGCTAGCTATTGTGCCAATATGACCTTTGACGATCTTCATATGTGTGGGAAATTTGGAATTGACAGTACTAGACCTAAATATTTCACAACTGGAACTGCAAAAAGAGTTTAAAGTGATTGATTACTTCCTCCGCTAAATGGAGAGAGACTCTTGTGCGTTTACGCAAAAAGGACAAACACCACTGTCGTGTCCAAATGAGAAGAATTTCTCCGGCTGATTACGTGAGCAACAGTATGCTGTGTGGTTTCTACATCTGCGTGTATTGTCACTCGTTTCTTCTGAAATGAGTGTCAAGCTAAACACATGAGACGAGTGCTGCCACTGAAGGACTAAGACATGACTGTTAATTTCACCACATCCTGTGTTCAGGACAGAAAAGAGAGAGAGATCGGATAGACAGATAGACAGATGCATAAGGTAAAAGAGAGGGCAATGAGGGGGATACCAGGCCAAAAAAGCCAGAATAACTTTGATGGTAGGTGGGGTTTGAGTGGTCGGACACCAGTAAATAGCCCAGGTTCTGCGGCATAACAAATTCCTCTGGCCCTCGGAAGTCTGTTTCATGGCTCGGAGACTTTGCTGACTGTCAGTCTCTGGGTAACTGCCCTATAGTGCAGCTCAACCACAGAGGCCAGCCGCACTGTGATCCGCAGCGAAGTGACAGATGAAGGCCGGTGCCCTGTCTTTCTGCCCAGGGCTAGCCAGTCACAATCACTTATCTTTAACAATAAAAGCTCCAAAATAGATCCTGGAACAGCCTCACAGTTCATCTCCTTGATAAAGCTCCCCTCATCTCATGCATATTATGCTTTTGTGGAATGCAACATCTCTTCTGTTGTGGCATTATGGCTAATGCTTTTTTTTTTGCAGCACCTTTTTCTCTGTAAGTCGGGTTGTGGTTTGAGGTTTGTGACTTGTCACAGAACCAACCTTTGACAAATTATTTATGCAACTTTGTGCGTCATTGCTAAGAGACATCACAACAAAAGTCAGCAAAACAAAGTAAAAAGTGATGTAGTTAATAGTCATGATCAATAAATTGAAATTTATACTAAAATGTTCTGAATAAATGTATCATGAAGATTTGTATTGATACTAGACATAAAGGTACAGGCCTTTTAATTACAGATAAACTCATATGACTGTTTGTTCTAAATGAAGCTGGATGTGTTTTATAGCCAAAATGTGTTTTGTTTTGTAAAAAACAGCCATAATTTCATGATGTTTTCATGATAGGCAATGGCATTATTTTAAAGCTACACTATGTAACTCTTTTAGTTTATTCTTAGCTAAAAACACTTAGTTCTTTCAAAAATATATGTGCTCATTAATGTATATTTACTTCGTTCCAGTATTTTCGTGAGTGTATAATATGCCATTGAAAATACATACGGGTAAGAGGTTCTAATGTCGGTCGCCATGTTGCCCCTCCATCTTGAAAGTACATTAGCCAAAGAGGGACATACCCGTTAATTCAAGCTTCGCCTTTCGCGTTTACGTTTGAGTTAACACTCATGGACGAGGTCGAACTGGAAGCCATATTAATCTTGGCCTACATTGGCCACCGTAGGAGTTAAAACGAAATCGGAATTGAGAGCAACAGAAACTAATATTCACTGGATGGTCAAATACCTTTTAACCGTTAGATGGGAGTAAAAATCACACAGTGTAGCTTTAAAAGCCATTCTTTTTCTGCTTCTCTCCCTCTAGGTTTTATTTGTCTATTACCAATGTGCACGAGTGCAGAACCAAATATCTGCGATCCTCTGAGAACAGTACGGGACAGCCTAAACTCAACCCTGCGGAGACGATATATGGTAAATAGATGCCATTGGCCCAGTTTCACAGACACGGCATAGATTAAGCCAGGGTTAGGCCTTAGTTTAATTAGGGGATTTAGGTAGCTTTTATAAACGTGCCTATGATAAACTCATTGCTGGTGTGACATATTAGAGATATATATAGATTTATATATATATATATATATATATCAGTGCAAGTTGCTTTCAGTTAAAACAGCTCAAACATGCATTTTAGTCTGGGACTAGGCTTAAGCCTTGTCTGTGAACCCAGGGGTAGTGTTATATTCTGAACAATTATGGAAAGATATTGATATTGAGAACAGAAATATAAAAAAGAAGAAAGTATGGTTGGATAAATGTGCAGCATGAGGCAGGATGCTAGGTTTTACATTAATTTTTTATTTTTACAGAAAACAAACTTTCCTATTAACTATACTATTCAAGTGCATTATGAGGAGGTGTTCAGACTACGCAACATCAGCAGACTGGTAAGTCTTTATCCCACTGACACTGTCCCCAACTAAACCTCTGACTCACTTTCCATCATGGCTTAAAGCCACACTCTCCACAACTTCCCACACTAATTAGCTCATTTTTCCTGTTTGCCGGCTTTCACCCGAGATTTGAACACTCGTGAGTCGTGACTTACAAAAAGAGTCAGATTGGAGTCACAGTTTTAGGGTTTCTCAGGGCTTTGAAGGCCTATGACTCACCAAAACAATTCTAATTACAATTCATAACATGTCAATTATTGTATTATAGCATTATATAAAATGTATTTTTTTTACTATAACATTTTTTTAAACACATGCACAAACACAAGGCTGTGCGTAAATATACTACAGCATACAAATATATATACAAACATACGTATACTACCACTATGCATAAATATATTACAACATAAATAAGATTAACATTACAATAATGAAAATTGAATATTCAATTTGACTGAATTAACAATGAAACCCTTATTTCAAAATTTAATTTAAAATAGCATTAAATTAATAAAGATTATAGAAAATGATTAAAATCTGAGCCACCTATGGTTGAAGAATAGATATATATATATAGGATATTTATATCTTTTATTTGAGTGAATGCACTGAATATATTAAACCTAAACACTCAGACTTTTATTAAATGTTAAACGGTCTGCAAGGTATTTTTCTTAAGAATTATAAGTTATTGTAAGTTATATTGTAATATTCTATATAGTTTCTGTTATAAAAAGGGGGAAATAAAAAAAATTCCAGAACTGATAGCTATATAATAATCATTCTTGATCTATATTAATAATAATGTTCCTGTTTTATTGTAGAAATAACCTTTGTAATTGTGTTTTATTTCTTGTATAAATAGAAAAAAATACATCAGAACACAAAATAGTTAAATTTTGAAAATTATTTATAAATTGTAAATTTGCTGTGTGAATACATGTCTATAAATCACAACCATTCTAATATAACTGAACATTTCCCTCATTATAGTTCTTCTTCTCCTCCTCTCTTCCTCTCTCACTCTCTCTGTTATCTAGAATGCGAGTAATGAAGATGAACCAGTGCAGAGGAGAGATCTACAGGATTTGTGGCTTTTGATTAGTCAGCAGGGTATAAAGAGGGTTTTAAGGGTGCTGCCAGAGAGACATCCTACACGGCGTAAATACCTCTTCAATCTGGAGAACCTCTTCAGAGATTTTCAGGCAAAATTTCACGATTCGAATCCTGTAGATCCAGAGGTTAGAAAAATGAGGTCATTTCTACTTTCTCAACAGCATTACGTTATAAATCATCTGCTCACAGTAACCCAAAGCTAACTTCTTTTCTGCTTTATGAATACAGTTTTAATGGAAAATAACCCCCCCCACACACACACACTGTAAAAATAATATTGTTGGTTTAACTTAAAAAAATTAAGTAACCTGGGTGCCTTAAAAATTTTGATTGAAATTGAGAATCTGAGTTAAGACAATGAAAGAGATTGATTTAATCATCAGAAACTCAAAATATGATGTTAAATGAACTACATAAATTATTTAAGTTGATTTGACAAAAGAAAAAATGTTGTGATTACAAATCATGCAAATATTTTTTTTTTACAGTGGGGCTTATTGTTTTCTTGATTTGGTACAACTTGGATCTGTGTTACTGATGTTATTTATGCAAGCAATTTTTCTAGTATTTAAATTCATCATGTCAAAACGTATTTGTCTTTGTACCTGTTTCAAAATAGAGAGTTCTTCCAGAGAGCATAGAAAACATCCGGGATCGATTGACGGACCCATATTACCAGGGATGGAAGTCTGTGAAACCCAAGTCAATACTGGATAACAGTTATCGGACCATGCTTTGCCTATTCAAAGAGTGCTTCTCAAAAGAGGATGACAATTATGATTGTAAGTGAATGAAACTTATTGTTTGTTTGTACAATTTTAGGACTGTACAATATTGATCTGCTAAACATAATTGGTTAAAAGACCCACTGAATTAATTCAACAAACAGAAACTACTTTTTTTTTTACATTTGGAAATTTTTTTGGGAATGATGGTACTGACTTACTCATTGAGGGTTTGAGGCAAGACTGTTGAGGTCCATCTAATGATTGCTACCACTTGGAACAGTTGGGGAATTTTGGAGTCCAACCGCAAGAAGGGTTCTTCCACCAGTCCACCAAGTTTTTGTTGATAACCTTACGCAACCCCAAAATGTATGCACACAGTAGCAAAAAGAAACGTTTGCTGCTTGTTGGTGCATGTCTGTGGTCAAAAATCAGCCTTTGTGAATGAGAAAAACTTTTAGGGGATTGAATCAACATCTTTATCCCCTCCATGATGAATGAGATCGTGGCATGATTCAGGCTTTGAGGTTGTCTGAAGGATGTAGAGTACCTTAAGAAGCCCACATGTTTTTTACTAGCCTGAACATGCCCCGGTCTTTGCTTTCTACCAATTCTTTGGGAGAATGACAAGTATGATCATGTACATTGTTTTTGTTATCTTTATATGTGACACCAATATATGACCACTTTTCTGTGCTCATTCTCTTTGTATATTTATAGATTGTGAAGTCCTCAACCGGAGGAAAGAGAAGAAAACAACATAGCAGCAGATCTAAGAGGATCCGATCCTGTTTTATGTTGCTGGTGTTGGTGTAAAAGGGTGTTCCCTGTTTATGTAGTGACACGCAGCATGCTTGTGTGCCTCTTGTCCTAGTGAAGTCATTGACTGTCTCCACTGGTGTTAGCGATATGGAAAAAACCGCAACAACCGTCACACCACTTGGAAGGCACTCTTATGACCCTGCAGCTATTGCTCTCCATCATTCAGAACATTCATACCTCCGTCCACCCGCCCGCAAACTTGCATATCGATGTAGTATTTTGCTAAAAAGGTTCATGTGCACTGCGCGTGTGCTCTATGGAGGAGACATGCTTTGACTCTTCGCTGTAGCATTTTCTATTGGTGATTTCAAAAAAGTCTTTGCCACTGTGACTTATATTTCTGAGGAAATTAAATATTTTGTCCTTGGTGAATGCCAAAACAGTATACTATCAAGCCACGTTGTAAATGTTCTTGGTCATTAAGATGTATAAGTTACATGGAGCTTCTTTTGTACACATATCATTTGCATGCAAATGTTGTGCTGACTGCTGGCTTAGTCGGCACTGTTGCTTTTACCCGTTGGCTCTTTACTTTGTGCTTTGCTGGTTTAATGTTGAAAGTTTGCACCAAAGTACTCCAATGAAAAGCTTTTTAAGGTGACCAATTTGATATCAGGTTTGCATATGTTTTATACACAGATTTTAATCTAGTTTATTTATTTGGACTCCTGCCACAGAATGTTCTGGTAACTGTTGTAACATGGCTTGGAAATAAATCTCCCACTATCACCCCCTTGTGTTCACACGTATCATTTGTTTTAAGCTATGGGTTTGTTTACTTTACAAACACACTCACCTTTCACACACATACAGTACCTGATTTACAATATCAGGGATATATATCAGAAGACACATTTTTTTTTATATGAAGGTGACGACATTGGCTAAATTAGGTTACACTTTATTGAGACAAGTGTAATTATATATTTAAATATTAATTAACAACATGTACCCACTCTAGGATTAGAGATTGTTTGAGGGTTAATACACTCACCTAAAAGATTACTAGGAACACCTGTTTCTCAATTTCACCAGATAGAGCATCCCTAGCATCTTTAATTCTATAATCCTTTAGGTGAGTGTATGTAACAATGACAGTACAATAAACCCTATGACAGTGTTACCCTAAATTATTTTATATATCTGATTATAAACACTCTAACCCTAAAAGAAAACTTTTGCATTTTTAAAATAATAATAAATTAGAAATAATGTCTTGGCAGCTAACTGAAATAAAATAAGTTGAACTACTCATGAATAAAATAAAGCTAATCAGAAAAAAAATATATAAGGTTATTAAAAATATGAATGAAAACTATAATTTATAATAATTGCTTGTTCTGAGCCTGTGAAGCGATGGACCTTTAATGTCCTCTTTGGCAGTAGTTCTCAACCTTTTTACTCTTGTCTGTTTCCTCTAAAAAGTAGAACGAATAGAAGAGAATAGAATTGAATAGAATAGAAAAGAGAATAAACATTGTGATTACAAAATTTCCAAATTTATGTTCTACAATGAAAAAACAACAACAGTTGTTGAGGAGACATATTAAAATAAGAAATATGTTTACATATTTTTATTTTAGCCTTTTGAGCATTTAGCTTCGATTATTTTTGTATATTTTCAGTTTTTTAAGTCTTTTTAGCAGCCACCTTGGAGGTTTGCTGAGGCCCACTAATGGGCTTTAATCATTGGGCCTGGGCTATCTATCCTAAAGATTTTACCCCTGCCGTGTGAATTTTTCAAATATTTTTTTTTTCTGATTTTGCAATCATGGAGAGTACACAGTGTACATTTGGCCATGTTCCGCAGGGTTTTACAAAAGTAGGCGTTTCCGTTTGCACTCCAAAGATTGTTCTAGTTTATCTGCCGTAGTTCCAACTTCCTGTTTTCACTTGTCCCAGTCTGTCATACGATGAAGGCATTTCTTACACCTGTAG
The DNA here is from genome assembly GCA_038021265.1 of Cyprinella venusta. Taxonomy (NCBI): domain Eukaryota; kingdom Metazoa; phylum Chordata; class Actinopteri; order Cypriniformes; family Leuciscidae; genus Cyprinella; species Cyprinella venusta. The sequence goes on from CM075871.1 coordinate 7,955,296, forward strand.
TTCACTGCGAATACAAGTTTTAAAGTTTAAACGTCTACCCAGCCTTTGGACAATGTCATCCAACAGTGGTATTCAAATACCCAGCCGGCTGCCTCTGCTTTGTACTCATGATGGAGTGCTGTTACCCGGCTCGACCATGCGAATCAGCGTCGACACGGCGAGAAACATGCAGTTGGTGAAGAGCAGACTGCTGAAGGGGACCTCGCTGAAGAGCACCATCATAGGGATTGTTCCTAACACTAGAGACCCCGAGCATGACAGCGAGGAGCTCCCGTCCTTGCACAGGTTGGTCGGTCTGCGCTGTCAAGACCGTCAAACCCGCTGCATGTCCCGTGTGATGCAACTGTCATTGAGTCTCGTTATGAAACCATAGTCGTTTATTATGCTTTCATGATAAATAAGTTACTTTTATTGTATTATAAGCTTTATTTTATAATGTAACGTAACTTTGATATTTCCCCGAAATCTTTATGGTTACCATATAAATGTTTGTACTGGTAATGATGACTGACATTGAGACATTGTATTCACCGAACTGTACCTTTGTGTGTTTAAGTTGATGTTTAAACATTAACCACATGCCTGATTATTATGTTTTTTACATGCTAGAGACCTGCTGTAGGACCAGCAGCAGAAGGACTTTAACCTTACGAGTCTGCTCGATCAATGGCTCTCCAGTCAGGGTTTAATGTAAAAGAATTGCATATAAGAAGGGAATACAGGCCTGGAAGTCATATAAATGTAACAAATTGTTGAAAGTCATAATATATATATATATATATATATATATTCAGTACATATATACAGTAGTGATGTGAATAAGTTTGGGCACCCATGCTAAAGTTGCCTAAAAAGAGGAATAAAAAATCATCTTTTGGATATTGACCTTAATGCCTTAATTAGAAAAATGAGGAAAACTCCAACCTTTAAGGACACACATTTTCTTTGTGAATGAATAATGTATCATAAATAAATAAATGTTTTTCCTTAAAATACAGGGTCCATAAGTCAGGACACCCCAATGTTAAATTCCCATTGAGTCAGGCAGATTTTTATTTTTAAAAGCCAGTTATTTCATGGATCCAGGACAATATGCATCCTGATCAAGTTCCCTTGGCCTTTGTAATTAAAATATCCCCACATCATCACACACCATTCACCATGCCTAGAGATTGGCATGGTTTTACTTCAGTTGGCCTAATAGCTGGTTTGATTTGCATTGAAAGATGATCTTATGGAAAGTACCCCATGTCAATCTCTAGGTGTGGTGAATGGTGTGTGATGATGTGGGTCTATTTTATATATATATATATATATATATATATATATATATATATATATATATATATAAAAGACTAGACTTTTCTTCTTCCTGTACTTCTTCCATATATACTTTTCTTCTTCCTGTACTTTTCCATTCGATTTAGGTTTAAGAAAAAATACTTGTCACTTTAGCCTATCGAAGCCATTTTTTCTTATTTTGTTATGTTTTTTAATACTGCATACAAATAACCTGTATTTTCTGGTAATATTCCATTAAAGAGACTGTGAAATAATTATGTTCATTGTACCATTGCTAAAACAACATCAAATGGTGACTGACTTTTACACAGACAGTACTGTGTGTGTGTATATATATATATATATATATATATATATATATATATATATATAGGTTTACTTTATTAGGAACACCTCTCTAGTATTGGGTTGGGCTGCCTTACCTCTTCATGGCACATAGATTAAACAAGGTACTTGAAACATTCCTCCGGGATTTTGGTTCATATTGACATGAGCATCACACAGTTGCTGCAGATTTGTCGGCTCCACATCCATGATGTGAATCTCTTGTTCGACCACATCCCAAAGATGCTCTATTGGATTGAGATCTGGTGCCTGTGGAGGCCATTTGGGTATAGTGAACTCATTGTCATGTTCAAGAAACCATTTCGAAACCTACAAGATCACAAATTAGATTTGACAGAAAACAAAACTCAGACCTCAATGCTTAGTTTAATCTATACTTCTGTCTTCAGACTCCTGTCTTGTAATCTGTGCTTCTGTCTTCTGTCTCAGTATTGGCACAGCAGGACTGGCAGTACAGGTCGTTGGCAGCAACTGGCCAAAACCTCACTACACACTGCTCATTACGGGCTTGTGTCGCTTTCGTGTGACCCAGCTGCTTAGAGAGAGACCTTTCCCGATGGCAGAGGTGGAACAGCTAGACAAACTGGAGCAGTACACAGAGGGAGATCCGGCTGTTGGAGAGCTGGGAGAGCTGGCACAGAGGTTCTATCAGGCGGCTGTACAGGTCAGCAGTGTTTGTGATGTGATTCTGTTAACAGTCTATAAAAATAACTTAAGTCACAAATATTATTCACCTGTATGTAATATTAAGATTAAGTAAGATTTTGTAAAGATTTTGTAAAAGTGTTTGAAAGGACTTTCTGCTTACCTAGGCTGCATTTATTTGACCAAAAATAAACAGTAATATTGTGAAATATAATTTCAGATCAAAGTAACTGTTTAATATTTTTAAAAATATAATTTATTTTATTCCTGTGATTGCGAAGCTGATTTTTCAGCATCATTACTCCAGTCTTCAGTGTCACATGACCCTTCTAAAATGGTACTCAATAAATTAATTAATTTTTTTATTTAATTAATTAAATAAATTAACCTTACCTTTTACCAATTATGTCTCTGAAGAATGATAACCAACCTTAGAATTTGCTACGTTTTTGGCATTGATGGCATTCAAAGTTTTAAGAAAATATAAATGCTAAAGATATGTTAAAAAAAATCAAAGACATCCTTATTTCATGACTGAAGAAAAGATGAATGGAATTGTGAGTGTTTTTCTCTTTTGGCACCAATCATTTATACAATGAGTCATCATTTAAAGTGAATGAATATAAAGGCTTCATTCTTTGCCAAATGATACAGAATGATTCATTGCATGTAGGCTTTTCATTCAGTGTATTGACCGTGTTCTCTGGCCTCTCTTTGTCCAGCTGGTTGGGATGTTGGACATGTCTGTGCCTGTGGTGGCTAAACTCCGGCGTCTGTTGGACAGTCTGCCTAGAGAAACCCTACCAGATGTCCTGGCCTCCATGATCCGCACTTCCAACAAAGAGAAACTGCAGGTGCGACAGTAATAAGGGTGATTGTGCACGGTTCTAGAATTAGTATGACTTACCTAATCCATGTTTAAACCTAAACACATTTGTTTTTATAAGTGTTTTCTGAATGGGCTGTTGTCAGGTGCTGGATGCAATAGACTTGGAGGAACGGTTTAAGAAGGCCCTTCCTTTGCTCACCAGACAAATTGAGGGGCTCAAGTTACTGCAAAAGACGCGCAAACTCAGACCTGATGATGACAAAAGGGTAAGCCAGCATTTGTTTCTCTTTCTGCACACTCACCTTCCTCCACAACTTCCTGCTCTATCAGAGTTCTTCTCCTTTCTCCTAGGTGCTGGCCATCCGTAAAGGTGGTGTGTTCCCAGGTCGTCAGTTCTCGCTGGATGAGGAGGTGGAAGATGAAGATGGTGATGACAATGTTTTGCTGGAGAAGAAGGTGAAGGCAGCAGCTATGCCAGAAGCTGCACTGCGCGTGTGTCTCAAGGAGCTCAGGCGGTATGTACTGGTAATTTCAGATGAAACCACATTTCACAGTTGCCTACGCACTAGACAGCAAGGGACTTTTTGCAGTTGTTTTTAGACTGATTCAAATGAAGTCATTTACTTTACAGTTTCATCATTATTTGAATTAATGGCACATTCATATAAGAATTCCTTTGTTCCTGTATCTGTACGAATGCTGAATAACAGTTTATTTTATACAATTTAAATGTGTACAGTCTTAAATCAACTGTTTCTTATTTTTTATATGTATATGCAGCAACATGTAGTCCAAAACAAATTTCCTTTCGAGGACAGTAAAGTATACTACTATTATACTAATATAAAATATACTACAACATTCATGACTCCCTCTCCTCAGCTGCATCCTATCTGGATTTCTTCCTCATCTAAAACACATTTTTTTGCCACAGATTAAAAAAGATGCCACAATCCATGCCGGAGTATGCCCTCACCCGGAACTATCTGGAGATGATGGTAGAGCTGCCCTGGAACAAGAGCACTACAGGTAAGAAAGCTTTCTAAAATAAAATGAAATAAAATGTATTTGTATTTTTGTATACATGCAATTAACATTATTGCTATTAAACCTCAAATTATTATAATAATATAATTTGTATAATACTAAATATAAGTATGTATATAGCATTATGTTATATACTTAAATTAAGTCAAAATATAGCATTATTTATTTTAGTATTTCTGTATGTTAATTATTCAATCCATACATAAATGTTTAAATTAAAAATGAATAACTAGTTAATTAAACTATTTGTTTGACAATTTGTAATTGTAGATATATTGTATATTTCTAAATGACCTATGCTAATGTTTAACCAGTTTTGGGTCGGTAAGATTTTTAAATGTTTTTGAAAGAAATCTCTCATGCTCATAAAGGCTACATTTATTTGATCAAAAATATAGTAAACAGTCATTTTATGACAATAAAGAAGAACTGTTTTATATTTTGATGTTTTTAAATGTAATTTAAGTCTCTAGTCTTCAGTGTCGCATGATGATTTTGAAATCATTCTAATATACTGATTTTGGTGCTTAAGAAACATTTATTATTATTATCAATGTTGAAAACAGTTGGGCTGCTGAATAATTTTAAAAGGTGATACATTTTTTCAAGGATGCTTTGTTCAATGGAACGTTAAAAAACACCAATTATTTGAAATAAATATTCTGTAACATTATGAATATTACAACTCTTCATTTTTATTTAATTTAATGTCATTTGTGAAAAAAAAGTATTAGTATATTCATAAAAAACTGACCCCAATTTGTGAACTGTAGCATATATATATATATATATATATATATATATATATATATATATATATATATATATATACATATATATATATAATTAATTTTAATTTTATAATTAATTTAATTTAGTGTATATATATATATATATATATATATATATACACTAAATGCATAATAAACTTTTTGAAAATTAATTTAAAGCATTGTAGTTTAATTAAATTTTATGTTAAAAAACATAGATATAAAACATATAAATATAAACATATATTTTTAGAATGTTTTTAATTGTTGATAAAATCTTTGTACGTTTTAGTTTAGCTTTTCATGTAAAATCAATCGGAGAGTTTGCTTACACTGCTTAGCCATCAGCAGAGGGAGACTTTTACCCACCTCATTTTGTGAATGAATTGCTTTTGAGGCATTTGAGCTGTTTACACGTGTTATTCTTTTCATGTTGTGCATGGCCACATGAGGGACTCTGAGAACTGCAGTGCAGTACATGATCCTGCCAAGCATAGCTAGAGTGTTGAACCATATATTGAGAGGCATTAAAAACCTTTCTATTCATTAATTTTCTGTTTTGTTTTCTATTAATATCTATTATTTTTTGTTTTACCAATTTTACTGGCACACTTAAAGTCATGTAAAAAAAGTGTATGCATTACCTACTATCCCAAGCTTATAGCTTGCCTTGAAATAGGATCTCTGACTATCTACGAAGGGCTCAAACAAACATGCGCATGTGATTGAATGCTCTCATGCATACACACACCTCTGAATTTCCCTTGCTAAATGTGTTACAGACTTTGAGGCTGGAATTCTGCTGGGAAAGTCTCATGTACATGAAGTGCATTTCACAGTCTTTTAAGCTCAGCACTCAAGGGTGGGACAGCATTAGAAGAAAACTGATTTAGTGGTTTATATCAGCGTCTGAAAGCTGGGAATAGAGAGGTCTGCCCTTACAGGAATGTTCTCCTGTAAATGAAGAAATGGGCGATTCATGATTTGTGAGAACCATAAAGAAAATGCTGTGCCCAGTTTAAGTTTTACTTTATGAGACAGCTGCACATATGTCTGTATCTTATTACATGAGGTAGTGGAGATGCATATGTCTTTGATAAAATACTCACATTCCTTTCCCAATTTTTTACATCATGCGTGCAATCAAGGGCTACAACAACTGTTTAGGGTTTGCAAAATGTTTTTGAAAAATAGTCTTTTGTGACATTTTGCATTTATTTTGTCAAAGGATACGTTTATTTTATCAAAAATACAGTAAAAAGAGTAATACGCCTGGAATTACTTTGTTTATATATTGTTTTGTATTGTATTTTGTGTTGAATGTGAGGGGGTTTGGAATTATATAAGCGCTGCTTCATCCACCTCCTTTTCAAACCATGCACTTGTATAAAGTGTTTATGTAGCCTGTAAAGTTGATTTGTGAGAAAACTAGAATGCAGGTTTGAAATAAATATCATCATCATCATCATATTGTAAAATATTAATATCATTTAAAATAACTTTTCTATTTGAATAAATTTGAATATATTTTATTCCTTTGAATTTTGAGTCTTCAGTGTCACATGATCCTTCAGATATCATTCTAATATGCTGATTAGGTGCTCAAGAAATATTTTACATTATAATAAATGTTGAAAACACTTGTGCTGCTTAATATTTTTGTTGAAACTGTGATACATCTGTTTTTGATAAAAAGTCCAAAAGAAAGTTTATTTGAATCTTTTGTAACATTATAATTGTCTCTAGTGTCACTTTTGATTAATGCAATGCATCCTTTCTGAATAAATGTATTAATTTCTTAAAAAAATATATTATTATACTCAATATTTTAACTCTATAACATGTTTCATTGTTATCTACTTAGATTGCCTGGACATCCGTGCAGCGCGGGTGCTCTTGGATAATGATCACTATGCCATGGAGAAGCTGAAGAGGAGGGTGCTGGAGTATCTGGCTGTGCGGCAGCTCAAGAGTACCCTCAAGGGTCCCATACTGTGTTTTGTAGGACCCCCCGGTGTGGGAAAGACCAGCGTTGGGCGTTCCATCGCTCGCACACTGGGTCGAGAGTTCCACCGCATCGCCTTGGGGGGAGTCTGTGATCAGTCTGACATCCGTGGCCACAGGTAAGAGGTCATCATAATGGATAATGGTAGGAGACTCAAAGTCTAATCTTCAAACAGGCAATGGTACATGATACATATAACCTCAGTGTCAGACTGCTTTGAGGGAGAAACTGTAGTTGGTCATTGTACATGCAGGTCAAGTCCTTTTGTGAGCTGTTCTTGGCCAGAATAAGCTGTGTGGACCAGACTTGTCAAAAGTCTGACTGCACGAATAATACACACAGTTTGAGGTCTGTAATGCCTGGTTCAGATTACACGATTTTAGCCAGATTTTGGCACGATTCGTTTGTCGTAGGGTGTCATGGGGATTCGTAAACGACAACGGGCATCGGGATGCAAGATTTGATCATATCATCTCTGTCATAGTGGGCGACAAACTACATCACGACATCACATCAAAACGACTAGCATGTTTAATTTTTTTAACGGTCATCCACGATGGTTCCGTCACATGTATGAGGTTGACCAATAGGAGCACAGAAGCTTTTCCGTACACAACTTCCAAAAATGGCGAAACGAAAGAGAGACGATGGTGCTAACTTTAAAACTAAAAGTAAAAATATATAAGAAAACAATATTTTACCTCAAGTTCTTTTTGGAGAATTGACAGCCCATACTGTCCGATTTTAGCCCGATTTTGGCACAATCCGTTTGACGCAGGGTGTCGTGGGGATTCGTAAATGACAATGGGCGTCGGGATGCAAGATTCGATCATATCACGTATAGTGTGTCATAGTGGGCGACAACCTACGTCGTGTCTGGTATGCTTCACGACATCACGACAAAAAGACTAACATGTTTCATTTTTTAACGGTCATCCACGACGTTTCCGTCACATGTATGAGGTTGACCAATAGGAGCACAGAAGCTTTTCCGTACACAACTTTCAAAAATGGCGAATCGAAAGAGAGACGATGGTGCTAACGTTAAAACTAAAAGTAAAAATATATAAGAAAACAATATTTTACTTCAAGTTCTCTTTGGAGGATTGACTGCCATACTGTCCTCTTCGAGCAATGCAGGAATGTGTCCATTGTCGGGTTTTCTTTCTTTTTTCTTTTTTTTACTTATTTCTGAACACAGGACAACCAATACAACACTCACCGCTTCATCCATTATTTGTTTACGTTCATTTCCGGAAGTCAGTCATTACGCCTTCTTTAAGTCATTACGTTAAAGACGGCATGCGATGACTGGTCAGGAAGCAACGTGTAGTCTGACGTGTCTTGTCCACGACACGACAAGATATGAGGAGTCAAAATCGCGTAATGTAAATGTTTTTGAAATGAATTATGTTATGCTCAACAAGGCTTTTTTATTATTATTTGAAAAAAAATAATATATTGAAAGATTACTAATATTGGAAAAAAATATTACATCTAAAAAATAACTGTAATCCTAATGGGAAAGCTGAATTTTCACCATCATTACTAGCCTAATGTGTCACATGATCCTTCAGAAATCATTCTAATATGCTGATTTGGTGCTCATAAAAATAGTTGCTGCTTAATATTTTTGTGTAAACGGTGATACTTTTTTTCATGATTCTTTGATGAATAGATGTTCAAAAGAACATTATTTATTTGACAGACCTTTTCTTTTATAACAATGTAAAGTCTTCACTGTCACTTTGTCACAATGTAATGCATCCTTGCTGAATGAAAGTATTACTTCTTACAAAAAAAACCCCATAATGACCTTAAACTGTTTACTATATAAACAAAAAAGGTTTCCACCACATTGCTAAAACCCTGTGACCCAACCCTCATGTTACTGTGATTAACTCCGGTGTTACGTTACTAATCCAAGATCCTTCAGACGTTTAAACCTCAAGCCATTCAAGCTTTGTTTTGCAATCAAATGGTGAGTCATAACCAACATGTGAAGCATGCAGTGATATGGATGTGTCAGATTGAGGTGTGAGGCAATGATGAACCCACCAAAGAGACGTGATGTAGTGACCTTTCAGTGACGAGAGAAACTTTAAACCTTGACCTGCATTGTGATTTCTTTTGATGTTCCCTTTGATCTCTTGTCACTATAGAAACTAGAAGGTGATAACATCATGACACCCTGCAGGCCTGGACGAGCCTCTGTGTTTTCTGATTGGTCAATGTCAAACTTCACACTCTCCTACGGAAAATGTGTCCTCTTACGAGACCTTTCCCCATAAACTCTGCGTTTGTCTCTTCACAACACCTTTCTTTAAAAGAGTCTGCATTAGTTTACTACAGTGGGGTGTTTAAGTTTAATGACAGTCTTACACAGCCTAATGACTGTAATTAGAGCACAACTCCATCCTGTCTGTCTTTGTATCCTGCCTATTTGGTAGTTCAGTAGGATGAAATGCTACCGTTTACTGTTTTCGACCCCATCAGATGCACTCAAGCGCCATCCAGCAACATTGTCAAGACGTTATTCATTTAATTTTTTTTATCAGCTACTCAGCCCACCAATTAGGTTCCAGGAGCAGGAACACCTACTGACAACCAAAAGTACAGTGACCTGAATAGAACTGCATCAAAACAGTTTTTGCTAACCTCAGTCGTGATACAGATCTTTTTTTCTTTTCTTTTTTGCACACCTCAGTCCTGATACAGATCTTTTTTTGTCATGTTCCACTCCATCTTGTACCTCTCCCTCTCGCAATTTTTTCCCCCAATCTAACTTTTATCTCCATGTGTCTTCGTCCTCAGACGCACATACGTAGGTAGCATGCCTGGCCGCATTATAAATGGACTGAAGACTGTTGGGGTAAACAATCCTGTCTTTTTATTGGATGAGGTGGACAAACTTGGGAAGAGCCTACAGGGAGATCCTGCTGCCGCCCTGCTGGAGGTGGGAGAAACTACATCTAGGTTACAGCACTTCTACTTGCCTTGTATTGACCACAGTCTCACGCTACAAGAAAATCTTAATACATACATAAAAAAAGTCATAGGGAACTATAAAAATAAAGTTTTCCTGGATGGATGAAGGGAAGGATGAAAGGAAGGATAGATGACGGAAGGCTGAATGTATAAATTTTTAAGGCTAAAAAAAAGTCACTCGAGGGCAATATTGGCCTTATATACAGTAAGTGGATGGATTTGATACTGTGAAATGATTTCAAATTGAAAAACTTGAGATGGAATAGTGTAAAGCCGACAGGGCAGTTCGCTCTGTTCCAGGATGGTATTACCCAGACTCACTGCATGACATATCCCAGGATACTGAAAGAGATTTTTTTTAAAAAAATGTGTTCATGTGTGGTCTACAAGATCATTTTGCATGCAAGGTTGGTGCTCGCATACCATAGGTTGTATTGTGTACTAGTTGCTGTACACAAGATCACATACACATCACTATTTGCATATACTTGAATACACATGAGCCAGTTTGTTTCCACTGAGATAAATATCCAAATATTGTCCATGCATGCTCTGAACATCCGTGTATCTGATCTTATCTCCTGGCATGACGTACTTTTACAATAATTCAGAGGGAGAGAATTGTATCTTACAATTTCTCCATAGATCAGCAGTCTGCATCGCGTAATCAGTAGATCGCCACTCAAAAAGCATCCAGGGAGTGACGTTCATCTCCTACTGTAAAGCATGTGAGCCCTTTCATTGAGGTTCAGATAGGATCAGAAGATAGGAAAGTTCATCACAGGCCAGGGTGGACACGACCTGACAACAAACTCTGCAGAAAGCTCTGTGATTTAGTTTGTCACAGGCTGATAGTATACAGCATTTCAAGATAAATATTCGAAAGACGATTGTTTATAGCTATAACAATCTTGTTTTTAAACCCTTAAGCCTGAGTATTAAAATTCGGCACATAACTCATCTCATGTGTCATACCTCATGGTGCATCTCGGAGAGGTGTTATTACTTGACTAAACGCCTGTTCACACAAAGGCCCATTCATCCGCTGGAAAAAAATCCTCTGAAAATTGATTCCAATGATATCATTCAACTGTGCCATTATAATAGTTGTGGTGTGGACTTTTAAATTGAGAATGATTTTTAAAACTATATCTTTATCGTTATGGTTATAATTATCGTCCTTGGTGTGAATGCTTCTTAAACAATCAAAACGTACAATTTTTAAAAAAAATAAACTCTCGGTGACTAGCAAAACAAGCTAAACGCAATATTTAGTGTGCATTACTGGCTCTCATAACAATTGAAAGAAAGACGGCTTGTCAAGAAATGCTTTGGTGAACACTCGCCCTTACCATGATAATGTATAGTTCAGATGCGTGAGGTGTAATTAGTTCAGATGACAGTTCAGATATAGTTCAGATGACAACATGTAATTAAAGATTAGTAATGGTGTTGTAAAAAAATATGATTGAAATAAATTTTGTTTAGCATATTAATAACCGAGTGGAAGGGAAAGTTTTTTGGAACTGTATGATGATATGTGAATCCTTAATAAAGCATTAAATAATGAACGTGTTTGTTTTGTTGATGTACCATCCAGTGTTGATTCAGCAGAAGTAGTTTGAGAAGCCTGTTGCTATGGTTACCTCATCAGGCCAGAGCAGGCAAAATCATGAGAATCATGATTGAATTATCAACAGTTCATCATGAGATCTATTTGATGTGCACACTTTAACTTAACTTTAACTAAATTTGTGGTCATTTTCAGGTTCTGGACCCGGAGCAGAACCACAGCTTCACCGACCATTACCTCAACGTGCCATTTGACCTCTCGCAGGTCCTCTTCATTGCCACCGCAAACACCACGGCCACCATCCCCCCTGCCTTGCTGGACAGAATGGAGGTCCTCCAGGTGCCAGGTCAGAGTTCAATAGTGGACAAAAAAACACAGCAGGAAGTGGCGCTGATGATGTGACATTTTTAATGATTATTTCCTGACTATTTTAACATTAAGTCCATCTAACTCAATTATGTCTATCCTACAACTGAGCAGATGGTTTTGTAGTTGAATGCTTGATTGGTTGATTGTAATTTGTGTTCTGAATATCAGCATGTGTGTCTCATTAGGGTACATCCAGGAGGAGAAGGTAGAAATCGCCCATCGGCACCTGATCCCTCATCAGCTGGAGCAGCATGGGCTGACCCCGCAACAGCTCCAGATCCCACAGGACACCACACATGAGATCATCAGCAAGTATGCACACAAACACACATACACATACACACACACATGCGTTTTGTGTTCTAAAGAGGTTCAGGCTGATAATGGCACTTTAAACAGGAACAGTGGGGCAGTTTAGGTCTCCTCCTATAAACTAGATCCTCTGCTCTCACGCTCTCCTTCAAAACCGTATCTTAAGACAGGCTGCCAAACTTCTCCTCTAAAAGTCTGTAGTACACCAGGGATCGTCGATTAGAGACATTTGCACAGCAAACTAATGAATTACCTCAGAGATTGCTAATTTGGGGATGATTATCTGCTAAAAAGCAATCAATACATGACCCCGGCCCAGCAGTGCCAGCAGTAAATGACAGAGAGATTTGTGTGTGAATGTGTTTGTAGGTACACACGGGAGGCAGGCGTGCGCTCTTTGGAGAGGAAGATCGGAGCCATCTGTCGAGCGGTGGCTGTGAAGGTCGCTGAAGGTCATAAGGTCTCTAGAGCAGAGTCCCCCACGGAACAGCTTGCAGGTAAAAGTGGGATTTTTTCCTCTCACACATCATTGCAGTTTATGGCTGGAATTACAACAGCTCCCCTGGGTTCTGGTTCAGTCGTAGACTCTGGATTGATGATAGTAGCCTTTGGGCAAAGATAAAACTGTCTGTCCCAGTGTGTTCTTGTCTTTGATGCATCTCGATGACTGTCTCCACCTACAGTGAATTCTGATTGGATTAAATTGTTGCACCACAATAGCTACCATTGCATGATAAGTATGTTCTGATTGGCTAGGATGGCACTTTGTGCAGTATTTTGCTTTCTTTGAGAACAGGAAAAGGTACATGTTGCTGGAAACTAGGCTTGCTGTGATAGTCGGTGTTACTGTGTTCAGCCGCAAACCGATTACTTCACTTGCACAGCCCCCCACTGTCGTTTTGATTCTTTATAGTAGTAAAAATAATTTAGTTCAGTTAGAAAACAGACACTTTGATTAATTAAAAACACATCTGCTCAAAGAAGTGGACAGAAGTAAGATTTATCACATGACGTGAGTGAGGCGAGCTGACTGACGAGACGATGGTGGAAGATTTTATTTAAAAAAAAAGTGTAAGCACCTATTTGATAGGCAGCATTACCAATGGGAAAATGTCATCATCATCATCATCATCATCACATTCATTCTGGAAACATGTTGCATTACCTAACTATAAAACACTTACCAGTGTTTCCCCAAGGATTTTTTTCAGGTGGGGTGGTAGACCCCACGAAACTACTAGTGTCGCGGAGCGGGCGTGTTAAGGAAACTTAGTGTAACATTTTTAGTAAACAAAAAGCATGTCAAACCAAGCCGCTTAGAAACAATATATATTGTGAAAGCGCTATACAAAAATAAATTTGAAAATTTGAATGTCTAATTAATTGAAATCATGAAACTAATACAATTATTTAACTTGGGCGATACAACATTTAATTAAAAAATTCTATGAAATGTTTTATTTTCTTACACAAATTCGGTGTTGTGTTTTTTCTAGTGATCAAATGAAGATGTAAAACATTCATTTAATTTCTTTTAATCGTATGAAATTAAATAAACTTTTTGTCAAACAACGTGCTGCACAATGAGCTTAAGTCTACTGTTAAAATTAAAACATGAAAATAAAGTTTTGATTAGAGGTCAACCAATAGTGGATTTTACCGATACCAATATTTAGGTTTGACCGTACATGCTGATAACCGATTAATCAACCGATATTTTTTTTTTTAAATAGATGCTGGATTAAAAACAAACATAACAGTCCAAGTAAAACAGTGCTGAACTAAAATGTGCTAAATGAAATATATAAATATGAATATATTAAAATGAGAAGTTCTACAGAAGAAACTCTACATTAATATTAATTAAACATTAAAATATTACAAGTCAAATATGATTCTTTAGCTATAACCTATAAACATATGTAAATTTCATAGGTAACACTTTGTAAGTCACATGTATTAGCTAGCTTTCACGAACTATGCATTATGCAATATATGTTTTTACTGCATATATTAATATTTGAGCAAATCAATTGTACCTTGATCTAAATTAATAACAGATTAAATAAAAAAAACTCAATTTAAAATGTATTATTAAATGTTGAAATTAACAAACTACCAATGAATAATACTTCTACAACATTTATTAACCTTAGTTAATGCTAAAATTGGAATCTTATTGTAAAGTGTTACCATTTCATATAATTCCATGCTTAAAGAAGATGGCCATATTTCAATATTTGCAAAGGCCTCCTGCTTCAGTGTGTGTATGTGTGTGTGAGATAAATGAAAATGCACTGGGCCTACCCTCCAAAACAATGGTTGGGGAAACACCGCTTACTATTAAACACTGTTCAAAAACATTCAATTACAAAATTTAAATGAGTCAAAAAATCTGGAAAGATTTAGCCTTTTTTATCTCGCTTGGCCATTTAATGTTTGTAGTAGTTCCCCTTATGTCGGCTCCACCCTGATATTTAGATATTTTTGGAATCTGTATTGTCCTTAAAAATCCCTATATTGATGAACCACTTGTCTCGCAGTTGTTAAGACACTTTGTAAGGATATATTTAATTCAAGAAATGTTTCTGTAAGTGTATCGTGCTTCGCTCCCCAACAGCAGCAACTCAGGAATGGTTTAGCATTCTGCCACATACAGATGACTGACTTCAGCACAATCCATAACACATACTTTCTCTTGCTGTGCCACACAGACAGAATCAAGTACACACAACCTCTAAAGACTAAAGAGCACGTGTAGGAAACCCATGCTGAGAAAATATCTAATGTACAGTCAGTAAAACTAGTCTCACACATTATGAGAACCTCAGCAAACACATGCACATATTGGTAATCAATCTCTCTAAGCATGGGCCCCCAGAGGGGTGGAGGAGGGTAAAGCGTGCTAACAGACGGCCTTACAACCCCCCTTTGCCGTCCCGCTGCAGCTGCTCCTCAATAACAGAAGCAATAGCCTGGCCAGTTAACGCTCTGTTTAGATTCTAATGTACCCCAACTCTGTTTCTCAATCCTCTCCTGTATGGCCCATGTGTGAGATGAGATTTAGAGTGACGAGGGTCAGGGGTTCATTTTGGCTTTGCTTTATTTTGTATTCAGTTTCTCTGGCTCTTTCTGCTGTTCGCTGTAGCAGGTGTTATTCCTAGTCTTTACATCATGACAGCTGTCTCATTTGCTTCCTGCTGTTAAATCCACTCTCAGTACATTTTGGGCCTCTTATGGTTTAGGAAATGAAAGAATTAGTTTGCCAGGAAAGTCTGACGCTTTTTAAAGGTGTACTTTTGGTTTGTGAAACACTATTCAAAAACATGATATGGAATATACAGTGCATGCAGCATCAGGCAAAAGTTTTCACTCACTAATAAATAAAGCAAGTAGAATTTGTTTGGTCATGTGACCAACATGCATGTCCTCTTAAAGCGTCGTGCTCCATATAATTGATATAAAAATGCAGCATTTTTGTAAAAGCTCTATTCATTTTTTAATGTGAAAACTAGATAAAAAAGTTAAAATAAATACTTAAATAGGAATAAAATAGTAATTTAAAGTACCATACTTATTTCATTATTATAATAAAATTATATTTTCTCATGTTTAAATGAAATAAAAAGATATAATAATATAATAATAATAATAAATATAATTATTTGTGCTTTGGATTGAATAAAAAGTGCAGCTTCAAAATTATTTAAAAAAATATGCAGGGACTAATAATTTACAATTACATTATACCTGCAATAATAAAATAAATATGATAAATTCTTTAAAATCATTTCTGATCGAAGAAAGATATAGTGCAAAAATAATGCTGGGCAGAACTTAATTTTATCCTTCGGAATTTAATTCATTATGAAAAGTGAGCTATGATATTATTGGTTTATTTTTTTTTTGTCCTCGACTGTCTTGGTTTATGTTAGTAAAAAATAAGGTGGAAAGCTTTTTTTCCCTAGAAGAATGTGCACTGACCAATCATGCACTATAAAATCTTAAAATACAATTTATTATAACTTTCCAGAATGGGATATGCTGTTTCCTTCTTTGTTCTTAGAACATGATTCGCCTCCTTTGCATGTCATTAACAGTCTGGTCACATGACTTGTGGGCAGCAAGGGGCATGTACATAATTGTATGTCTTGCCAAGGGCTAATACACAACACTTGCTTTCAGAAAAATAGACACATGAACATAATTTGTAAATACACCCTAAAGCTGCTTTCCTTATTTTGTATGATGTTAAAAGCTATAATACCTTTTTGTTTCCTTTTAAAATTAAGATAGCACCTGCTCTCCGCCTTAGCTGGACCCCTGTGGCATTTCTCTACAGCCTATAATTCTCCATTATTTCAGACAGCACTCTTTCTCGCATTTTCTGTTCATCCCCCCCCCCCCCCCCCCCACACCCCTCCGGCCTCAACGTCTGTCACTTTCCTGAATGAAAAGCCTCAAATAGACATGATAACGGAAGTGCTGGTGTGAGAAAATTTTATAGTGCTTTTTCCCCTCTTGCAATCACTTTTCTAAATATGCTTTTATCTCTGCTTTGTTCATGAAATGTCAAACCTCTTTTACTTTGACACCAGTTGGAAAGGTTTACTTTAAGAAAAACTTTAAATTCCTCAAAAGTTTTCACCAGTTTCCCACCTTTTCTTTCTATCTATATCTTTTAGACCAGAATACAGAGAACAAGGTGGAGGATTCTGGGATAGCGGCACCTCCAGAGATGCCAATCGTTATTGACCACATTGCACTTAAGGATATTCTTGGACCGCCACTCTTTGAAATGGAGGTTAGTATTAAAAAACTGCGCACTTTTCATTTTGGAATTTTCACTTAGAATAGTCCATTACGCAGACTGGGATGCACCTCTTTTTGTGTCTCTGAAGGAAATTTTTAATTCTTTATTTGTCCAGCCCTGTGTGTGCTGTTGTGTTTCTCCGAAAAGTGCTCTCTCCTCTTAGTAATGGAGGCTGCATTCCTGCCATGCCTATGGGGACGGCACAGGGGAAGACCAGAGGCAGTCAGAGAGTAGCCTGTTTCAGTTTTATTGAACTATCACACATCTTCTCCTTCAAACCCTTGTGTTAGCATTCGGCTTTCTTCAGTTAGTTTACCAAGTATATAAACAGGCAAAAGTTCCCTTTTTTGAAAGGGACATGTATAAAATCAGACTGTCTGTCTGTGTACTTCTTTTTTTTAATGGGGGTTCTATTGTTCTCATTTGTAAGTCGCTATGGATAAACGCGTCTAATAAATAGGGGGAGAAACGGTTCACAAAATTCACGGTTTGGTTCGATACAATACACTTGTGTCAGGATTTACTTTATAAAGTAGTGATTCTTTTTTTTTAAGTATCGATTCACTTGGAAAAGTATCGATTCACTTGAAAAAGTAGCAATTCACTTGAAAAGTAGTGATTCTTTTTGAAAAAGTGGCGATTCACTTGAAAAAGTAGTGATTCTTTTTGAAAAAGTGGCGATTCACTTAAAAAAGTAGTGATTCTTTTTGAAAAAGTGGCGATTCGCTTGAAAAAGTAGCGATTCTTTTTGAAAAATTAGCACTTCTTTTTGAAAAAAAGTAATGTTTTTTTTAAAAAGTAGTGATTCATTTTGGAAAAAGTAGCGATTCATTTTGGAAAAAGTAGTGTAAAAATGTAATTATACATTTGTTGGAGTCTTATACATTTATTACAATGTAATTATACGTTTATTATAATGTAATTACACACTTATTAGTGTTATCATACATTTGTTAAATTTTGTTATATTCTTTTTGAAAATGTAGCTGTTCTTTTTGAAAAAGTATCGATTTGCTTGATAAAGTAGCGATTCATTTTGAAAAAGTGGCGACTCCTTTTTTTGAAAAAGTATCTGTTTTGTTGTTGTATTTTTAATCATGTAACTGCAGCCTTGGTGAGCAGAAGAGACGCATGTTAAAAACATAAAAAATCTTACCGATCCAAAACTTTTGACTGGTAGTATATATATGTATATATATATATATATATATGTACATAATTTGTTTTGCCATGTTAAGATAAGCATGTGAAGTATGTAATCAGAGCTGTATGTTTTTGTAGGTCTCAGAGCGACTGACCCTACCAGGTGTGGCAATCGGGCTGGCCTGGACCCCTATGGGTGGGGAGATCATGTTTGTGGAGGCCAGTCGTATGGAAGGAGAAGGTCAGCTTACCCTGACGGGACAGCTGGGGGATGTCATGAAGGAATCTGCCCATCTAGCGATCAGCTGGCTCCGCAGCAATGCCAAGACTTACTTCCTCTCCAATGGTAATAGACATTGACTATCCATACATATGTATACTACCGCTATAAAAGTTTGGGTTGCATTTATTTGGTAAAAAGTACAGAAAAGCAATATTTCATATTGTGAAATATTAATACATTTTATCTATTTGAATATTATTTTAAAATGTAATTTATTCCTTTGATGGTAAAGCTGAATTTTCAGCATAATTACTCCAGTCTTTATGATCCTTCAGAAATCATTCTAATATGCTGATTTGCTGCTCAAGAAACATCAGTCAATTTCTCCTGAAAACAGTTGTGCTGTTTAATATTTTTGTGGAAAATGTAAAAAATAATGTGAGGACTTTTTAAAGGAATCAAAATAGTATTTATTTAAAATAGTCTTTCATAACATTGCACTACTGCCCCTTTTAATCAATTAAATCCGTCCTTGCTGAATAAAATAAGAGATTACTGACCCCAAACCTTTATATGGTACTATATTTACAGCATTTATGGACATAAGTTGTGCTTGACTTTGCTTTTAGTTTAGTTAGTGCTTTTAGTATATTTACAGTTGAGCGAGACTGCTTTATCACAATGTTTGTGTTTGAATGATGGTGATGTAGGCAGCGCTGATCCCCTGGAGGGTACCGATATCCACTTGCACTTCCCGGCAGGGGCCGTCACTAAGGACGGACCCTCCGCTGGCGTTACCATAGTGACGTGCCTGGCCTCACTGTTGAGTGGGCGTCTGGTGCGCTCTGATGTGGCCATGACAGGAGAGATCACTCTGAGAGGACTGGTTCTGCCGGTGAGCAACCTTCAGCCGTTCATCATTAGAGATGTTGAATGTCCGAGCTGACATGATATATCTTGTCTCTCTACAGGTAGGAGGAATAAAGGATAAAGTCTTGGCAGCTCACCGGGCCAATCTGAAACGCGTCATTATCCCCAAGCGCAACGAGAAAGATTTGGAGGAGATCCCAGCCCATGTACGAACTGATCTGGATTTTGTTTTCGCCAGCACTCTGGATGAAGTCCTGAATGCGGCCTTTGATGGCGGCTTTCCCTCAGCTGTCAGTCATCCACAAGTTGTTAGTAAACTCTGAGACTGTTGTTGCTAGATATGAATACTTTTTTCCTCTTTGAGAAAGTTGAACACTCTGCACTTAGTTTGTCATCATTGTGCACTTATAAGCTTTAGGCGCTTGTACTCTAATTCATTGATTTATTACCCTCTAATTTAATAATAGAGCGGGTATAAATAATAAAATTAATAAGAGAGTGGGTATAATTTTGTTCCTATAGAACTTGCAACAAAATTTGTCTGACAATTTATACTGTAGATAATTATACTAATCCAGCTTTATTTTGATTTTTTTGAAAGTTGCGATTTAACAAACATATTTAGTTATCCTTAATAAATGAATGAATGAATGAATGAATATCAAAGTTCTTTAATATGAAGGCTGGAATATTTAAATTTTGTATGGTGACAACTAAATACAATTTAAAGGAATTTTAGTAATTTAGGTTAGCATCAAATAATTGCCTGAAAACGCATTGTGTCTGTACAGGAAATGTTCCTAGAATTGGTTGCTCCTTCAAACCATAGCCGCGTTTCCACCGCAGGAACTTTCCCCAGGAACTAGGAACTTTGGGGTGGTACTCGGTGTGTTTACACCGCAGGAACCAGGGTCTAAATGAAGTTCCGGGTAAAGATTTCCCCCCAGAAAGTCCCTGCTGGTGAGGTGGTACTTTTTTCAGAGTTCAGGATCTTTTGGGGTGGGACTTGTGTGCTGAACATGCTGATTGGTTCTTAGTTACCACGTTATTCTTTCTGCCTGATGGCGCGCGTTTGTTCCATCCATCTCACGGTCAATGTCTGCTGATAACAAACATCTGCCTTTATATCTAGCATTACAAGCTTTCTGAATACGCTTTAGGTGCTTGTCTCTTTTCTACCGTTTTGTTAATTACCTCGTTAGTAAACCAATCTCACACAAAAAAAGCAGCAAAGCTTGAATCTCCACCATACAAATAATAGGGCATTTTTTTTCAACTTGACCGGAATGTTTTATTCTCTCTGTTGTTTGTAACTAAGCCAAAACAAATGGGTCTAACTAAAATTAGGACTGAGACCCCTATTATTTTTAAGTTTTTCTCCTGAATCAAGTTAAGAACTACTTTTAGCCTTAAACTTTTACCTTAAAATGTTTTCAAAATCATTTGAGTGGTTCAAGTCATGACATGGTGAAATGCTCTTATGCCACCGCTTTGTGGTCCTTTATCTGATATAACCACACACTATGTAAGATTGCCACATCGGGTCGCGTTTCTGTAGTCCGAATGAGACAATTAAACTACAAATTTGACTTGCTTTACGGTAAGCGCTACAATTGCAGATAGGTGAAGCCTACTCGACAGTAGACTACAACTACATGTAAGATACATAGCAGCCACTTAGCTTTTAAATTGTCATCATGATTGCAAACCTGGTGCTGGAAAACAGCGTGCGCGTGCGACAGTAGGATGTGGTAGGCTACATTTTTTATGACAGCAGTAATTGACAATTCACTGAGGAAAAGTTACGTGGTGTTTCTTTAAAATGTTTTGTGAATATGGCCCAAATTAACATTTCATAGCTTTCCATCATTTTACATTTATAATTAACAAAAAAATACTAAAAAAAAAAATCACCAGTGTAGCAATGCACTAGTCTGTTCTACCAGGACAGAGGAAATGCTGTAGAAGTGATTCATCTTGAAAACTGTTATAATAGTATTGCCGTGTACATGATAATTTGCTATGCTATACTGCAAACAATGTTGACATTTGATCTGTGTTTGGGAGTTCTAAACGGTTAATACATTCTTGTTCTCAATGCCTATAATACCTGCATGACAGCTCTGGCCTGAAAACAGAAAACATGTTTGGAAATATCAAAAGATGTGTACTAACCACTTTCACACCAGTCAGTCAGTTCCACAAAGTGTAGAGATTTGTCAAGTCAAGTCAAGTCACATTTATTTATATAGCGCTTTTCACAATACAGATTGTATCAAAGCAGCTTCACAGTGATAACATGAAAGTAGTACAACACAGATCGATAATATTGTTAAATATTAAATAATCCTAAATAATCCCGACTAAGCAAGCCAAGCAAGCCAAAAGCAAGGCGACAGTGGCAAGGAACCAAAACTCCATCAGATTGGATGGAGAAAAAACCTTGGGAGAACCCAGGCTCAGTCGGGGCCAGTTCTCCTCTGGCTTACATTCATATTGTTTATTTATAACTATTAAATATAAATATTGTTTATGTCTAAAACAGTCCCATAACATATCGCAGGCGTTGAGTCGTCTCTTCACAGGCGTTGGTCTTCTCATCACAGGCGGTGGGGCATCCGAAACCCCCGTGAGATGCTGGATACAAGGCTGGACCTGACGAACGCCATTTTTCTCGGGACAAGTGTCCCGAGATAACAGCAGAAAGGCAGATGGGAAATAATTAGCATAGCTGATGTTCATAATTAGCATAGCTGATGTTCATAATAATTTCCATTGTACGGGTGTCGGTTTTAGAAAACCACTATCTCACGAACTCTCCGCAACCCAAACTCTCCGCAATGCAACTCAGCCATACGGACCGACCCGTTTGTCTAAAAGGCTATCGAGCCCCACTGGTGCGTTAAGCAATTTCAGTGGCAAACGGTTCCGTATGGCATAAAAGAGGACTGACAGGTGAGCATTATGTGAATGCTTGACTGAAGAGATGCGTCTTTAGTCTAGTTTTAAACTGTGTCAGCGAGTCAGAGCCCCGGACCGTATCGGGAAGGCTATTCCAGAGTTTTGGAGCTAGATGCGAGAACGCCCTCCCTCCTTTACTGGACTTAGATATCCTAGGAATGACCAGAAGCCTTGAATTTAGTGATCTTAAGGAACGCGGTGGATTGTAGGGCGAGAGAAGGTCTGTTAAGTACATAGGAGCTAAACCATTTAGGGCTTTATAGGTCAGTAGTAGTACTTTGTAGTTGATACGGAACTTAATAGGTAACCAGTGCAGAGATGATAAAATCGGTGTTATATGATCATATTTTCTTGACCTAGTAAGAACTCTAGCAGCTGCATTTTGGACTAACTGTAGCTTGTTTATTGAGGATGCAGGACAACCGGCTAATAAAGCATTACAGTAATCTAGTCTCGAGGTCATGAATGCATGAACTAACTTTTCTGCATCAGAGAGAGATAGCATGTTACGTAGCTTAGCAATGTTTCTAAGGTGGAAAAAGGCTGTCCTTGTAACATATGAAACATGATTTTCGAAAGATAAGTTGGGGTCTAGTATAACACCCAGGTCTTTTACTGTAGTGGATAAAGTAAAAGGACATCCGTCTATATTAAGGTTTTGTTGTAAGAGATTTTGTGAGTGGTTTTTTGGACCAATAAGTAATACCTCTGTGAGAAATTTGTGAGAAGCCTATTTCCCATTCACTTTGTTCTTGAAACATAACCTGTTTTAGCTTAAGTGTGTAGACACAGCTATAGGATATTTGTTGGTTGATCTCCCCAAAAAGAATAAATGCTGCATTACCGTAACCAATGGCATTAGTTTAGGTTGGACTACTGTATGTTTGTCCATGGGTTTCCAACCAATGGAAGACAGAAATGTAGCACCAATCTGAGAATCATTTTGCAACTCCAAATGATGATATTAGCAATACAGAAATTACACATTTCAGCATTTAACATTAAAGGAAAATCCTCACTGGAACTTCATGTTATTACTAAAACATCCAAAGCAAGAGCACAATACATGTCATTAATTCTGTAGTACCATATAAGAGGAAATATAGAGTATGTTTTCTCCATTAAGATTTCAAAATGCTCCTTAAAGTTCTAAGTAATGAACCACCTAGTGCAGATTAAACAACATTGAAATTAAACAAAAAAGTGAAAAAAAATCAAACAAAAACAAACCTACCTTCGCTTCCGCTATGATAGAGACATCAACTCTTGATTGAATTGCGAATTCCAAGATAGGGGTGTGTTTGGGTTGATGCAAAATGTCAGCAGTTTCATGAAGCATCGCTTGACATTTAAAAAAAATAACGTTTTGCTATAAACAATATTTTTAAACAAAAATAAAGGTTTAAATCAGACTAAAATATTTACACTAAAACAATGCGTGCGCATGCTGCGTATATAATACCTTACCTCTCTTGTTGTCATGCGCATGCTGCATATATAATTATTAGGGGCCAAGCCCCGAAGTGGTCGTCCCGATTGTATCTGTTGGTTTTATTATTATTATTATTCCCAGTGGAAGTCTATGGCAGCCCTAGGAACCGTAAGTAGGAAAATGATGAAATTTGGCACACTTATAGGGATCGTCATGAAAAAAAATTAAGTTTCCCCAATCTTCTCAAAACTCTGGATTCTGATAGAGGGCAACGAGACTTAGACCTGAGTGCAAAAATGGAGGCTCTAGACCCTTCCAGAGCTGAGATATCGAAACTCAAAATTTCGACCAGAAAAAAAAAAAACGACAGTGTTACCCCTTACATTTTTTTTGGGGGGCGAAATTTTGACTTTCGATATCTCGGCTCTGGAAGGGTCTAGAGCCTCCATTTTTGTGCGCTGGTCGAAGTCTCGTGGCCCTCTGTCAGAATCCAGAGATTCAAGAAGATCGGAGGGGGTCGAAATTTCGGCCAAAAAAAACCCGACAGTGTTACCCCTTACGTTTTTTTTTCGGGTCGAAATTTTGACCTTCGATATCTCGGCTCTGGAAGGGTCTAGAGCCTCCATTTTTGCGCGCTGGTCGAAGTCTCGTGGCCCTCTGTCAGAATCCAGAGTTTCAAGAAGATTGGAGGGGGTAAAAATTTCGGCCAAAAAAAAAAGACAGCGTTACCCCTTACGTTTTTTTTTCGGGTCAAAATTTTGACTTTCAATATTTCGGCTCTGGAAGGGTCTAGAGCCTCCATTTTTGCGCGCTGGTCGAAGTCTCGTGGCCCTCTGTCAGAATCCAGAGTTTCAAGAAGATCGGAGGGGGTCAAAATTTCGGCCAAAAAAAAAATGACAGTGTTACCCCTTATGTTTTTTTTTTCAGGTCCAAATTTTGACCTTCGATATCTTGGCTCTGGAAGGGTCTAGAGCCTCCATTTTTGCGCGCTGGTCGAAGTCTCGTGGCCCTCTGTCAGAATCCAGAGTTTCAAGAAGATCGGAGGGGGTCAAAATTTCGGCCAAAAAAAAAATGACAGTGTTACCCCTTATGTTTTTTTTTCAGGTCCAAATTTTGACCTTCGATATCTCGGCTCTGGAAGGGTCTAGAGCCTCCATTTTTGCGCGCTGGTCGATGTCTCGTGGCCCTCTGTCAGAATCCAGAGTTTCAAGAAGATCGGAGGGGGTCAAAATTTCGGCCAAAAAAAAAATGACAGTGTTACCCCTTATGTTTTTTTTTCAGGTCCAAATTTTGACCTTCGATATCTCGGCTCTGGGAGGGTCTAGAGCCTCCATTTTTGCGCGCTGGTCGAAGTCTCGTGGCCCTCTGTCAGAATCCAGAGTTTCAAGTATCTCAGATCTGGAAGGGTCTAGAGCCTCCATTTTGGCACACAGGTCTAAGTTCCATGGCCCTATATCAGAAACCAGAGTTTCTAGAAGATCAGAGAAACTCAAAATTTCAACACTGTTTTATGGTGTTAGATCTATCCTAGTACCTTCGTTATAAATCATTCACCTTCTACCTTATTTTGTTTATTCTCAGGTAAGGTAAAGATGGTCGAATTCTACAATAGATAATAATTCACAAATTCATACTCACACCCCAGTAGAAAGACCCCTCCGTGGCTAAATTCTTTACTGCAAGCAGTGACTCTTGGCAGGCAAACTTTTTTATCTATTATTTCTATTTTTATTGTAGAAAGTTTTCCAAAGTTTTTCTTTCAAACAGGTTAACAAAATTAGTTAAATAAATGCAGTTCACAAGTTACACCAGCAGGTATCAGACTTGGATCATCAAACAATGGATAGTCTGGTCCAGTTTCCAGAGTCTACCCTCATACATTTGATTTTACTTTTTATAATACATTTACATGTCACACCTCTTTCAAGTCATATGCACAATCTGTCCAATCGTAGACCTGGATCCATATTTAACTCTTTCAGTCCCTTCAACAATCTCGGCCTTCTTTAGCTTGATCTTCCTTCTCCTCACACGGTTTCTCAGCATCCTTCGCCTTTTAGTCTGGAAAACAACATTTAGGTAATACATTTTTTCTTTTACTACTTACATGCATAATACTGGTTACATTCCATTAATAAAGCATTCTTGTTACAATATGTTTCTGTGTCTTTCTTATAAAACCAATAAACATTTGTTACAATATGTTTCTGTGTATTTATTATAAACAGTTTACATATAAAAACTGTATAAAAGAAGACTATCTATAAAGTCTTTTACATATGGTTTCATATAAAAGCTGTTTTACATAAAAGACTGTTCTATAAAGTCTTTAGAAGCAGTTTACATATCATTTCATATAGAAAGCTGTTTTACATAAAAGACTGTTCTATAAAGTCTTTACAAGCAGTTTACATATAGTTATTATAAAATGAATTGCATCATTCCAAAAAACATCACAAAAAAAAGACTTAGACCTGAGTGGAAAAATGGAGGCTCTAGACCCTTCCAGAGCTGAGATATGGAAACTCAAAATTTCGACCAGAAAAAAAAAAAAAAAACGACAGTGTTACCCCTTACGTTTTTTTTTTGGGTGGGGGGGGGGGGGGGGGGGGGGAACTAAGTTTCCCCAATCTTCTAAAAACTCTGGATTCTGATAGAGGGCCATGACACTTAGACCTGAGTGCAAAAATGGAGGCTCTAGACCCTTCCATTTTTGCGCGCTGGTCGAAGTCTCGTGGCCCTCTGTCAGAATCCAGAGCTTCAAGAAGATCGGAGGGGGTCAAAATTTCGGCCAAAAAAAAAAAAAAATGACAGTGTTACCCCTTATGTTTTTTTTTTCAGGTCCAAATATTGACCTTCGATATCTTGGCTCTGGAAGGGTCTAGAGCCTCCATTTTTGCGCGCTGGTCGAAGTCTCGTGGCCCTCTGTCAGAATCCAGAGTTTCAAGAAGATCGGAGGGGGTCAAAATTTCGGGCAAAAAAAAATGACAGTGTTACCCCTTATGTTTTTTTTTTCAGGTCCAAATTTTGACCTTCGATATCTCGGCTCTGGAAGGGTCTAGAGCCTCCATTTTTGCGCGCTGGTCGAAGTCTCGTGGCCCTCTGTCAGAATCCAGAGTTTCAAGAAGATCGGAGGGGGTCAAAATTTCGGCCAAAAAAAAAAATTTACAGTGTTACCCCTTATGTATTTTTTTCAGGTCCAAATTTTGACCTTCGATATCTAGGCTCTGGAAGGGTCTAGAGCCTCGATTTTTGCGCGCTGGGCGAAGTCTCGTGGCCCTCTGTCAGAATCCAGAGTTTCAAGAAGATCGGAGGGGGTCAAAATTTCGGCCAAAAAAAAAATGACAGTGTTACCCCTTATGTTTTTTTTTCAGGTCCAAATTTTGACCTTTGATATCTCGGCTCTGGAAGGGTCTAGAGCCTCCATTTTTGCGCGCTGGTCGAAGTCTCGTGGCCCTCTGTCAGAATCCAGAGTTTCAAGAAGATCGGAGGGGGTCAAAATTTCGGCCAAAAAAAAATGACAGTGTTACCCCTTATGTTTTTTTTTCAGGTCCAAATTTTGACCTTCGATATCTTGGCTCTGGAAGGGTCTAGAGCCTCCATTTTTGCGCGCTGGTCGAAGTCTCGTGGCCCTCTGTCAGAATCCAGAGTTTCAAGAAGATCGGAGGGGGTCAAAATTTCGGCCAAAAAAAAAAAAAAATGACAGTGTTACCCCTTATGTTTTTTTTTCAGGTCCAAATTTTGACCTTCGATATCTCGGCTCTGGAAGGGTCTAGAGCCTCCATTTTTGCGCGCTGGTCGAAGTCTCGTGGCCCTCTGTCAGAATCCAGAGTTTCAAGAAGATCGGAGGGGGTCAAAATTTCGGCCAAAAAAAAAATGACAGTGTTACCCCCTTATGTTTTTTTTCAGGTCCAAATTTTGACCTTCGATATCTTGGCTCTGGAAGGGTCTAGAGCCTCCATTTTTGCGCGCTGGTCGAAGTCTCGTGGCCCTCTGTCAGAATCCAGAGTTTCAAGAAGATCGGAGGGGGTCAAAATTTCGGCCAAAAAAAAAAAAATGACAGTGTTACCCCTTATGTTTTTTTTCAGGTCCAAATTTTGACCTTCGATATCTCGGCTCTGGAAGGGTCTAGAGCCTCCATTTTTGCGCGCTGGTCGAAGTCTCGTGGCCCTCTGTCAGAATCCAGAGTTTCAAGAAGATCGGAGGGGGTCAAAATTTCGGCTAAGAAAAAAAATGACAGTGTTACCCCTTATGTTTTTTTTTCAGGTCCAAATTTTGACCTTCGATATCTCGGCTCTGGAAGGGTCTAGAGTCTCCATTTTTGCGCGCTGGCCATAGTCTCGTGGCCCTCTGTCAGAATCCAGAGTTTCAAGAAGATTGGAGGGGGTCAAAATTTCGACCAAAAAAAAAAAAATGACAGTGTTACCCCTTATGTTTTTTTTCGGTTCAAAATTTTGACCTTCGATATCTCGGCTCTGGAAGGGTCTAGAGCCTCCATTTTTGCGCGCCGGTCGAAGTCTCGTGGACCTCTGTCAGAATCCAGAGTTTCAAGAAGATCGGAGGGGGTCAAAATTTCGGCCCAAAAAAAAATGACTGTGTTACCCCTTATGTTTTTTTTTCGGGTCAAAATTTTGACCTTCGATATCTTGGCTCTGGAAGGGTCTAGAGCCTCCATTTTTGCGCGCTGGTCGAAGTCTCGTGGCCCTCTGTCAGAATCCAGAGTTTCAAGAAGATCGGGGGGGGGGGGGGTCAAAATTCCGGCAAAAAAAAATGACAGTGTTTCCTCTTATGTTTTTTTTTCGGGTCCAAATTTTGACCTTCGATATCTCGGCTCTGGAAGGGTCTAGAGCCTCCATTTTTGCACGCTGGTCGAAGTCTCGTGGCCCTCTGTTCGAATCCAGAGTTTCAAGAAGATCGGAGGGGGTCAAAATTTCGGCCAAAAAAAAAAAAGACAGTGTTACCCCTTATGTTTTTTTTTCAGGTCCAAATTTTGACCTTCGATATCTCGGCTCTGGAAGGGTCTAGAGCCTCCATTTTTGCGCACTGGTCGAAGTCTCGTGGCCCTCTGTCAGAATCCAGAGTTTCAAGAAGATCGGAGGGGGTCAAAATTTCGGCCAAAAAAAAATGACAGTGTTACCCCTTATGTTTTTTTTTTCAGGTCCAAATTTTGACCTTCGATATCTCGGCTCTGGAAGGGTCTAGAGCCTCCAATTTTGCGCGCTGGTCGATGTCTCGTGGCCCTCTGTCAGAATCCATAGTTTCAAGAAGATCGGAGGGGGTCAAAATTTTGGCAAAAAAAAAAAAATGACAGTGTTAACCCTTATGTTTTTTTTTCAGGTCCAAATTTTGACCTTCGATATCTCGGCTCTGGAAGGGTCTAGAGCCTCCATTTTTGCGCGCTGGTCGAAGTCTCGTGGCCCTCTGTCAGAATCCAGAGTTTCAAGAAGATCGCAGGGGGTCAAAATTTCGGCCAAAAAAAAAAAATGACAGTGTTACCCCTTATGTTTTTTTTCAGGTCCAAATTTTGACCTTCGATATCTCGGCTCTGGAAGGGTCTAGAGCCTCCATTTTTGCGCGCTGGTCGAAGTCTCGTGGCCCTCTGTCAGAATCCAGAGTTTCAAGAAGATCGGAGGGGGTCAAAATTTCGGCCAAGAAAAAAAATGACAGTGTTACCCCTTATGTTTTTTTTTCAGGTCCAAATTTTGACCTTCGATATCTCGGCTCTGGAAGGGTCTAGAGTCTCCATTTTTGCGCGCTGGCCATAGTCTCGTGGCCCTCTGTCAAAATCCAGAGTTTCAAGAAGATTGGAGGGGGTCAAAATTTCGGCCAAAAAAAAAAAAATGACAGTGTTACCCCTTATGTTTTTTTTCGGTTCCAAATTTTGACCTTCGATATCTCGGCTCTGGAAGGGTCTAGAGCCTCCATTTTTGCGCGCCGGTCGAAGTCTCGTGGCCCTCTGTCAGAATCCAGAGTTTCAAGAAGATCGGAGGGGGTCAAAATTTCGGCCAAAAAAAAAAAATGACTGTGTTACCCCTTATGTTTTTTTTTCGGGTCCAAATTTTGACCTTCGATATCTCGGCTCTGGAAGGGTCTAGAGCCTCCATTTTTGCGCGCTGGTCGAAGTCTCGTGGCCCTCTGTCAGAATCCAGAGTTTCAAGAAGATCGGAGGGGGTCAAAATTTCGGCCAAAAAAAAAATGACAGTGTTACCCCTTATGTTTTTTTTTCAGGTCCAAATTTTGACCTTCGATATCTCGGCTCTGGAAGGGTCTAGAGCCTCCATTTTTGCGCGCTGGTCGAAGTCTCGTGGCCCTCTGTCAGAATCCAGAGTTTCAAGAAGATCGGAGGGGGTCAAAATTTCGGCCAAAAAAAAAATGACAGTGTTACCCCTTATGTTTTTTTTTCAGGTCCAAATTTTGACCTTCGATATCTCGGCTCTGGAAGGGTCTAGAGCCTCCATTTTTGCGCGCTGGTCGAAGTCTCGTGGCCCTCTGTCAGAATCCAGAGTTTCAAGAAGATCGGAGGGGGTCAAAATTTCGACCAAAAAAAAAATGACAGTGTTAAACCTTATGTTTTTTTTTCAGGTCCAAATTTTGACCTTCGATATCTCGGCTCTGGAAGGGTCTAGAGCCTCCATTTTTGCGCGCTGGTCGAAGTCTCGTGGCCTTCTGTCAGAATCCAGAGTGTCAAGAAGATCGGAGGGGGTCAAAATTTCGGCCAACAAAAAAAATGACAGTGTTACCCCTTATGTTTTTTTTCAGGTCAAAATTTTGACCTTCGATATCTCGGCTCTGGAAGGGTCTAGAGCCTCCATTTTTGCGCGCTGGTCGAAGTCTCGTGGCCCTCTGTCAGAATCCAGAGTTTCAAGATGATCGGAGGGGGTCAAAATTTCGGCCAAAAAAATGACAGTGTTACCCCTTATGTTTTTTTTTTGGGGTCCAAATTTTGACCTTCGATATCTTGGCTCTGGAAGGGTCTAGAGCCTCCATTTTTGCACGCTGGTTGAAGTCTTGTGGCCCTCTGTCAGAATCCAGAGTTTTAAGAAGATCGGAGGGGGTCAAAATTTCGCCCCAAAAAAAATGACAGGTCCAAATTTTGACCTTCGATATCTCGGCTCTGGAAGGGTCTAGAGCCTCCATTTTCGCGCGCTGGTCGAAGTCTCGTGGCCCTCTGTCAGAATCCAGAGTTTCAAGAAGATCGGAGGGGTTCAAAATTTCGGCCAAAAAAAAAATGAGAGTGTTACCCCTTATGTTTTTTTTCAGGTCCAAATTTTGACCTTCGATATCTCGGCTCTGGAAGGGTCTAGAGCCTCCATTTTTGCGCGCTGGTCGAAGTCTCGTGGCCTTCTGTCAGAATCCAGAGTTTCAAGTATCTCAGATCTGGAAGGGTCTAGAGCCTCCATTTTGGCACACAGGTCTAAGTTCCATGGCCCTATATCAGAAACCAGAGTTTCTAGAAGATCAGAGAAACTCAAAATTTCAACGCTGTTTTATGGTGTTAGATCTATCCTAGTACCTTCGTTATAAATCATTCACCTTCTACCTTATTTTGTTTATTCTCAGGTAAGGTAAAGATGGTCGAATTCTACAATAGATAATAATTCACAAATTCATACTCACACCCCAGTAGAAAGACCCCTCCGTGGCTAAATTCTTTACTGCAAGCAGTGACTCTTGGCAGGCAAACTTTTTTATCTATTATTTCTATTTTTATTGTAGAAAGTTTTCCAAAGTTTTTCTTTCAAACAGGTTAACAAAATTAGTTAAATAAATGCAGTTCACAAGTTACACCAGCAGGTATCAGACTTGGATCATCAAACAATGGATAGTCTGGTCCAGTTTCCAGAGTCTACCCTCATACATTTGATTTTACTTTTTATAATACATTTACATGTCACACCTCTTTCAAGTCATATGCACAATCTGTCCAATCGTAGACCTGGATCCATATTTAACTCTTTCAGTCCCTTCAACAATCTCGGCCTTCTTTAGCTTGATCTTCCTTCTCCTCACACGGTTTCTCAGCATCCTTCGCCTTTTAGTCTGGAAAACAACATTTAGGTAATACATTTTTTCTTTTACTACTTACATGCATAATACTGGTTACATTCCATTAATAAAGCATTCTTGTTACAATATGTTTCTGTGTCTTTCTTATAAAACCAATAAACATTTGTTACAATATGTTTCTGTGTATTTATTATAAACAGTTTACATATAAAAACTGTATAAAAGAAGACTATCTATAAAGTCTTTTACATATGGTTTCATATAAAAGCTGTTTTACATAAAAGACTGTTCTATAAAGTCTTTAGAAGCAGTTTACATATCATTTCATATAGAAAGCTGTTTTACATAAAAGACTGTTCTATAAAGTCTTTACAAGCAGTTTACATATAGTTATTATAAAATGAATTGCATCATTCCAAAAAACATCACAAAAAAAAAAAGACAGACCTGAGTGGAAAAATGGAGGCTCTAGACCCTTCCAGAGCTGAGATATGGAAACTCAAAATTTCGACCAGAAAAAAAAAAAAAAAAAACGACAGTGTTACCCCTTACGTTTTTTTTTTTTTGGGTGGGGGGGGGGGGGGGGGGGACTAAGTTTCCCCAATCTTCTAAAAACTCTGGATTCTGATAGAGGGCCATGACACTTAGACCTGAGTGCAAAAATAGAGGCTCTAGACCCTTCCATTTTTGCGCGCTGGTCGAAGTCTCGTGGCCCTCTGTCAGAATCCAGAGTTTCAAGAAGATCGGAGGGGGTCAAAATTTCGGCCAAAAAAAAAAAAATGACAGTGTTACCCCTTATGTTTTTTTTTTCAGGTCCAAATATTGACCTTCGATATCTCGGCTCTGGAAGGGTCTAGAGCCTCCATTTTTGCGCGCTGGTTGAAGTCTCGTGGCCCTCTGTCAGAATCCAGAGTTTCAAGAAGATCGGAGGGGGTCAAAATTTCGGGCAAAAAAAAATGACAGTGTTACCCCTTATGTTTTTTTTTCAGGTCCAAATTTTGACCTTCGATATCTCGGCTCTGGAAGGGTCTAGAGCCTCCATTTTTGCGCGCTGGTCGAAGTCTCGTGGCCCTCTCTCAGAATCCAGAGTTTCAAGAAGATCGGAGGGGGTCAAAATTTCGGCCAAAAAAAAAAAATGACAGTGTTACCCCTTATGTTTTTTTTTCAGGTCCAAATTTTGACCTTCGATATCTCGGCTCTGGAAGGGTCTAGAGCCTCCATTTTTGCGCGCTGGTCGAAGTCTCGTGGCCCTCTGTCAGAATCAAGAGTTTCAAGAAGATCGGAGGGGGTCACAATTTCGGCCAAAAACGACAGTGTTACCCCTTATGTTTTTTTTTTCAGGTCAAAACTTTGACATCCGATATCTCGGCTCTGGAAGGGTCTAGAGCCTCCATTTTTGCGTGCTGGTCGAAGTCTCGTGGCCCTCTGTCAGAATCCAGAGTTTCAAGAAGATCGGAGGGGGTCAAAAATTCGGCCAAAAACGACAGTGTTACCCCTTATGTTTTTTTTTTCAGGTCAAAACTTTGACATCCGATATCTCGGCTCTGGAAGGGTCTAGAGCCTCCATTTTTGCGCGCTGGTCGAAGTCTCGTGGCCCTCTGTCAGAATCCAGAGTTTCAAGAAGATCGGAGGGGGTCAAAATTTCGGCCAAAAACGACAGTGTTACCCCTTATGTTTTTTTTTCAGGTCAAAACTTTGACATCCGATATCTCGGCTCTGGAAGGGTCTAGAGCCTCCATTTTTGCGCGCTGGTCGAAGTCTCGTGGCCCTCTGTCAGAATCCAGAGTTTCAAGAAGATCGGAGGGGGTCAAAATTTCGGCCAAAAACGACAGTGTTACCCCTTATGTTTTTTTTTTTCAGGTCAAAACTTTGACATCCAATATCTCGGCTCTGGAAGGGTCTAGAGCCTCCATTTTTGCGCGCTGGTCGAAGTCTCGTGGCCCTCTGTCAGAATCCAGAGTTTCAAGAAGATCGGAGGGGGTCAAAATTTCGGCCAAAAACGACAGTGTTACCCCTTATGTTTTTTTTTTCAGGTCAAAACTTTGACATCCGATATCTCGGCTCTGGAAGGGTCTAGAGCCTCCATTTTTGCGCGCTGGTCGAAGTCTCGTGGCCCTCTGTCAGAATCCAGAGTTTCAAGAAGATCGGAGGGGGTCAAAATTTCGGCCAAAAACGACAGTGTTACCCCTTATGTTTTTTTTCAGGTCAAAACTTTGACATCCGATATCTCGGCTCTGGAAGGGTCTAGAGCCTCCATTTTTGCGCGCTGGTCGAAGTCTCGTGGCCCTCTGTCAGAATCCAGAGTTTCAAGAAGATCGGAGGGGGTCAAAATTTCGGCCAAAAACGACAGTGTTACCCCTTATGGTTTTTTTTCAGGTCAAAACTTTGACATCCGATATCTCGGCTCTGGAAGGGTCTAGAGCCTCCATTTTTGCGTGCTGGTCGAAGTCTCGTGACCCTCTGTCAGAATCCAGAGTTTCAAGAAGATCGGAGGGGGTCAAAATTTCGGCCAAAAACGACAGTGTTACCCCTTATGTTTTTTTTTCAGGTCAAAACTTTGACATCCGATATCTCGGCTCTGGAAGGGTCTAGAGCCTCCATTTTTGCGCGCTGGTCGAAGTCTCGTGGCCCTCTGTCAGAATCAAGAGTTTCAAGAAGATCGGAGGGGGTCACAATTTCGGCCAAAAACGACAGTGTTACCCCTTATGTTTTTTTTTTCAGGTCAAAACTTTGACATCCGATATCTCGGCTCTGGAAGGGTCTAGAGCCTCCATTTTTGCGTGCTGGTCGAAGTCTCGTGGCCCTCTGTCAGAATCCAGAGTTTCAAGAAGATCGGAGGGGGTCAAAATTTCGGCCAAAAACGACAGTGTTACCCCTTATGTTTTTTTTTTCAGGTCAAAACTTTGACATCCGATATCTCGGCTCTGGAAGGGTCTAGAGCCTCCATTTTTGCGCGCTGGTCGAAGTCTCGTGGCCCTCTGTCAGAATCCAGAGTTTCAAGAAGATCGGAGGGGGTCAAAATTTCGGCCAAAAACGACAGTGTTACCCCTTATGTTTTTTTTTCAGGTCAAAACTTTGACATCCGATATCTCGGCTCTGGATGGGTCTAGAGCCTCCATTTTTGCGCGCTGGTCGAAGTCTCGTGGCCCTCTGTCAGAATCCAGAGTTTCAAGAAGATCGGAGGGGGTCAAAATTTCGGCCAAAAACGACAGTGTTACCCCTTATGTTTTTTTTTTCGGGTCAAAACTTTGACATCCGATATCTCGGCTCTGGAAGGGTCTAGAGCCTCCATTTTTGCGCGCTGGTCGAAGTCTCATGGCCCTCTGTCAGAATCCAGAGTTTCAAGAAGATCGGAGGGGGTCAAAATTTCGGCCAAAAACGACAGTGTTACCCCTTATGTTTTTTTTTTCAGGTCAAAACTTTGACATCCGATATCTCGGCTCTGGAAGGGTCTAGAGCCTCCATTTTTGCGCGCTGGTCGAAGTCTCGTGGCCCTCTGTCAGAATCCAGAGTTTCAAGAAGATCGGAGGGGGTCAAAATTTCGGCCAAAAACGACAGTGTTACCCCTTATGTTTTTTTTTTCAGGTCAAAACTTTGACATCCGATATCTCGGCTCTGGAAGGGTCTAGAGCCTCCATTTTTGTGCGCTGGTCGAAGTCTCGTGGCCCTCTGTCAGAATCCAGAGTTTCAAGAAGATCGGAGGGGGTCAAAATTTCGGCCAAAAACGACAGTGTTACCCCTTATGTTTTTTTTTTCAGGTCAAAACTTTGACATCCGATATCTCGGCTCTGGAAGGGTCTAGAGCCTCCATTTTTGCGCGCTGGTCGAAGTCTCGTGGCCCTCTGTCAGAATCCAGAGTTTCAAGAAGATCGGAGGGGGTCAAAATTTCGGCCAAAAACGACAGTGTTACCCCTTATGTTTTTTTTTCAGGTCAAAACTTTGACATCCGATATCTCGGCTCTGGAAGGGTCTAGAGCCTCCATTTTTGCGCGCTGGGCGAAGTCTCGTGGCCCTCTGTCAGAATCCAGAGTTTCAAGAAGATCGGAGGGGGTCAAAATTTCGGCCAAAAACGACAGTGTTACCCCTTATGTTTTTTTTTTCGGGTCAAAACTTTGACATCCGATATCTCGGCTCTGGAAGGGTCTAGAGCCTCCATTTTTGCGCGCTGGTCGAAGTCTCATGGCCCTCTGTCAGAATCCAGAGTTTCAAGAAGATCGGAGGGGGTCAAAATTTCGGCCAAAAACGACAGTGTTACCCCTTATGTTTTTTTTTTTCAGGTCAAAACTTTGACATCCGATATCTCGGCTCTGGAAGGGTCTAGAGTCTCCATTTTTGCGCGCTGGTCGAAGTCTCGTGGCCCTCTGTCAGAATCCAGAGTTTCAAGAAGATCGGAGGGGGTCAAAATTTCGGCCAAAAACGACAGTGTTACCCCTTATGTTTTTTTTTCAGGTCAAAACTTTGACATCCGATATCTCGGCTCTGGAAGGGTCTAGAGCCTCCATTTTGCGCGCTGGTCGAAGTCTCGTGGCCCTCTGTCAGAATCCAGAGTTTCAAGAAGATCGGAGGGGGTCAAAATTTCGGCCAAAAACGACAGTGTTACCCCTTATGTTTTTTTTTTCAGGTCAAAACTTTGACATCCGATATCTCGGCTCTGGAAGGGTCTAGAGCCTCCATTTTTGTGCGCTGGTCGAAGTCTCGTGGCCCTCTGTCAGAATCCAGAGTTTCAAGAAGATCGGAGGGGGTCAAAATTTCGGCCAAAAACGACAGTATTACCCCTTATGTTTTTTTTCAGGTCAAAACTTTGACATCCGATATCTCGGCTCTGGAAGGGTCTAGAGCCTCCATTTTTGCGCGCTGGTCGAAGTCTCGTGGCCCTCTGTCAGAATCCAGAGTTTCAAGAAGATCGGAGGGGGTCAAAATTTCGGCCAAAAACGACAGTGTTACCCCTTATGTTTTTTTTTCAGGTCAAAACTTTGACATCCGATATCTCGGCTCTGGGAGGGTCTAGAGCCTCCATTTTTGCGCGCTGGTCGAAGTCTCGTGGCCCTCTGTCAGAATCCAGAGTTTCAAGAAGATCGGAGGGGGTCAAAATTTCGGCCAAAAACGACAGTGTTACCCCTTATGTTTTTTTTTCAGGTCAAAACTTTGACATCCGATATCTCGGCTCTGGAAGGGTCTAGAGCCTCCATTTTTGCGCGCTGGTCGAAGTCTCGTGGCCCTCTGTCAGAATCCAGAGTTTCAAGAAGGTCGGAGGGGGTCAAAATTTCGGCCAAAAACGACAGTGTTACCCCTTATGTTTTTTTTTCAGGTCAAAACTTTGACATCCGATATCTCGGCTCTGGAAGGGTCTAGAGCCTCCATTTTTGCGCGCTGGTCGAAGTCTCGTGGCCCTCTGTCAGAATCCAGAGTTTCAAGAAGATCGGAGGGGGTCAAAATTTCGGCCAAAAAAAAATGACAGTGTTACCCCTTATGTTTTTTTTTCAGGTCCAAATTTTGACCTTCGATATCTCGGCTCTGGAAGGGTCTAGAGCCTCCATTTTCGCGCGCTGGTCGAAGTCTCGTGGCCCTCTGTCAGAATCCAGAGTTTCAAGAAGATATGAGGGGGTCAAAATTTCGGCCAAAAAAATGACAGTGTTACCCCTTATGTTTTTTTTCAGGTCCAAATTTTGACCTTCGATATCTCGGCTCTGGAAGGGTCTAGAGCCTCCATTTTTGCGCGCTGGTCGAAGTCTCGTGGCCCTCTGTCAGAATCCAGAGTTTCAAGAAGATCGGAGGGGGTCAAAATTTCGGCCAAAAACGACAGTGTTACCCCTTATGTTTTTTTTTCAGGTCAAAACTTAGACATTCGATATCTCGGCTCTGGAAGGGTCTAGAGCCTCCATTTTTGCGCGCTGGTCGAAGTCTCGTGGCCCTCTGTCAGAATCCAGAGTTTCAAGAGGATCGGAGGGGGTCAAAATTTCGGCCAAAAAAAAAATGACAGTGTTACCCCTTATGTTTTTTTTTCAGGTCCAAATTTTGACATCCGATATCTCGGCTCTGGAAGGGTCTAGAGCCTCCATTTTTGCGCGCTGGTCGAAGTCTCGTGGCCCTCTGTCAGAATCCAGAGTTTCAAGAAGATCGGAGGGGGTCAAAATTTCGGCCAAAAACGACAGTGTTACCCCTTATGGTTTTTTTTCAGGTCAAAACTTTGACATCCGATATCTCGGCTCTGGAAGGGTCTAGAGCCTCCATTTTTGCGCGCTGGTCGAAGTCTCGTGGCCCTCTGTCAGAATCCAGAGTTTCAAGAAGATCGGAGGGGGTCACAATTTCGGCCAAAAACGACAGTGTTACCCCTTATGTTTTTTTTTTCAGGTCAAAACTTTGACATCCGATATCTCGGCTCTGGAAGGGTCTAGAGCCTCCATTTTTGCGCGCTGGTCGAAGTCTCGTGGCCCTCTGTCAGAATCCAGAGTTTCAAGAAGATCGGAGGGGGTCAAAATTTCGGCCAAAAACGACAGTGTTACCCCTTATGTTTTTTTTTCAGGTCAAAACTTTGACATCCGATATCTCGGCTCTGGAAGGGTCTAGAGCCTCCATTTTTGCGCGCTGGTCGAAGTCTCGTGGCCCTCTGTCAGAATCCAGAGTTTCAAGAAGATCGGAGGGGGTCAAAATTTCGGCCAAAAACGACAGTGTTACCCCTTGTTTTTTTTTTTCAGGTCAAAACTTTGACATCCGATATCTCGGCTCTGGAAGGGTCTAGAGCCTCCATTTTTGCGCGCTGGTCGAAGTCTCGTGGCCCTCTGTCAGAATCCAGAGTTTCAAGAAGATCGGAGGGGGTCACAATTTCGGCCAAAAACGACAGTGTTACCCCTTATGTTTTTTTTTCAGGTCAAAACTTTGACATCCGATATCTCGGCTCTGGAAGGGTCTAGAGCCTCCATTTTTGCGTGCTGGTCGAAGTCTCGTGGCCCTCTGTCAGAATCCAGAGTTTCAAGAAGATCGGAGGGGGTCAAAATTTCGGCCAAAAACGACAGTGTTACCCCTTATGTTTTTTTTTTCAGGTCAAAACTTTGACATCCGATATCTCGGCTCTGGAAGGGTCTAGAGCCTCCATTTTTGCGCGCTGGTCGAAGTCTCGTGGCCCTCTGTCAGAATCCAGAGTTTCAAGAAGATCGGAGGGGGTCAAAATTTCGGCCAAAAACGACAGTGTTACCCCTTATGTTTTTTTTTCAGGTCAAAA